>CM023483.1:107148850-107631436 GCA_013339685.2 Hyalomma asiaticum | reverse complement strand
CCTTATGTAAGTTCATTTGTGAGTGTGTGGGACTTGGTTTATTGGCAGGACAGTTGCAAATGGCATTGTTCTGCATGCTCTTGCATGGCGGAGTCGGAACCAGCGGGGCTGGCTGGTAGCAGTAAAACAGGAAAACTGCAGACCATGTCTCCTCTATTTAGTTTGAGTTACTCTTTTAAGATGACTCACCTCATAATAGGAATACTGTCGATTTTGCTAACAATGGTCCCACTCACTAAGAAGGAAGCCTTAATGCAATTAAAGTTAGCTGAAATGAGGAGAGTTCCAAAGTTATGGTAAATTATCAGAAAAAAGTGGGTACTCTGAGAAATCAGTGACCAATCATGTATCACGATATATGAAACGATCCCTAAATTCAATGCAGACATGACTAAGGTATAATTAGCATGATAGCCAAGCTTTGACTCATGCTCATGACCATGACTATGAAAGTCAGTTGCCAGTCAAGAAATCAAAGGTTGAAAATTAAAGTTTCCAATATACAAAAGCTAGATTACAGTGGTTGCAATAATGAGGGTGCACCATAATAATGACCCAGTCATGATTAAAGAATGCTTTGATTTGTCAAAGCGTGACAATGATGCACAATAAAAAGAAAAACTTGAAACTGTAGAAAGGTGGTTGAGATGGGTGTCATTTGAAAGGTGCATGTCGAAGTATGTGATATTGACCATAGTCACGTTCATGGCATGACATGAGCACGACTCTGCGAAATAAAGGTACTGGAAGGGGGTCAAGATAGATGTCAAAATAAGGGTGCTTCTCAAAGAATGTGGTATTGGTCGTAGTCATGTTCATGATGGCACAACATGCTCATAGTAGAAACAAAAAGACAGGACGCCGACCAAGAAGGTGTCAAAAATATAATGGAATGACAAAATGACAGGACACCTTCTTGGTCGGCGTCCTGTCTTTTTGTTTCTACTATGCCATTACATCCCGACCAGACGAGATTTCGTCCAATTCTTGATTTCACAACATGCTCATGTCATGATGATGACTCTGCAAAAATAAAACTACCGGACGGGTCGAGATGAGTGTCAAATGAAAGATATAGGTCGCGAAATATGTGCTAACCACAGTGATCCACTGTCCCTTCGAGTCTGCATCAACCCGAAATCTATGTGACAAAGAGATTTCGCAGCCACACTCCTCTTGTGCAAAGTTGTGCACATGCTGCACAATTGTTTATAAGCAGAATTTCTTTTCTTTTTGTTGTAGGTGCAACTGTAAACACAGTGATGCCCTGTCAATAGACTTTTAAAGCACTACTAGTGAGCGCCCCGCCACGGTGGTCTAGTGGCTATGGTACTCGGCTGCTGATCCGAGGGTCGCGGGATCGAATCCCAGCTGCGGCGGCTGCATTTCGATGGAGGCGAAATGTTGAGGCCTGTGTGCTGTGCGATGTCAGCGCACGTTAAAGAACCCCAGGTGGTCGAAATTTCCGGAGCCCTCCACTACGGCGTCTCTCATAATCAGAACTGGTTTTGGGACGTTAAACCCCACATAACAACAACAACACTAGTGAGTGAAAAACAGCGCATGCGTCATACAAACACAGCAACATGCGCAGGCTGCTCCACAGCCACAAACAGCCCAAAGAAGGCAGGTGTGGCCCAGATCGCTCGGAGACCTGTCTCCCATGCTATAGCAGACAAGTTGGTTCCTAGCTCGGCATTCCGAGAGTGCTGCTGGAAATTTCTATACTGCTATGTTGATGTTGAGTATTCCTATGCTGAGAAGCCAGCTGCCTACAAGATGCTACATAATAATAATAATAATAATAATAATAATAATATTTTTGAATAACTTGAAAGTACATCAATGCCACTGAATCAAGCTATGCTTCGGACATGAATAATTTTTATACTGAGGTCGCATTTCGTATGAATGCAACCAGGGTCCTCAGCTAAAGAGATTATTAGCTCATGCAAATCATGAGGACAAAGAAAAAGTTAAAGGTGGAGTACATTCTGTAGTTCTTGTCTTTTACTTGTGCTGTTAATATGTTAATTGCTGAGGAGATACCAGCTATCCAAAATAAACACTGTGATTCTTGTATACATTTTAGTTGGATAGATTAATAGCTATACGGCAGTGCTTCAGACAGTGCAATGACAGCTGCTATGCACTGTCTGGGTAGTATTAGGCCTTTATATCCTCGTTTCCCTCTAGTTGTTCTTCATTTACAGAGTGCATCATTTACATAAAATAAAATAAATGTAAAGCTGCTTGGCAGGTTCTTCATACAATTACGCAATTACTCAAGGTAGCATCACCTTCACATTGTTTTGTAGTGCATAGAAAAAAATTAGGCAAGGAGCTCTATAACTGTCGCTATTGTTTGGTGCCCAAGGAAAGAGTGAAAGAAAAAATTTCACATTTGCAAGGTGGTAGATGACTAAACGTGACTTTATGCTCAGATATAATACCTGCTTACTACATATGTGTTTGTATTTCTAAATGAAGACATACTGGTGGTGAAATTTGATACAGTCACATATGATGACATAAACAGCTCTATTTACAATTCCTTCTATGAAGCACTACCTACCTGTCATAGCCTTATAAAATTAAGGTTCAGGGAAACAGAGAAATGAAGCAGAGAGGCAACATGATCAGCAAAGTACATGCTTGGTTATAAAGGGGTAATAAGAGATAAGGTATAGATAAGAAGAATGGAAGAAATCAAGGAAGGTAAAGTTAATGTGAATAAATAAAGAACACAAAGCTGACTCTTCACATTTGTTCCTAAAGCCCATTTGACTTCAGGAGACATAATTTGGCTTTTGTGGCCTTGTTCATGGAAGACGGCTTAGGTTAAAGTTCCAAGCACTTTATTTTTTCTGAAACTGGCCTTATCAAGGCACCCGTGTTTGGCTTCTAGAGCACATCTTTGAATTTTGAGGATGGGCAGCTGCCAAAAAGGCACTTGTCTCTGTCTCGTCAAAGCCACAGTAGGTGCGTGCTAAATGTATCGCTGGCCTTTCTATGAAGGATAAATTAGCAATCATATGTGTTGCACAACCAACCACACATAACACATAAAGGTTGCGTCAGGATCGGTAGAGTCATGGTGGCAATTGTAGTGTAAATTAGGGTCAAAAGAATATGATTATAAGCGGGTCTTGAGGAAACCCGGTGAATTACATCGTAGGAGTGTGGTGTGGAAAGTTAGTGACTGAACTTGCCCTTCGCAATCCCTTCTAAAAAGCAGTATAGGCCCTGAATCTTGATTAGCTGAGCACGCACAGCTTCCATTAACACTGTTGTCCTGACTAAACTGTAAATGGATGGCAACTATTGAGACAAGGTGTTATGTCAGTTAAGGAGTGCTTGGTTGAAATATGGTGCTTTATTTCATATCAACAGCTGTTCATGCAATCTATGACATAAGGCAAACGTCAGTGTTGTAAGGCTGGCTGCAAGTCGAATATAATGGAAGAATGATTAAGCAGCTTTTGTAAATATGTACTTGAGTGCACCTTGGAGCACTGCAAGTTCTACAGCTGTTGACAGTGTAGCGCGAGACATTGTGCGTGTCGACTGTAACTGTAGAGATATGGCATGAGATGGCATAACCACTACTGTCTTCAAGTCAACCATATAAAATTTGCATGTGGTCATGTTGTTTAGAGAAAGAGAAGCAATCTCTTATTGTAAACTGAAGCTGCAGCCGGGAGGTTATGCTATGAAAAATTCTGAAATTTCTTTGAGCAGTGCTTGTACATTGTTAAAAAATGCATGTATGAAGTGCATACATGCATATATTAAGGCACGTACTACATAGTGCCCCCAGGGGAGGACCCTGCCAATGAACAATTTTGGAAGTAGCTGTACGTGCGTGCGTCCGATGTGCACCGCTCACCAACAAACTCATTCGTGCGAATGCACGGGTGTGCGCACATGCTCGCGTGTCGATCACAATACACATCTGACAGTCATATGGTTGGCGCCTGCCACAGGGCGACAAAAAAGTAACATGCACTCGCGTTCAGCCTTCGGCGCTGTCGCTGTTTTGCTCGTGAGTCAGGGTGGACCGCTGACGGGCTGGCTGGTGCGCCCGTCGCCGTCACCGACGCCGATGCTAATAAATAAATTACTTCGGCGTCGAAGCGGTAATATGATCACTGCTAAGAAATAACAGCTGGAAAAAAAAGATGAAATAAAAAAACAACGCTCCTCAGGACTGAGACACTGCTGCTTTGAAACACCACTGCGCCCTCCGAACCACTACGCCACTTCAGCCGTTTCGTAAACCCAAATTTATTTCTTCAGACGTTGAAGCACGATAAAACATAGCGCTAATACTCCACGCATACGCACGTGCGAATGGACATACCAGCGCGCACTCGCGCTGTCGCGCACACAGTACATAAGTAGGCACTGGCATGAGTGCCTGCATGATGGGCGCGATAGGGCAGGCGGCCGCCAACGCTCATAGTTTATTTCCAAAAAAAGAAAAGAAAAAATCTGTAATCGGTAAACTTCGTTGTCGTGATTACCCGACGAGACATCAGTTGTGAGACGCTCAGTGCAATTGGCAGAAGGCAGAACTGCATGCACATCTTTTTCTGTATAAATGGAAATGCACATCGTTTCTTCTTGGAGCACACAGCTGTCTCACTCCAGCGAGGTTTATTTACGTCATTACGGTGTCAAGCGGGCACTCATATCTAGTAAATATACGTACGGTGCGGTGCACACACGAACGGCACGACAAAAAAAAACATCGCGAACAGTCAGACTAAATGCTGTCGTTCGTCCCTCCAACAAGCGTCACCCGAAACGTGGCGTAAACATTTAGTCCTCGAGTTTGCACACGGCACGCACTTCCCCATAGTTGCTCCCTTGCGGAATAACCTTTAGTCAAAGTGGCCTATCGGTCCCCGTTAGTCCAGTTTTGAGTAAATCTGCCTTAGAGTGTACCGAAAGCGTGCAATAAAGCCTTGGCTCTGCTTTGTCTGCGGCCCTGATTGTATCCTGGGTGCATGTTCTTGGGTATACTCGTGACGTCGAGCTTTTTCCTGGACGAGATTGGGAGAGATGTCTTGTCGCCGTGCTGCTTGTGGTATGTTATTCCGAGCTTGTCCAGGATGCTCCTGCCCGTTCGTGTTCTTGTTAGTCGCTCGAGCTGCGAGATTTGCTGAGCTTCTATTAACTCTTCGAGCGTATTGTGAACGCCGAGCTGTAGCAAAAGTGCGGTGCTAGTACTATCTGGAAGGCCAAGTGCCATTTTGTGCGCTCTCCTAATGAGTGTGTTTAATTTGGCCTTTTCCGCAGAGTACCAGTTGTGGTAGGCGGCCACGTACGTTATGTGACTAACGACAAAGGAATGTATTAGTCTGATAACACTGGCCTCCTTCATACCCTGATGCCTGTTGGTTATTCTTCTGATGAGCCTCAACGTGTTCGTGATCTTATTCTCCAAATTCCTGACCGCAGCTCCGTTGGATTCTATAATGAGTCCGAGTACTTTAATCTGCTTGACCTTAGGTATTTCTTGGCCGTCTTTGGTGCGTACGCAAATTTCTTCACACGCAGCATGCTGGACGCATCCCTTGGGGGGTCTGCCCCTAAGTGTTGGGCGGTAGAGGAGAAGTTCGGATTTCTCTGGCGAGCACACAAGACCGGTTCCGACGAGATACTCTTCCACCACCTCGACGGCCTTCTGTAGCCGTTGCTCGATTTCTCCGTCGCTTCCATCGCACACCCATATCGTAATGTCATCAGCACATATAGTGTGATGCACTCCCTCGATGGCGTTAAGGCGCTCCGGGAGGCCAATCATAATGAGGTTAAAAAGCATCGGTGAGATGACCGAGCCTTGCGGGGTGCCGACACTACCGATGGTCCTGTCTGCGGATGCTAGTTTGCCCAGCGTTAAGGAGACCTTCCTATTTGTGAGGAAATCCTGAAAGTAACTGTACGCTCGGTATCCTAGATTGAAGGCGGCGATCTTGCGTAGTATGGCTGTGTGAGCCGCGTTGTCGAATGCTTTCTTGAGGTCCAGTCCTAGAATGGCCCTTGTACCTCTCGTCTTGTTGTCGAGTATCTGATGCTTGATTTGCAACATTGCATCTTGCGTGGAGAGATGAGCTCGAAACCCGAGCATGGTGTCTGGGTACGCTTCGACGTCATCTAAGTGGGCGTTGATCCGGTTGAGGAAGGCGTGTTCCATCACCTTGCCGACACACGACGTAAGAGATATCGGCCGAAGGTTGGCGAGATCTAGGGTTTTGCCGGGTTTTGGGATGAGAACCATTTTCGCTTTTTTCCATTGCTCGAGGATGGATCCTTTGGTCCAGCATTGATTGATGTACTTGGTCAATTCGGAGATAAACTCGTTGTCCAAGTTACGAAGGGTCTTATTAGTTACGCCATCTGGTCCCGGGGCGGACCTGCTGTTTAACTTTTGCAGAGCAGCCCAGATTTCCGCCTCGTCAAAGTCGCTGTCCAGAGAGGGGTTCGGTTCTCCCGTGTATGGACCGTGTTGAACAGCTGGGTTCTGCGGTGCGTATATGTCGCAGAGTTCGGAGAGGATTTCTTCCTCGTCCTTTGCGTACATGTGTATTATTTTGCGCATGGTTCCCCTGTGTATTGCCTTGTTTTTGGTGGGGTCGAGCAGGTGTCGGAGTAGGTGCCATGTGTGACCGGTGTGAATCTGTCCATCCGTCGTGTTGCAGATCTCGTCCCATTGTTGTTTGTTAAGAGTTCTGCAGTGTTCTTCTATTTGTTGGTGCGCTTCCTCAGCTGCCTGTTGTGTCTTTGCTTCTGCCACCTGGCCTGCAGTGACTGTTTAGCCTCCCACATGTGCACCAAACGACTGTCTATCTTCTCGACGGGGAGATCTGCCGTCAATTTATTTAGGGGCGAAGCTCCTTATAGCGGCACCCGTTTGTCCCTCGTCGTCGTCGTAGTAGTAGTAGTAGTAGTAGTAGTGTGTAACCAGTCTTAACGCTAGTACCACATCTTGACCTCCAAGGTGGTGCCGGTGGGAGATTTCTCCTGTGCGTTGTTGAATAATAAAAAATTCGCTGCGTGCTCGTTAACTAAAAGCCGAATTCTTCTGTCTCTCATTCCCCATTAGCAGCCATTGGCATCTTCCAGTAGGAAACGTTAGTAGAAGTAGAAGTGTAAGTGTTAGCTAAAACTGACTTCTGTCTCTCATTCCCATTAGCAGCCATTGTTTACCTCCAAGGTAGTGCCTGGTGAGATTTCTCCTGTGCGTGATTAAACAATAAAAATTTTGTTCAAAACGCCGTTGATTGATGAAATAAACCAACGAAAGACGCCAGATGTTTTCTAAATGCAAAACGAGACGGCTCGCGCCCTCGCCGCGAGCGCCGGGAGCCACGCGCTCCCCGGCAAACTCGACACTGCCCAGGCAAACGCGAGAGACAACGTTGGCGCAGGCAGCGTCTCCTAGCGAGTTTCTTGATTGAGAAATACCGACTGCTCGCGTTGGAGAAGCGTTCACCGGCAACCCATATATATATATATATATATATATATATATATATATATATATATATATATATATATATATATATATATATATATATATATATATATATATATGCACTTGACTTGCGATGAAGTGCCGGTGGGAGATTTCACTTGTGCATTGTGCATAGTTGAACCGTGAGGATTTGTAGCGTGGGCGTTAACTAAATTAATCCGGAACTCGGCACGATCTACGATAAACATCCCGAGCTTCGCCCACTCATCATCATTCACTCCGTGGATATGCTGTAATTTTTTTTCATCCTCCTTGGTCCCGCAGTGGATGCACTGGTACCTTCGCCACTAGGGCTGGCTGAATTTGACACCTGGTATCACGGTGCATAGGGCATGAATGAGACGCGTTCTGTATCAAGTTTAATCTAATTGGCGTTGCTTGAAACCAAATGGAAGCAAATTACAAAGGGCAGACACTCACACATTTATTGAAATTCTCTTTATACAAAGCATGATAGATTCGGTACTTGAGTACTTATAAGCACGCTACCAAATGAACGCATACATATAAACGTAACAACATCTGCTGGGCTACATGTGGCATTTTTTTTAGCGGGCAGTAGACCCAGACACCACAGTTGCAGAGTACAATATCACAGATAACGCCGAGCTCTCCAGTGTCGTCGTAATAATGTTCGCGTGCTACATAAGGGCTGCAGTATGCAGGCGGGGCTTTTGAAAAAGCTCATTTCCCCCCTACTTGTTTATTTGAAGCGCATAAAAAACACAATCATGACCTCGAAAATGGAAAATAGAAAAGCATTTGAAAATACCCAGCGGCTTTTAAAACGAGAATTATATACTTAAAGTTTTGATTCATTATGGCTGAAACCAATTAGATACTGCTATGCGTCAGAGATCATTTTGACATTCATGCATGAGTGCATAGGCTTAAAAATAAAACAACTTTTGTACGTTATTGTATGCTTAAAATAAAGTTGCAAGTTTGACGAGGTAAATGTGTATAAGAAACGTGGTAGTGAATTCAGGCACCACAGTAAGACGGTTAGGCGCTTGCGCCAATGTTATTCGTAAGGTTGAGCTAGAGGCAGTAGTGACGCTGGATACTTAATTTCCAGAGATATCAAGTATATGAAAAACATCACTCATAAATAAGAGACTTTGGAATTTTGGTGCGCATCTTCACGCAAGGCATACTTGATCTGCTTGCGAAGGAAGAAACAGAGACAGCAGAATACGCTACGGTGCGACTTATACACAAAATTAGATGTTCGGATATGTCATGTTCTTAATTAAGAAGAAACCTAATAAAGAAACACATGACAAACTTTCATATTTACAGTTCTGAAGCCCAGGAGGAAGAAGTTTTCAATGATACGCGTCGTAATGGGGAATTGAATGACAATAGCATCTATTAGCCATAAACATCAGTAAAGTTACCCGTGAGTAAGATGACAAACTGTGATAACTACGCTTATTCATTCTAATAAGTTAATTGTCAGTGTTATTGGACGATAATAGCAGCGGCTTCGTAATCTCTTCGGCAAGTGCCTGTGTAGTGGATAACAATATGCAACAGTGACAATAAATACAAGTGCGACTTTTACTACGTGAAGACCTTTTCTTCTATCGTACGGTGGCGTGTAAAGGCATTCCTTTTTTACGTCGCAGTCCGATTCCACGTTGTACAGGCGTGATGAGCTGCTGTGAGACCACAGTTATCCGCAGAGCCACAGTCCACAATGAAGAAAGGCAGCCTAGGTATTGCTCGAAAATAGTGAAGTTGTCTTGTCCTTCCAGCACATTAGCCGTGATGATGAAGCCTGCGTGGCAAGAAAGAAACAAATGAGATAGCGATGCCAGTTATTGGTGTCAGTGTTGGTGTTCACTACGTGAACATATGCAACACTTGGGCCGTATACAAGCCTATTGAAAGTTTTCTGTCCCACCAGAAGCCTATCAATAGCAAGGTAAACGGCCAACTTAAAGATCCGTTACCTGCCTATTCGAAGACAACACCCCCCCCCCCCGCCCCCTTCATCTCACTTTGCTACATCCGCGCCCCCTTTCTCTCTGCAGAGGGCATGAAATAATATGCAAGTCATAAATAACCGCAAGGGAACGTACGGGCGGGCTTGTTCGTTTGGCTTGATAGTGGAAAAATTTGCGCACACCACACGATGACAACACATGGACTGCACTGGTCCTTGTGCCATTTTCGTAGTCGTCGTCGTGTGATGTGCCTAAATTTTTCCACATAAACAACCGCACGCTACATGTACTTCACTCAAGAACTGCAGAAGCAGGAAAGGCACCTGTCGCCTGAATGTCCTATGTCAATGCAAATGTCATGCGGCAGTTTTCTCGTTTACACGTGTGCGCTAGCTGCGCCATTCGACGCTGACAAACTTTCCTAGAACTTCCTGAAAGGAGGTGCCAGGATCGGGCAATAGCGGGAGTGACCTGCAGGACTGCTATATACGCTAGCAGCCAGCAACATCCATACTCTTTTTGGGCCTCGTATAGGAAGAGGCGATATTATATACCCATTATCATTACCTACCGAGAACACCTGACAGTCAACAAGATTTTCTCAAAAGGCCGGGGCGCGCTGATGTGCTTGGAAAAAACGTTAGGTGAGGGAGCTACGACTAGCGAGCCACATGAAGCGCTCGAGAGCAACTCGAGAGTTGTATTTGTCGAACAACTCATGCAACGGGAAAAAATAAGACGGGAAGCGGTTGAACAAGACCAATACGAAACCAAATGGATATCGTGTTAGATTGAGCATCAGGCCTTGTGTAGCACGAACAGAAAGTGGTAACTACGCGTACAGGACACGAGCACCGTAGTATCACAAGATGGTTTTTGGTGTGCGTCTTGCTCCTGAGAATAAAGAGAGGTCCGTATGGGCTTAAGAGAGCAGTTGTAGCAATAACGTCGAATGGAAATCAATTGATAGCTGACTGAAGCCACAGTTAAGAATTAGCTAAAATTAGTTTGTTGTTGTTCGTTGCAAGTCATTTACTATTACTGGCTGCTTTCTTGCTATTCTATGTTTATTACTTCTGCGTTCAAGCAAGCTCTGAGAGATTCGTTGTACTTCAGAAATTTATTGAATCAAGGAGAGTTGCTGAAACATATGGGAGAACAGCCACACAAGAATAATCACACAATATACCCTGGAGGTAGTGAAATTACAGTAACGACGAGGGGTAACAAGTAAGAACACTGGTATCCTTCTACAAAGGACACCACGTTTACAGTTCGAGGTGTAGTAATCGCTTGTGCTGAGATTCGCAGCGCATACTAGAACATTCAAGCGAACAACATGCATGATTTTTAAGGTTCCAGGCGTTCGCAACGTGTCTGGAAACTTACACGATTGTATGTCAGCGCCGTAATTTTGACATATTTTTTATACCCTGCAGTACCCGACGTACACACGAATTAGAATAAGTGATCACTGACGCGTCACCCTTAGGCACTGTATAGTCCGCGTTAGCGCTTTTGTTTTTCTGCACACAAACAATTTAATGGGCGGGTAGCTTTTGTGCTTTGAACGCTTACTGTGGCGGCGAAACAATTACCCTGACTCTGGTAAAAACCACTTGAGCAGTTTCTCGTGTCTACATGTTTCGTCCATTCTGCTTGCGCATGTCCAAAGTTTATGTACTGTGGATTGTGTTACTCCCTTTTGAAGACCGCGATTTTGGGCTCTGGCTCTCGGTTATCGTCTACAACAGGCCATGGTGACTAGTCCATGGTAGCTTAGCAAGCCGCGATATTAAGCTAAAGGACGTGGGTTCGACTCCCGACTACTGAAACAAAGCCGAGCTGTGAACGATATTTGTGTTTCCTTAGAGGTCTTAAACATAATTTCCGCCTTCGAACCTTGCGCGCACTTTTTTCCGACGCCTTTATGGGCAACATGGGACGTGTCATGCGGTATTGATTTGCACTGAATTAGGGGGGGGGGGGGGTGGAGAGGAAGTAAGAGGCTCAGTGGAGAACCGCCTTATGAAATTTGATTTGTTGAGCATTTGAACGTGGCCTTTGAAAGTCACCGTTGCTTCTAGTTCGATCATGTCCTTTCAACGTATATGCAGCTCGATAAGTATGCGTCACCAGCAGCGTCCTTGCGCAAATATGTAGCTTTACATGGTTGCGTGGAAGTTGCCATTAGTAATAGTTAAGATGAGATGAAAGCAATGTAGGAAAAGTTGAATATATGAGAAGCTACGAAAGTCGCTGAAGCATATTTCTAGAAGACTTTTCTAAAATGAAGACCAATTCAATGGTGTTCTTTATGCCGTAACTGGGAAACAACAGGTCCAGGTAAGTGCGCTCGAAATGTTCTCACTATAAGTGAATATTGAAGAATAATCATCAGTCTACTAACAAACATTGCTGTGCTCTTGACTGTATTATACATTCATCTAAGGAAGTTAGAGCATGAAAGAAAACGAACATCCCCTCTTGCGATCATACACAGTGGATCACCTAGGTTTAAGAAAAAATGGAGCCAGGTTTCGCACTGTAAACGCGGATAGCCCCCCGCTCGCCCACTCTCTTATGTTTATTTTCAAATAATGAGTTATTTGCGAGCTTTGGCTGTTCGATCATGTATCTCTGGCAAGGAAAGCATTTATAGGGTCCAGGAGGTTTGAAGAAAACAAGGCTATAGTACAGAGCGCCCACTACGCTTCTCTTTCTTCTGACGTATCCGAAAAGTAAGAAAGTTTTCATTGTGGTAGTTTAGCAACTATTATACCCCAGGGATCCCCCCGGACAACAAAGAGCACTCAGATAGAGTTGTGCCATTATCTAGAGTGCTATAACTACTTCCAGGTCATACACTGCAATAAAACACTGCATATGAAACCGTTAAGGTGACATATATGAATCCAATATGACCAGTACTTACGAGTGCAACTTGCTCTTGAGCTTGTGCAAGAGACCGAAGTGATGGCCTCCTCCACCTCCGTAGCTGTAACCTCCACCGTATCCGTGTCCTCCTCCGCCGTAGTGTCCCCCTCCGCCGTAGTGTCCTCCTCCGCCATGAGTGTGGTGCACTTGCTTTGTGATCTTTACGTTGACGTCGACGACGTGGTGGACAGGCTTTGCTACTACAGGTTTTACGTAGTGGCCACCGCCATGACCGTAGCCGCCACCTCCTCCCCAGCCACCGCCACCACCGCCTCCCCAACCTCCACCACCACCATATCCACCACCTCCACCCCAGCCACCACCACCGCCGTAGCCTCCGCCTCCACCGTAGCCTCCGGCAAGGACTTCGTGCAGAAACACAGATGAAGCCACGAGAAGGAATACACAGGTCTTCATACTGTCAGTTTGTTTTCTGTAAAAGAAAAACGAAAACGTAACTTAAGCATGAACCATGGAAGTGGGCGTCAGGTCTGAACGGTGTTTAGACAGGCTGGTTTTCTATATACTTTATTCCAGTTCCTCAGATTTGAGAAGGCGTGGTCATACTGTAGTGGTTTACCATTCATTTTATCTTCAAACAGTCAAGGTCATGTACGATATTTTATTCCTAGTATATCTCATATCTTATTTCTAGCCGCAAACAAGCTCGTTAAGAGTGTATAATCAGTGTTCAGGGTACACGACTTGAAATGACCTGCGATACGACGCGATTTCGTGTACTTGCCTCCCGTATTTAAAAAGGTTTACTTTCAGCTAGAAGTGGGCACTTTTGCTATTTCATCGGTAAATTAATGACTGAGATGTTATTCGCGTAGTGCCAGGTATAGCATTGTATAGCATACACTGTGTAGCATACATTTACGGACATTGTATAGCATACATTTATATGTCGCGCAGCGACAGTGTACCTTTTCGGGCTGGAACAGTGAAAGAAACGAGCTGAAGACCAAGTTTCTTTTGAAGACCAAGTTTTTCTTTTTGTTTTCGAGGACCAAGAAGCGCACGAGAATGGTGGTATAGGGCTACTCATGCTAATACCATCGATAGAAATAAAGCTCCCTGACGAAGAGAAGATAAAGATCAACCGACTGACCATGCTGACTAACAATTTTGTGGTCACGACATGCTGACCCTCCTTCCATTCACCTTCATACGTGGCACTCAGTAAGTAATTGTTGAGGTGGAAAAGATACCTTGCATGTTATGTGATACTCTCCTCGACAGCATAAATCATGTAACGCCTTTTCTCGTCAGCTCGCCATCTCTATGAAAGTGACTCATGGAGGTACCATGTCAGCAATGAGGGCGAGAAAAGTTGGTCAGAGCAAAAGAAATCACTGCGCTCGAACATTTCTACGCGCCCTATCTACTTGACCGATTGAGGGGCTTCCGAAAAAGCCTGGGGCCGAATTCACAAAACTTCCCTTTCGTAAGTGCTTTTTGCCATTGGTCAGCGGGCTTCTGTAATGATATGTCCAGCATCAGAATTGGCTGAAATTTTCTCTTATCAGCATTTTTGTCGTAAGTTGTTTTTGTGAATACGGGCCCTGATGCTTTATGCAACATGTCGAGCATCAGCAATGCAAACAGTGAAGTTAGTCTGCAGCACGACATAAACTGGACCCTTACCTTTGGCACGCTGACGACTGGGACGCCAGACAGAAGTGGAATGGTCACTGGTGGACTCTCGTCGACCGTCTAATACCGAGTTTCAGCGCTTCCTCCGGGGAAATACCGCAACGTGCAAGCTTGCGTCGTGAGTGCGCAAGTAGGGTCAGGGTCAGCGCTTGCGCTCACGACGGTGTACGGGCGCCGGTACAGATCCTAAACACGCTCTTTGATGTACATCTCTACCATCTCTTTAATGACCGCCTGAAACGGCGGTCCTCCTCGGGTCATCAGAATGTCCCCAGACGACGCGCAATCGTCGATTTCTCGTGCTACGTCATCGGAGAGAGTGCGAGAGAGGGATATGCGAGACACGTCGGTGTCACAATAACCCGGATGGAAAGACGACGCGAGGTTTATTTCAGGAGGATTCCCATCGTACGCGCTGTGGGAAAAAAAAAAACACAAAGCACGCAGTTGCGCAAACCGTTCGTAGGAAAAAATGTCCCACATGGAAATCGCATGCATCGTGTAAACAATTCAAGGCTGCGAAAATGTAGGCTGCTTAGCGCTCACATTGTCAGGTTTTATTAAGCTCCCCTCAACTATAAGAAATCCGAATGTGTCAATATGAGAAAGCAAGGCAAGTTAAACGCAGGTAAACACGCTTTGTGCTGCCTGCGAGGCACAATTTACGTCTTTGTCGTCGTCCTATGCGCTAATTCTCCCGAGACTACGTCTTGCGTCCGTGAGAGGAGCTCGCGCTTTGGAAAATTGCCAAGAAGGCTGGCTCTGATGCGAATTGCTATTCGAAGCAGTCTTTCATGCCCCTTATATAAGGTTTACTTATTGCATGTATGGGTGTTTATCAGCGTTTGTCACAATGTATACGTGTATTGAGGTACAAACGCACATGCGGTACCTCTGGCGGCATGCCTCTACGAGTTTGCACCAAAAAATATACCCATTGGCTACATATTGGTGAGGTACACAATACAATAATCATCTACGTGACGTAACATAGAAACGGGTACGCAAATATTTCACACGGAGACGTAGCATGAAACATTCTACCTGAACCATGATTACGCGCAAGGGTAGCTCACACGGGAACTCGTGGCAACACGGCCAAGAAGAAAAGGGATTGCACAGGAAACGCGTTGCGTTTAGACAATCTAATAATGGACATCTCATTAACCAGTTAAAAAAAATTCACAGCATATCCACGGGGTGAATGATGATGAGTGGGCGAAGCTCCGGAGTGAATCACCGGTAAACCGTTAATCTTCCGTGTAATTCGCCTAGTCGATCATCATGTAAAGACGTGAGAAACCCTCTATTCGAACGCTGGGATCTCGCGTTTAAGGGGACGCTAGCACAAACGCGTTAGAAACACCATTGGAAACACGCAGTACACTCTAGTAAGGGGGGAGAGGCCACAGCGTCTTACGCAGCCCCTTACACAGGCCGGAACGCGCACCGCGTTTGCCGACGCCATCACATGACTGCTGAAGGAGTATAAGGCGGAGAGGCCACAGCGTCTTACACCAGCTTCTTACACGCGCCGTAACGCGCTAGCACAAACCCATCATCATCGTTAGAAATGGACAGGCTTTCGCTCTCTCTCTCTCTCTTTTTCTGTCTCTCTCACACAAGACAGCAGATGGAAGAGTGAGAGAGCTCGCGCGCCGGGAGGAACGCGCCGAGGGCGAGCGCAAGCCTCCCGGCGCGCGAGCTATCGAGCGCAATCCTAGAACGAGGTGGTTACGACTACAAGGGACGAACGACCCACACCTTAAGGAGCTTCGCCCCTAAAAAAATTGACGGCAGATCCACGAGGTGAATGATGATGAGATTGGGCGAAGCTCGTGGAAGTAATCATCGGTTAAACCGTGAAATTTCTTCCGTTAATTCGTCCGATAAAATTGACGTGAAACGATTGATTAAATGTTCTATCAAACTTTTATTGCTGGTTTCCGTTGTCCTTTCATTATGACCGCTTTGTGGTCGGTGAAATGTAAGCTAAGTGGTTCTTGCACTGGTTGCAGATGGGTTTTGCCTTTGAACGCTTCTCCAACGCGAGCAGTCGGTACTTCTCAATCAGGAAACTCGCTAGGAGACGCTGCCTGCGCCAACGTTGTCTCTCGCGTTTGCCGGGGCAGTGCCGGGGCACAGGAGAAATCTCACCAGGCACTACCTTGGAGGTAAACAATGGCTGCTAATGGGAATGAGAGACAGAAGAAGTCGGCTTTTAGCTAACACTTACACTGCTGCTTCTACTAACGTTTCCTACTGGAACATGCCAATGGCTGCTAATGGGGAATGAGAGAGAGAAGAATTCGGCTTTTAGTTAACGCGCACGCTGCGAATTTTTTATTGTTCAACAACGCACAGGAGAAATCTCCCACCGGCACCACCTTGGAGGTCAAAGCGTAAGACTGGTTACGCACTACGACTACGACGAGGGACGAACGGGTGCCGCCTTAAGGAGCTTCGCCCCTAGAAATCCTGCAGATGTTACGTATGCGAGTTTGTGCCATGCGAAGCAGCCGAGGTATCCTATGGGAATCGTGTGGCATTCAGCCCTGCCACGGTGGTCTAGTGGCTATGGTACTCGGTTGCTTATCCGAAGGTCGTTGGATCGGATCCCGGACGCGGTGGCTGCATTTTTATAGAGACGATATGTTCATTCCCGTGCACTATGCGATATCGGTGCACTTTAAAGAACCCCAGGTGGTCGAAATTTCCGGAGCGCTCCACTACGGCGTCTCTCAATCATATCGTCGTTTTGTGACGTAAAACGCCCGAATTCATCGTGTAGCAGTGAAGTGTTACGAGTAGGACGAGCGTCTTCGTGTAAAGCGCGTGGGTAGGTGTATGCTGAACAGGGGAAAACCAGGGAAGTGGAGAGCACCGTGGCGTCTGAGTGGTAGCCTATGTTAGCATAACATTGGCACACGCGTTATAGCGCACACACAGACATCTGTTTCATCGAAGAGGAATGCAGGCTGAGATGCGTTGATGTGCGTGGCATGAGCGTCGTTAATTGAAGTATTCCTACAGAATTGAGCGAAGTTGGACAAAAGCATGCCAGCCGCTGCTATAACGCATGTATTGTTTATTACATTGTTCTGACAGCGCTTATTTCACACTACAAGCGCAATTGATGTTACGAAATAACAATAATCACAGCTGCTGGTGGATTAGGTTTATTACTATATATGCGGCGTGGAAGGACCCGCCGTAGCCTAGCGGTAGCGTGCTTGCGTTACACCTCGGGGATCTGTGTTCTGTACCCGTCTACCGCTTCGTTTGGTAGGCTATAGCTTCGGATATTACAGCGCGTTCCTCTGTGTATGTGCCTTTATATCTACAGTTTAATCCCATACTCAGACAGACGGTGTGCTTTTGGTTGTTCCCAAGGGTGTTCTAATGATGTGCTACATGTCTTCTTTAGTTGACCCGAGCGTGGGCAGTGTGCAATCCAAACAGCTGTCGCGGATACCCGCATACCACAGGCCGAGCATTACAGGTATGTGCCAGACATGATTACAGTGTCGTTAATCTGGACGTACATGACGAGTACATCATGTCAGTCTTACAGGGATCAATCATTCGTGTTCGCCATCCATTTTTACTCTACCACTTAAAGCTTGAATTGCACCTGGTGAACGACACGACCAGGAGGGCATCGACATGTAGGCGGATAGATAGATAGATAGATAGATAGATAGATAGATAGATAGATAGATAGATAGATAGATAGATAGATAGATAGATAGATAGATAGATAGATAGATAGATAGATTCAAAGTTACTCAAGTTCGCCAAGAAATTGTTTAAAAATAACGCACCCCATCTGCCGAGCCAAGCAGCCTTGCTCCGTCTGAGAAGAACGAATTATTTCACTTTAGACAGTTAAGGTACAGCTTTGGGTCAGTGTAAGTACAGTCTGGCGATTTCAGTCCGGCCATTTTACTAACGCAGAGTTTTTTTTCCAGAGACTGCGACTCCAGGAAAGTGAGATCATATTTTCATGAGCCACTAAAGTTAAGCGTTCGCTTACTAAAATATTTGCGCAAATTCGCCGAACAGCCACATCATGAGGACATTTTTGTGTAGGCAAGTCAGAATTTGCAGAAAATGAAGCCCCTTCCTACAGAGCTGAGATACGAGAGGCGCCTCAGTGAAGCCTACACGTAGGTTGTAAATATAAATTAAATAATGAACTTTATATTTAGGTTGACGTTGCACCAAAGCATTCCTCGTCACGATATGAATAATATTGGCGACACGTTTTTAGTTTAATTAACTCCATCCATGGTAAACTTATGTTTATAGCTTGTTTGAGTGAAAGAGTTGTACTTATTGTACAATTTGGGATGGAGATTGAGATAGAGAGAGAGGCAGGGAAAACTTTATCGGCGAGCGTATCAGCACCCCCGTGTCCTGAGACCACCGCGTAGCCCCATGCCACGTCTACATGGCGATGTCTGTTTGCAATGACATCGGCAGCCTGAATCACCGCACAAAGCTGCAGTGCCAGGTCCCTAGACGACAGCAGGACCTCCCAGTCCTCCCAGCTTGTGATAACGAGCTGTCCCTGCGGGACAGGATCAGCGAGGCAGCCGAAGAGGATATGGGAAAGTGTGGCGTCAGATTCGCTGCATAGGGGCTACGCAGGGGAAGTGCCACGCTAGTGGGACAGCAGTTGCGGGGAAGAGAAAGTCTCCATAGGACTTGTCAGGAGTGGATAAGGGTGGGGTTTGGAGGAGGGTAACTGGGACTGTTCAAACTGTGCGTTTGCGTGAGCTCTGCAAATTTGTGCGCCCGCTCCTTCGAGGAGCCCGAACCGAGGCAACGATAAGAAAGATCGCCTCCTGAAAAGGACGCTTGCTCACCATCGCTTGGTAATGTGACGTGGGTAAGAACCGTGTCACTTGGGCCAATACCAAAGGTAACGGCAAGTGCGCTCTTTCGCCCTTCAGTTTCAGTTTCCAGGATGCAAATAGTCAGATGGTCTATGCCGTAGAATGGAATACGAATTTCTATTCTGTCTTGGTCTGCCTGATTGGTCAGTTCTGCTTGTAAAGGCAGGACTGAACAATCAGATAATTGAGATTGGTCAGGAATCGGTCAATTCCTCCTTGACAAGTAGAACTGACCAATCAGGGAGGACCAAGAAAGAATAGTATTCCGTATTCCGTTTTACGGCATAGGCCCCCAGATTTCAACGATGGTTAGAAATCACCAGCGCTGCCCTTTTGCAAATATTACAACGCGTATAGATTCCCTGTCTAAATGACTTTCATTCGTCTATTTGGTTTGAGCATCTTGCTGCCTTGGTTTCAAAGTTAATTAGCCTAACTTTGTTAATTATTGTTGACCCATATTGCAGTGCGTGCCCCGCATGAATCAAGCATTTGCGCATAAAGTGCACAAATATCTGCTTTCCCTATTTACAAGATCTATTGGCGCATATCCTGAAACACCGGTACAGCGCAGAAAATGTTAAGGGGATGTTTTGTGCAACATTTCGCTTTGTAATATAACATTTTGTTCGTTCGCTTTTCATTCGCACGAAGCCGCATTCCCGGTGTCTCCGAAATCGTAAAGGAGATCAGAAACAAATAGAATGAGGCAAAAGTAACTCTGGAGTATTAGGTCCTGGGGACCTGCTGGCAAGTAGTCGCGGAATCGAAAGCGAAGGGACAATGAAAGGAATACGGTATCGTGCACAAGAAACTTCCAAATCGCTTTGTCTTTGCTCTTTTGGAACAATTACATTAAGGCCCTCGATTTCGAGTATCTCTCAATTATTTCAGGAACGAGAAGGCAAATCACCGCGCTGTCGCGGTGATTATGACATGCACCCACGCACCAAACACTGGTTCGAATTAGAAATAGATATTCCTTAGAAAAATAATTCGGAGTCGTTCGCTGTACCGCGTGCCTCTCTCAGCTTCACCGGCACGTGATGTAAGCCACTTAACCAATCAAATAAACTCTGGGGACTGCAGCGACTACGAGTACAATTCGCTTTCAATGATGTTTTTCCAGATGCTGCTTTACGATAGCGCGAAGTTATCTGTCGAGACGTTTCCATTAGGTTACCCAAGAAGCCATTGGGGCGTCAGCACTACAGGAAAACCTTCTGCCACTGTACTGTGAAACCTGCCGCAGTGAACATATAATGAAGAGACTGTAATGGCCTTTGTAGCCACTTTCGGAGTAAGACCGGCTCAAGAGCGTAAACAGATACAGCAATAATAGCGATGACAGTCGCCATGCCTCCTTGAATCGCGACAGAAGTAAATTTGCGACATCAAGCGCTGCACTGCAGAAGCATAAAAAAAAAAAATAGAGGCGTGGCTCTGCTATTGCAAACATCACTGACCGGCGATTTAGCAAAGCATTGCATATATAACCAAAGGAGAAGTTATTTTTTAACAAAGCCACACCTAGCTCTTCTGGCACTACATAAGCCAAAAAGACGCAAGGATATCGTTAAAGCGACATTTTTTTTCGCGCAAACCAAGTGTGTAGTTCGTCTGCACCGCGCTAACGAGCACCTTCGCTCATTCCACTATCTTCTTTATCTCCATCCCTCTCTTTTTTGTAATGCATCTTCCTCCTCTGCTAGGTCCGCTCTCTTTCTATATTTTTCTTTCTCTGTATTTTTTATCTCTTTTTATGTCACTTTTTTATATCTCTCGTAGTTTATCTTTCGCTCACCCACAGCAAGTTGCGTTCTATCGCCGGTGCCGCACGATCACATGGTTCCCATAAATGCATGTTCTACAAGCCTACTGGTTGTGCTGTGAGAATGTTAAATAACCCCAGGTGGCGAAAATTTCCGGAGCCCTCCACCACGGCTATTCTCTCCTCTATCTCTTTGAGACCTTTCCCCGTACCGCCAAGGACGCTTCGCCGTGCTGCCGACATGGGCTGCTGAAATTAGCGTTTTTCCTTAACCGAACCACAACCATCATCATCGTCGTCATCACCACCACCATCATGCTCGCCTTCGGACCATGAGTACCGGGTTTCGAATCAACACTCGCCAAGAAATCTCATTTTGATTCCTTTACTTATTCAGTTATCTCATACTCTGTCTGTGTCTCCTTATCAGCATCTCCTCTCCTCATTTCACACTCTCTCCTCTCCGCCAGATGCTGTTAACGCCTACTCCCTTCCCGCCCTTATTAATTATGTAAAGAAAAGGCGTACAATCCACGGACACAACGGGAAGAGGAGTGGACAACGCGACCGCCGCTGCCGTTGCATTGCGAAACACACGTATTGGCGACTTCTCCCTTGTGACCGTGTCTCGCACGCGTTTTCTTTACATACTGAGTCCTTACGAACTCGCCCAGCTTCTTGTCCTGCTGTGGTAGCAATTAACGTACACTAGACGAGAAATAGGCGTTACACAAGCACCACCCACACAAATGCTGGCGCAATAGGTTTATTTACGAAATGTACTGTTCGTGAGGAGCACCTGTAGCCTACACTCTTAGCACAAAAATACGAAAATATGCTCCTTTACTACAGGTTAAAGTGCTTTATCCTTTAGTAAAGGAGCGTATTTTCACATTTTTGTGTACCTATATAACAAACTAAAGGTTATCGCGCTAAGAGTGTAGTGGTAGAGTGTTCGCTTGACTCCTCAGGGGCCCCGGTTCAATTCCTGCATTCGTGCCGCTTGGTAGGTTGCTCTCGGTAGAAACACCGGGCACCCTCTATATTCAGGAAGCCGTCCATAAAATAAATTCGCAGGTCCACGGTCAGTGCCGTTATTTTTGTGCCAAGAAGACGCTACCAGCCACCTGAGACAACTTGACAGTTTATCTCGGTGCTTCCCGAAGCGGTGGCACCGAATCAAGTGACTGACATCAGCTTGAACACAAGAAAAAAATGTGTTTGCTATTGACGTTGCACATCAGACTGCATTGACCAGTTTTAACTATATTACTGACTTGATGGCATATAGGTACGCTCGTATATCCACTTGACAATATCGTCATCTTCAATGTGGACGCGCCCATCTCAAGCACTGCCTTGCAGATTTTGAGAAAGCCAGCCGTAGAGGATGTCGTCGTAGTTCATGTCTCTCGTCTGGGTTCGTCTGGTTGTGTGAAATCAACAATCAAGAGAGAACGCCTTCCATCACACGTACATGCCGGGCACTCATTCATCCCGTGCGACCGTTAATTATAAAGTCACTCCTATGAAGTCTGGACACCTGAGCGCTGTGAACACAAGCACAATATCTTCCTTGCGCTGCAGTGAACCCCACGCTACGGACCTTTGTGCAGTCGCGGCCCTGAAGTGCTGGAACTGCCTCGGATGTCACGACGCTTCGACAAAGGATTGCCCCACAGCAGAGGAAGAAAATAAGTTCCTTAAAGGGATGGTGCAGGACAGTTCCTCTCGTCGTCAAGCGGTTGTAGCTGTTCGAAGGTGATGCTCCCGACGCCGTCGCAGTTCTAGAAACGCCCATGTCCCTGTGCAGTGTTTCATATCCGATGAAACATCCTCTTCTGCTACTCTGACCACGTGCGTGGACAACGCCGCGCCGGAGAATATGCGTACAGAAGAATGACCTACAGTGCGAAAGCTGCAGCCTGAGCGACAGCCACAGTTAACAACATATCCACTGCGGCTACAAGCAACTCAGCAGAATTTGCTTGAGTCAAACAGAGCGCTTCTTTCCGACGGGTTGCCCGAGGAAACTGAGAAATCCACTGCTACGCTTTGGTTTTTTTTTTTTTTTTGGATACAGTACGCACCCTCAAAAGTACGCTACAGAGTTCGATAGCCCAGACCTGCCTGAAAGTGCTAGATGCTCTTCATCCACTCTTTGAAGCGGGACTGTTATCATCGTGACTCGGCAATGCTCTGTCCTCGCTGAAGCAAGAAAGACTGTGAATTTCTAGTGCGGTGCCAGAACGCTAAAACCGCCAATCCCACATTCCTTAGCGCGTGCAGTGCCCACCTTCTCCCTCTTTTCTTTTTTCTAGCACCCATTCCCTTACACCCAGTGCAGGGTAGCAAACCGGACGCTTGTCTGTTTAACCTCCCCAGTTCCCGCTTCTTTGTCTTCTCTTTTCCTCTCTCTTTTCTTCCTCCCTATATTGATTGCTGTCCTCCTCTCCCTCTTCCTCTATTTTTCCCTGTCTTCTTTCTGCCGTTCCTACTGCCATTGTTTACTGCAACATTCATTCATTCATTCATTCATTCATTCATTCATTCATTCATTCATTCATTCATTCATTCGTTTGTCAAGCGGGCACTGGGCGCCGTGTCATGGGAGTCTACTCATGAATATTAATACCTGCTTTAAGGGACGCGCAGGTCAAACCGGCAATGGCAGGTTTGCGCAGGGCGGTTCAGTGCAGGGCCTCCGTAGAAATGTGAGCCGTTCGAGAACTTTCGCTTATGTGCACTTGTCGAAGATCGCTGTACAGGGCCAAAGTATCGTTGATGTGTACAAACAAGAGGTTCATATGCCCAGAGTATCTAATTCATCTCCCGCCCCTCGATTCTCCACATTGCCGCTTATGCGGAGAGACAGGTTTCGCTTCCGTGTTATACCGATTCCTATGACAGAGGGGTCAATCACATTTCTTTTAAATAAACGAATAAACGTTATTTAGCCAACAGCACCCACCACTTCGCGGCGCCGGCTTCATTCAGAATGGTACGGGGCACGCTGTAGATATTTCGTGTTAAACCTGCTGACGGCTGTACAGGGTAGACAGCACCACCTGTCCCTTGCGCGGTACCATGGGACGTCGTGCTAGCAGCGGCCGTTGGTCATTGGAGCTCTGTTCGAGCTTTGTGTCCTTAATCAAAAAAAAAAAATTGAATGAAGCGACGTAAGGCTCCAAGCGGCTCGGACAAATCTTAATTGTGTTTTTCAAATGCAGAAACTCCTCAAACGCTGGGCAGTCCATAATGCTTGCAATATCGCCGCGCAATCCCTTTACGTCGCTCTCCTGGAGCAGGCACGCCTATAGGCACGAGAATTACGGTCGCGCAATGACACTGACGCAATACGACACTCGAGTGGTGGCGCGTGCAAGTTTCACCAGGCCTGGTACGACAAACAATCGCTAACACTGCCAAGAAGTTGTCAGTGTCGTTTCATCAAATAAAGACAAAAATGAAAAGAAAGGTTTGTTATAGTGCATTTATTTATCACGCCGCCAGCCACTTCGTGTATTGCACTGCTCAATCGTTCCAAGCCACGTCACACTGATCTATGGATGAGGTGATGCTACGGATTCGCTGCCCAATCATCTCCAAGTCGTCGATCGGAGCAAATTTTTTTAGCGTTCTCTTCTCGTTGTTCGTTGTACAGCGATGTCTCGCTTTTACTTCGAGTATCTCGGCAAGCAAAAATTTATGCATGTTCAGCCTCATTCAGAAATTGTTTTCGCTGAATGTTTCTCTTTTGCAGACGGCTAATAATGACTCATCGTGACACGGACCAGAGATGGCCGCGAGGGAATCTTACAAGAAAATCCTCGACAGAGGCAGTGACGCTTTTATTGTCCTGAGGTGACGCACGCACTTAAAAAGGTACCGCGCCGTCTGTGAAATGCACTCGAGAAGAACCATAAACAGCGTCATTCACTGTAGACGTGCAGGAACTTCAGAAGGCCAGACACGGTGGACTGTCCAAAGCACCATACATTACCCGAATACAGATATTAACGAAGAGAGCCCGCACAGACGTAGGCGCAGTTTGCCTTCTCCAAGCTGCGTCGGTCGCCCTTTATGCTACCGCTACGCATGATCATAAATGCGCTACACGTGGCACATAGCGCTCAAGGATGTAGACAATGCTGTCACGACGGCAACCGGTCGCTCATGGCCAACGAGAACATGTTTTATGATTATGCTTGAGTGAAGACGAGTGAAGAGACGCGCAAGAAAAAATTGCATAGGAAAGCAAACATGTCAGCTTGATAGCCAGGATGGAGACCCTACGGAGATTTTTGCCTGCATTCTTGCTGCGTCTATATCCAAGAGACTTGGTTGTTACATGCAATGCACAATGCGGCAGCCTTCGAAAGCAAATTCTTCGTCACATCGCTTTTCGTTGCGAATCCCTGTGTGTCTCACACAGGACAGGTGTCGCGGAATTTTGCAGCAATACGGAGCCTCCACAAGATGTAAAGTCGTCCTGACTGCATTATGCTCTGTTGTAGCTCACTGGAAAACGATTTTGATGATGATGATGATATTTGGTGTTTTGTGGCGCAAGGGCCAAAACGATTTTGATAAGCACGAACTGTTAGTGTGATTATCTGCGGCACTCAACTCGGTTATGCTTCCGTATTGCCAACGTCCTAATGCTAAGCGTGTTCACGATACGTTCTCATATTCGGTATAGAGTACTCCGCATTATATGAAAGAGAAAATAAGTGACCACCCGTTCGTAGCAGAAAGCTACAGAAGAAACTTCCAAACAGAAATGAAAGCTTCAAAAATGAATAAAAATTTGTCCTGTTCCGGGGTTCAGGCCCGAAACCTCATCTGCGCATGGGAATGCGCTGCCCATGGAGTGCGCTGCCCAAGTCTCCTGGTTAGTTCATTTCGTAAGATGATTCTCCCGCACAGACGTTTGTTCCGGGTGCGAACACTGCATCATAGAAGAATTCTTTGTCAACTTAGAAGCATTCATTTATGAGAGATCTGTGTGGAATTCTCTGTAGCTTCTCTAAAAAGATGCTAATTTCCTGTTTCATATTCGTCGCTCCCCCTTGCGTAATTCAACAGGACTCATTTGACACACTCCTCATTAGATTTATTTATTTATTTATTTATTTATTTATTTATTTATTTATTTATTTATTTATTTATTTATTATTTAGTGTTTCTACTGATCGCCACGCTCACAGCGTAGCGTAGCAAACAATACGTGAGTCTGCTAGACTTTATAGAATGTAAGCACGCCTTCACTGAATCCCTTATAGCGCGGTTTGAACCAGGAAACATGCGCTAAAGCGTTGAAATGTTTCGTCAACTATGCATCTACATCGTTTTTCCCCCTCCGTACTAATTACCTTCCCATTTAACGTGATTTATTTCTCATGATCCGTTGATTGCGTTTCGAAGTCAGAATGTGCCTGAGCATTGCATCGTCTTCGACCTTCACAACAGATCCCCCCGCATGGAGTGTTCCAACGCCAGGATTTCTAAGATACTTTTCGGCAGCATCTCGAACATTAATCTCCCGACGCACTAAAGAACGCCAGAGATCTTTATACCTGAATCTGTATTTCTCATGTGATCTGACTCTCCGTACTCAGGCTTTATTCCTATTGGTGCCGCCGCCCTGCACGTCAGCGCTAACATAACTCCGGTACGACGATCCACTGCAGTTTAAGGGGTGCGCATGCGAGCCTCAACCATGTTTGCACTTACACGCTACTTAGCACATTTTTCGACGCTTCGTCTCTTTTGCTCCATCTTTCCGCGTCGACAAGAACAGGCCAGCCTGCCTTCCCATGTCTTCACATTTAAATAACAATGATAAAAAAAAAGCCCGATTCCCATGGCTCTCAAACGTGCTTTCCTCGTTCCGGCGTCAGCGTCCGGCAGCTCGTCACTGATTGCTTCTCGGAATAATAGCTCGCTGCCCAACGTTGCCAGACGGTCCTAACGTCGCCAGAGGGGTGTCCCGTTTTCTAGAGGAAACTGCAGGCACAAAACAATAAAGACCTTGCCGGTGACAAGATGAAGCCTTTTGACGGCTGTGGGAATGGGGCTTAACCCAGCAACAGCCTACGCCGGCACGTACGCTTGAATGTTGGTCGTTCTTGACAACGTGTTGGGGTATACGCTGAAACACTTCAATGCACTGAGATTTTGTTGGAAAACAAGAAACGATCGTATTAGAAAGCGTGATAAAAAGGCTACAAATATGAGCGAAGGGTGCTCGCGCATTCAAAAGGGTAATAAAGGCGGTAGCTTTCTTTTATAATTGTTTTATATTTATTCACTGCTTATTTCGACAGGTGCGCTCGACTTAGCGAGAGAGACAAACAATGAAGAGGCGTATATGAGCAGCCTATCCTGTTGTTTTTACAGGGACGCTAACGTGAAACACCAGAGAGGTTTAGACTAATATATTATCGTTTTTAACTTGTAAAATTATACCTATATTGTTGCTAATTTTGCCATTTTATGTTCAATATTTGAACATCAATTCAAGGTAAAAGTTTCATCCTTGAATCGCACCGTGATGATGATGATGGTTGTGGTTAGGTTAGGAAAGGACGCTAATTCCTGCAGCCCATGTAGGGAGCACCGCCCTCAAATATCCAGGAGATAATCTCATAAACGCCTTGAAATATCCAGGAGATAATCTCACAAACGCTATCCCCCCCCCCCTCCCTTTTCCTTTTCGTATTTTCGCCATATTGGCTCAGTCATATTGTTTAAAACACGCCTTGTGATGTCTCTCAATTCCTTAGACCGCAATGTATATCTCTTTCTTCCATAAATAATTATGTACGCGTTCGTAGACCCAGTCAAGGATTATAACGTCCCGCGTATTAGTGCAGGAACATCCGAGAGGGTGTCGGCATGTGTGCTTTCTTATTGCGCCTTTTTTACCTTACCAAGCGTCGTGTCCATTCCAAAGTAGTGCCATTGGTAGGGTCAACGGGTTAAAAGGTGACTTACTAATACGAGAAAAAACGCTTTCAATTCGCAACATTCCTCGGCGAACCTCAGTAACTTGACCGTATCTATCTATCTATCTATCTATCTATCTATCTATCTATCTATCTATCTATCTATCTATCTATCTATCTATCTATCTATCTATCTATCTATCTATCTATCTATCTATCTATCTATCTAGGTTGCAAGGTAAAGAAACACACGCCCTCGTTTGGTGTATGCAAAGTAGGTCTAGTATATCAGGTGCTGTTTTCTTGTGGTGACATGTATATTGGCCAAACAGGCAGGTGATTAAATGTAAGATTGGCTGAGCACAAACGCTCTCTGAAAGGGAATGAATACTCGCACATGGCTAGGCACCGTTCAAACCATGATTGCACCCCTATATTTACTGATACAATAAGTCTGTTCAAACACAGGGATCAGGCAACCAGAGAAATTTTTGAAGCTTTTCACATCAGCAAAAACGCTTCCCGCTGTGTCAGCATGCCATCGATAGCCCTGCATGACAGGGAAATTTCATTCTTGAATCAGTTCATCACTTAGCTTATGTTGTTTCGGTTCTAAGGAGGTTTTTTATATTTTGTAGCACACTTTCCCATCTGCGTCATGGGATCACGTGGGTGTGGTCAGTGCTATTAAATATGCGTGTGTTGCTAAATAAAAGTTAGTTGTGAGACAGCGCTGTGGTTTGTGTCCCTTCCTTCTTTTTGTCCTCGTGTTTCGCGCTGACCATCAATATGGCTAATCTATCTATCTATCTATCTATCTATCTATCTATCTATCTATCTATCTATCTATCTATCTATCTATCTATCTATCTGTCTATCTATCTATCTATCTATCTATCTATCTATCTATCTATCTATCTATCTATCTATCTATCTATCTATCTGTGCCTCGACGCGCTCCTGATCATTCGTTAAAACTTGGTGTACATCAGGATTTGGATGGTAGGGTGTGACTGCAGTGTATCAATGATTTGTCCCGACATCAATAACATGTCACAATTAACGATGTGATCACTGGTGGTTCATACTGATCAATGGTGGTTCATGCGGGTATGCACCACAAGTATCTGACCGTCAAACTTTACAGCGTATTTCAGTCAAGGAGCAGCTAATTTAGACAATCAAGCTTAATAAAAACACGCGTTGCGTGGGTCGAAAAAGAAAAGACACGCCGTTTTGTTTGCGACTTGCGGTTTAAATGTCGCTGTGGCAACCAGACACGAACACGCTAATGAAAGAAGGCAACCAAGGACCAAGTAGGCAGAATCGAACCCGGGTACCCGAAGTGCCAAGCAAACGCGCCGCGACTCATCCACGCCACGGTGGCTTTTGCAACGCGGTACATATCGTTGATAAGCCTGCTACATCGGTAGTTGGGGTGATCGCGCTTGCCTAACGCCAACTGCGGTTTGGTTGTGTCAACCATTCTTACAGCAATGCAAGGAACAACAAACGTGTGATACCAGTGCTAAGCATTCTTACTGCCCAGCTTTGCTCAACCCCGTAGGAATACGCAAACAAACGACGCTTGCGATATGCACATCATCGCACCGTAGCGTGCATTTCTACTCGACTAAACAACCCCTTTTACTTGCGTGGGTCCCCACGTTACGTCTTTCTATGGTTACCCTTTAGCCGCCACAGTGCTTTCAGTAGGGAGTCTTAAGTTGTCCGGTAACACGCGATAGGCAAAGTACTTTCCGTAGAGCAGTATACCGGGTGTAAACGTCGCATGGTTGACCTTCAATCTGGCCATGATGCACCTGCCGGTCCAGCTGGATGGTGTCACCGGCGTGCAGCACGCCCTGTACGCCGATGACATCACCCTGTGGGCCGCGCAGGGCAGCATAGGGGACATTTAAACCAGCCTGCAAACAGCAGCGACGATAGTAGACCGCTGCGCCCGCCGCTGCGGTCTTCAATGCTCCCCTCAAAAATCGGAATTTGTGCACATCCGCCCCTCGCTAAAGTGCGCAACTCAAATCTATCTCTTGACAGCGGTCCTATACATGAAGCTGACGAGATACGGGTACTCGGAATCCACATCCACAAACACAGGCGGCCAGATACCACATTGGCGAAACTCCGTGAGGTGGGGGACCAGGTGGGCCGCATGGTCCGCCTGGTTTCCAACAAACGCGGGGGGTTACGAAGTGCTGAAGCCTCGCGGCTGGCAAACGCCTTCGTGACCAGTCGAATTCTCTATTCGACTCCTTACCTTCACCTACGGAAACAAGAGGAGGAAGCCGTTGAGGTGATCCTTCGCAAAATTATTAAGCGTGCCCTGGACCTCCCCGTCACCACTTCCAACGGCCGTCTTATGGCCCTTGGGGTGGTGAACACCTTCCTGGAGCTTCGGGAAGCGCACCTTACAAACCAGTATACGCGCTTGTCGCAAACGGAGTCGGGTTGCCGTCTTCTTGCTCGGCTCCATATCCAACACACCATTCCCATGGAAGACAGGTTTCGTATCCCAGAACTGTGGAGACGCGCCCTCCACGTGCGACCTCTTCCAGCCAACATGTCACACGATGACTATAATGGCCGGCGCCTGGCGTGGGCGGAAGCTCTGGCCCGATATTATGGCAACAAAACAGGCGTATACTACGTGGACGCCTCCGGCCCTCACCACGCGGAATGGTACACGGCCGCAGCAGTTCACAACAACAGCACAGTTAACGGCCTCACTTTGAGAGCGCCCAATGCAACACACGCGGAAGGAGTCGCTATTGCTCTGGCGGCCTCACATTCCGACTCGAAATACATGATTACCGACTCGCGAGGGGCCTGCCGGAACGTCGTGCAAGGCTGGACCCCCTTTCTAGCTTATCAAATCTACCAAAATTGCATACGGGATACGGACCCCGCACACCGTTACCTTATATGGGCCCCTGCTCATCAGGGGTTGGTAGGAAACGAGGCAGCAGACGCAGCCGCCCGCGCGCTCTCTTTCCGGGCTGTTTTCACCTCCCCACACGATCAGGAAACCCATTTTAATCCGGCCTATACCTTCAAAGATATTACAAAATTCTATCAACATTGCGATCGCCTTTACCCACGCCCATGTAAAAGCCTTAAGAAAGCGGATTAGCGGCTCCTACTCCGCCTTCTCACCAATACATTTCGGTGCCCAGCAACCCTAAAACATTTTGACCCCTCTTTTAGCGGCAGCTACCCGCACTGTAGCGCAGCGTCTTCAGACACCTACCACATTGTGTGGGCTTGCCCTTCCAATCCGGCCATTCCTGCCAACTCCAACCCAACACGGGAGGACTGGGAGGCGACCCTGCTCGGCTGCCACGACGTACAGGCGCAACAAGCCTTAGTCAGGCGCGCACTGGCGGCGGCTACCGCCACTGGAGTCCCGAACTAGGGAGCTCCACCTAGTGTTTGTGAGGACCAGCCTTTTACGGCTTGGCCCCAGCATACCTCCTGTCTAATCCCTTACATTAATAAGCGTTTTTACCACCACCACCATGGCTGACCACCCAGAACATACGCCTTCCGTTTCGACTCAATCAAGTGGTTGTCGCGCGCTCCGTAGCCCTCCAGATACACTTACGGACGGTTGTATTTGCTTTAGTTTTGTATCATGAAGCTTCGACAAGGGAGTGAAAGAGATAGAGAGGAGAGAAAGGGCGTAGTGGAGGGCTCCGGAAGTTTAGACCACCTGGGGTTCTTTAACGTGCACTGACAATGCACAGTACACGGGCCTCTGGCATTTTCGCCTCCATCGAAAATGCGACCGCCGCGGCCGTGCTACACTACATTATGCATACCTACGTTATTACTGACTTTGTGAGACGCTGTGCACCTGACAAATTGACGCGCACTGTCTTTGTCTTCTTCTGTTTGCACGTGCAACACGTGCGCCCGCCAGTCGCAGTTTTGCAGTGAAGTAGCTGGATGCGGGCATGAGTGCCAGAAAAAAAAGTAGCGCGGGTGAGAACGTCACACGTGGTGCATTGCATGGAAAAAATTAACACCATATTCCCAAAGGGAACCCTGATGGGATGCGAAGCAGCAGCGTTGCGCACGGGTGGCGTCACGGGTTGAACGGCACTAACGCGGGTGCTTCGCATCCCATCAGGGTTCCCTTTGGCAAGATGGTGTTAATTTTTGCGCGTGAACCCACGAGTCGGCAGTGTAGCGAGCGGCGGTCGCGGCAGGTGTTGCGGGCGAACGGACGAGGCGGCAGCTGCGGGCGCTGCGGCCAGCGCGCGGCAGGCGAGGGAGAGAGTGACGTCAGCGCGCACTGCGAGGGGAGCGTGACGTCAACGCGCAGCTGCGGCGTGACCTACTTGGCACCGCTCCAACAACAGCGGCGAGGGGAGCGCGTTGCGGCGCGTTCGTACGGACGGAGGGACAGCGTTACACAGGCTAGTCAAAGAGCTGCTTCGCATCTAAAAGTGCACGCGCACTCTTGGGGACAACAACTAACGGTGATGATATTTTGTTATTCGTGGTCCGCTTTACGGTGAACAAGAACAGCTTCGCTGTTAAAAACTGACAGAACTGTCTTCTTATCTAAAATTCTTGTGTAATCGTTTGTCACAAAATAGTGCCTAATTCGACGAGAAACCCGGCGTCAAGCGCAAGGGAAAGTCCACAACAACAAGAAGAAAAGTGGCGCGCCCGGAAGAGGCGCCCAAGGTCACGCCGAATCTCCAAAAGGGGAGAATTTTGTAGAAAGCGTCTTATCGCGGCGAGCGCACGCGCTAGACCAACGTAGGGAGAGAGAAGCGGAGAGTGCATACCGACGCTCCTCGTGCAGTGAGAGGGAGAAAGAGGCGCCGGCCCAGCTATATATATGAAAGACCGAGAAAGGGCGAGAAGGTTCCCAACTTTGTGCGTGCTTGTATCACGTGGGCCGCACCGAACTTCTAGAACGGCTTTCCAAAGGCTATATGAACAGCCGACCACGGGTCGCGAGTAGAAGTAGTAACAGTATCAACAATCGAAGTCGTGTGTGTCTCAGCGAGAAGGAAGACGCTGTTCCACGAGCCAGCTGGCAAGCCCTGCCTGCAAGCTTCGAGTTGATAAGACACCTGGAGTGACTTGGTGAATAGGACTATTTTGTGTTTTATTCTTTGTTGCAGTGCCTGAGGTTGTTCGTGTTTGTTAGTTCCGTGTAACGTTGTAACCCATCTGTGTTTATATTGTGAAAAACCGTGTTTGTGCGCGATTTGTGTAACTGCCTGTATGATGAGAATATATTTGTTTTGTTTCATCACCCTTGGCTCTGACTCGGTCTTTGAACCACGGCTGTCATTTTGCTAGTGTGCCGAAAGGGACCAAAACCTCACTGTCCAAGCTTTCGTGTGACGTTTTAGGGGGAACCAAGACGTTGGTTCTTGGAATCATTTCCGCCGATCGCGTCCCGTATCTCACAGCACGGGATTCGTGGAACGTTTTACACCGAATCCGTGAATCACCAGCTCTCAAAGAACATCTGGTGGCAGAGTCCACGGCCGCTGCTGCTGCTGCTGATGATGATGATGATCCTTCAATTATGGCGCATACCCACTACGGGGGATTGGCCAAGACCTGGAGTTGATGTTGTTGTTGTTGTTCAGCTGACAATATATGGGTCACGCCCACTGCGGGGGATTGGCCAAGAATTGGGTGCTAAAAAATTTTATATTTAGGAATGGAGTAATCTACACAGAGAAATGGCGAAGTGGTATTGATGTAATATGGGGGGAGGATTGCTGATGTTGTCCGCGACTTCTTTTTCTGCTTTCTGCAATGGCGCGCACCCAATACAGTGGATTCGCCGAGACAGAATGAACTTAAACATTAGGTTTATATAGGCTTTTGCAGAATTCGGAGCGCTCGCACTTGTAGATGCGAAGCAGCTTATGAACGACGCCTGGCTCTCCCTCTCGCGTCGTCGTAGACTGCCCCCTTCGGTATTCGTAGCGCCCGCTAGATGACTCTGCAGTAGAGCGCTCGCTCCCCTCCGGCGCTTGCTACAGTTTGAGTGGAGACCGCTAGTGGCGCTGTAGTTCAAGAGATAATAAATAAAACGCTCGCTTTCCCCCGGCGCGCTCTCTTATACAGCAGCTCTCATGGAGCGCGCTTCGACGAACGAAGATCGCATGGCGGCGGCACGGGCTCGCAAAGCGCGACAGCTTTGCGAACCCGCGCTTCCAATATTTGGAAGCGGTCGCTACCTGAGGTTGGTGGCGAAGATGCGAGCTTTACGCGTGACTTTCTCGACCACAAGTTCAGGCACAGCTGTAAGGTATGCGACCGCTGGTGGTTCGATAAAAATCTGACCAAGATCTCGACCACCAAGAACGAGCCGTCCCGTGCCAACGCCATCGTTCTGCAGCGGGAGTTTGCCGCGGACGACGATCACAGTGAGTACGCCATTTGCTCTACGTGCAAAGATTCGTTGTTTTCAGGCAAACTCCCCGCGATGAGCATGACGAACGGCTACTGCTACCCGCCGAAACCCGAACACCTACCCGAGCTCATCCCGGTGGAGGAACATCAAGGGAAACTCGGATGGAAGGACCCTGAATAGTGATGAAGGAAATAAAAGATTTACACAACTTTAAGTCGACTCATGGCTGCTTCGCATACTACTCAGGGTTCCCTTTGTGGGAAGCTGGGAAATTTTTAGGGGCGAAGCTCCTTAAGGTTTGGGTCTGTCCGTCCGTTGTTCCAAGTAGCGCGTTACCTTCAAAGAAATGAACGATGCTACGTGTGGGAGGCGCGCCCTCGGCTCGTGCCTCCCGGCGCGCGAGCTCTCTCAATCTTCCATCTGCTGTCTCGTGAGAGAGAGAGAGACAGAGAGAGCGAAAGGCGCGCGTTGACTTTGGAAACGCTCTTTCTTCGATTGTACGCGCTACCAGCTCGCAAAGAAGGAGAACGCGCCCTCACCTGCGAGAGACAAGCTTGACGCAGGCAGCGTCTTCTAGCGAGGTTCCTTGATTGAAAAATACCGACTGCTCGCGCTGGAGAAACCGTTCGCCGGCCACCCATATATATATTATTATATTAATATATCATATATATATATATCATATCATATATTATTATATTATATATATAAAGGAGCTTTACTGGAGATCAAGATCAAGCGGCTGCCGGTCGAAGGATCTGCCAAGCGCGGTTTCTCCGAGCTCGAGCTCCCCTGCTGCACCGCACAGATGCTGCTGCCATCTGCGCCGGTGTCCTTCTTCTTCGTTACAATGGCGCCCAGCGGAAATATAACGGAGCCATCCTGGCGACTTAGGTTTCAGGAGAGACAGTGGGATCATGGTACGGCTTGAGCCGCTGAACGTGGACAACTTCACGGTTGCGACGTCGCATATCAGACGGAGGCGTGAGTGGCTCAACCAGGTAATTTACCGGTGAAGTTCGTTCGAGTACGCGGTATGGTCCGTCGTATTTTGGAAGTAGTTTTGAAGCGAGCCCTGTAGCAACCGTAGCATACGTAACCGGTGCAACCACAACATCCTGCCGGCGGACGCCCTGCTGGCGGACGCCCTGCTGGCAGACATCCTGCTGGTGAACAGCCGGCAGAACCTCCGCGACCTTTTCTTGGATCACGTTACGGAGAGGAGACGGCAAAGGGCTATAGACTCCTGGGTGAAGGGGACCAAGGAAAGCTGTCGCGCGACTTCCTCGCGAACAAAAGCCTTGATCTGTGTGATCAACGACGCCTGTTCGGGGTCGGTGGTCAGGCTGCAGAGTGACGCTGCATTCGGTGTGGGAAGTCTCGACCACCAAGAACGAGCCGTCCCGTGCCAACGCCATCGTTCTGCAGCGGGATGTTGGCCGCGGACGACGATCACAGTGAGTACGCCATTGCTCTACGTGCAAAGATTCGTTGTTTTCAGGCAAACTCCCCGCGATGAGCATGACGAACGGCTACTGGCTACCCGCCGAAACCCGAACACCTACCCGAGCTCATCCCGGTGGAGGAACATAAGGGAAACTCGGATGAAGGACCTGAATAGTGATGAAGGAAATAAAAGATTTACACAACTTTAAAGGAGTACTGACACGAATTTTTGACATTCTCGTATTGTGCTGTAAATGAAAGCACTGGCGTGTAGAACCCCAAAAACAGTGTATAGTGCCCCGCAACGCATGAATTATTTTTAATACGGCTCCCTTAAAAGCTGACTTTCGGTTTCGATTTCGAGGGGGCGGTTTCCTAGTGACGTATCAACGTAGTCGGACGACGTCTGAGTCACGTAGGGACAGAAATTCTTCATAGCGTCGCTGCAACTCTGTCGTCTTTGGTCAATTACACCTGAGGCACGCAAACAACGGCAATTTCACGGTCGTCCAGTGACTCTGACAGCGATTTCGGCGATTTTTAAGAGCCCGTGTTCATACGTCATCGTAGTGTCCATTGCAATGGGACTGGCTTGCTGTGGTGGGCGACGAAAACTTTAAAACCAAATTAAGATATTTTGTACGTGTTTCCTGGCTTCCGTGTGCGGAGGGCGTTAACAATACATGGCTCGGAAACGAAAAATGTATATTTTGCGCCGCCGCAAAATCGTGTCAGTACTCCTTTAAGTCGACTCATGGCTGCTTCGCATACTACTCAGGGTTCCCTTTGTGGGAAGCTGGGCAATTTTTAGGGGCGAAGCTCCTTAAGGTTTGGGTCTGTCCGTCCGTTGTTCCAAGTAGCGCGTTACCTTCAAGGAAATGAACGATGCTACGTGTGGGAGGCGCGCCCTCGGCTCATGCCTCCCGGCGCGCGAGCTCTCTCAATCTTCCATCTGCTGTCTCGTGAGAGAGAGAGAGAGACAGAGAGAGCGAAAGGCGCGCGTTGACTATGGAAACGCTCTTTCTTCGATGAACGCGCTACCAGCTCGCAAAGAAGGAGAACGCGCCCTCACCTGCGAGAGACAAGCTTGACGCAGGCAGCGTCTTCTAGCGAGTTTCTTGATTGAAAAATACCGACTGCTCGCGCTGGAGAACCGTTCGCCGGCCACCCATATATATATATATACTGCTCGCCTCTGCGCCGGTGCTCTTCTTCTTCGTTACAATGGCGCCGCGGAAATAAAGGAGCCATCCTGGCGACTTAGGTTTCAGGAGAGGACAGTGGGATCATGGTACGGCTTGAGCCGCTGAACGTGGAAACTTCACGGTTGCGACGTCGCATATCAGACGGAGGCGTGAGTGGCTCAACCAGGTAATTACCGGTGAAGTTCGTTCGCAGTACGCGGTATGGTCCGTCGTATTTTGGAAGTAGTTTTGAAGCGAGCCCCTGTAGCAACCGTAGCATACGTAACCGGTGCAACCACAACATCCTGCCGGCGGACGCCCTGCTGGCGGACGCCCTGCTGGCAGACATCCTGATGGTGAAAAGCCGGCAGAACCTCCGCGACCTTTCTTGGATCACGTACGGAGAGGAGACGGCAAAGGGCTATAGACTCCTGGGTGAAGGGGACCAAGGAAAGCTGTCGCGCGACTTTCCTCGCGAACAAAGCCTTGATCTGTGTGATCAACGACGCCTGTTCGGGGTCCGGTGGTCAGGCTGCAGAGTGACGCTGCATTCGGTGTGGAAGTCACTTGTCAGAGCTCGCTGCTTTCGCAACTCGTCATAGCTCTTGGCACAAGCTAATGACATCGGCGACAGATCGGGGTTCCTTCGCCAATTAGCATCTGGAACGCGTCATCGTCGATGCCTTCATGACGTGTTTGATCTTTTCACTTTCCGTCATGGCAGTATTCAACGTCTGCACAGATCGACAACGTCTTCTATATACCTGGTGAATGTTTCACCCGTGTCCTGTGCGCGTGTACGCAAGCGCTGCTCGGCTCGGAGCTTCCTCACGGCGGGCCGATCGAACACTTCCGTTATTGCCCTTTTGAAAGCTGGCCACGTTCGGATGTCAGCCTCGTGATTTCTGAACCAAAGGCTGGCCACGCCAGCGAGATAGAACGATACGTTGGTCAGCTTGTCCGAGTCATTCCATTTGTTGTTAGCGCTCACCCGTTCATAAGACTATATATATAATATTATATATATATTATATATATATATATATATATATATATAGGCACTGGATCTTGACTTGCAATGAAGTGCCGGTGGGAGATTTCACTTGTGCGTTGTGGAACCATAAGGATTCGTAGCGTGCGCTTTAACTAAATTAAACCGGAACTCGGCGCGATCTACGATGAACATCCGGAGCTTCGCCCACTCATCATCATTCACTCCGTGGATATGCTGTGAATTTTTTCCGTTCTTGCGCTGGTATTTGCGTGCGCACTTGTTTCTTCTCTTGCGTTCAACACCTTTTGCCCTCAGCCAGTTTTTGCATAACGGTGGTTATATGAAGCGACAATTCAGACGTTAATGGACCGTCGGGATTAACTCAGGGACAAACACCACAACAGCACTTTTCAGCTTCGCCGGTTTACCATCTGCACGGCATGTGTGGACAGTGTTCATTTGTTTGCTAATGCGGGCTCGTGTTCTTTTAGGCGAGTGGGACAGATCCTTAGCGTATATAACAGTGTTTAATTAAATGGGATTGAATCAGTTTAGTTAAACCTTAGTTTAACTCCGATCTCTTTATTATATCACTGTTGCGTATAGTCAACAAGGCGTCAGTTAAAATAGTTTGTAGCTATTGTGAGCGGGCTATTTACTTCGTGTGTGGGAACGTTTGACGATGACAGTGTAAGCGTCTTGACCCTTTTCCCATATTCTATACTGCCCTCGGCGTCTCTGTAATATGGGATCACCAGAATAAACCCTAGAACATAAGCTCTACCACGGCAGGATGTTATGCCAACGCGTTTATGTTCTGTGCAATAACAGCCCCGATACTCTAGGGCGGATGCGATGTTAGTAATTTTTGGATAGCCTACGGCGCTCATTCACGAGACTCAATGCGGTTGAGCAAAGTATATTGATTAAAAGAAGTACAGTGCTTTTCCGGCGAACTAAAAACTAATATCACTTCATGCCACGCACTCTCTAAGTGCGGTTACACTACTTCAGGAATTCAGTAGGGGAAGTGGCCCTAAATTGGTGGTAGATCAGCATTAAAATAGACGTTTCACTAGGCAGCAAGTTGTTCCCGAATAAATATGATTTGATCGTAGTTCTCCACTGTCCTTAGATGTTGCTGCTTGGGGACACTCCGCGGAGTTCTCCCATTCTCGATTACGATGTACGTACTCTGACTCGTTCACCATGTTTTTTAAACAAAGATCATGAAGATGATCTGCCAGAATAAGCAAGTGCACTCCTTGATGCAACAGCCTCCCTGACAATACGATTCCAAGAGAAAAAAATGTAAAGCGAAATAAATAAAAGACAGCCACATTCAAGATTTTTGGCGGTCACTAAGACGTGATGCCTTTTATAGAAAAGCGCTGAGTCTATCGTGAAATGTTTGTTTGTCACGTTTATTTACACTTCCCTTACTCCGGTTTTCAATGGCGTAAGTTTCTTTTACATGCCTGTGTTTGAGATGCGCGTTTAACATTATGCACGCGAAAATTGTGAAGTCCATACCCTTAATAAGAACAGCGCCACACGCAAGGGCCAAGTGGCGCTCTATTTGATGAAGAAATTGAATATGTTGACTCCAGGTTTTATCTATGCACGATTTGCGGGTAGCTTTTGCAATCTGTTTTAAATAATTTTTTAATATCAACGTAATGTTGCTATGTCATTGCAAAACTTCCCGTTGACCTTTCGCTGTAGTTTACGAAATTGTGTTCGGTTGACTCCTCTTAAAAACGCAGCTTTTCTACCGCTGGACGTGGCGGCCCTAAAGAGTTTTGTCCTGTTAACCAAAAGGGGCAAGCCGACCCATCACCCACACTTGTGCCCCCAGGCCACAGCTTCATGATAGTGATTAGGTGAAGGGCAATATAAATAAATAAATGAAAGCTCATTGCTACATGATTGCAATTATGTGAAGGTCAATATAGTAAAATGTAATAATAATTTCTGCGGATTTAGGTCCCCAAAACCACGATACGATTATGAGAGACGCCGCAGTGGAGGACTCCGGAGATTTCGACCACGCGGGGTTTTTTTGAGGCGCACTGACATTGCACAGTGCAACAAACCTGCATTCGCCACCACCGAAATGCCGCCGCGGCGGCCGGTATTCGATCCCGCGACCTTCGGATGAGCAGTCAGGGGCCATAGCCACTAGACCACACCGTTGGGTAGAGACAGAGAAAGAGACATTGAAAGAAAGTAGAGGAAGAAATGAAAAAAAAGAAAGAAAGAAAGATACAATGAAAAGAGGAGACACATCGGTGCCATCCATCTCCCGTCGCAGGTTATATACAGGGAAAAAATGGACCCGCTTTTGTCCTCGACCCACTAATAACACACCTTTGCCCCCTGCGCAGTGTTACATGTCAGTGATAGTGACAGCGATAGCGAAAGTGATACTGCTGTTAGGTCAAGAGTTGTGATCAAAGCACTGCGTCGCTGTTCTCACGGGTGTGACAACGTGAAACTGGCTTGATTTCGTATTAGGTATTGGCTTTTTATTGCGCTTGTGGTGCTTTGCTAATTTTATAGAGGCTACATCGCCGTTTTCACTTATAAAAAGGGCTCCTGGATTAGTAACATTGCTGGTATGTGGCGGCCAGGCGGGTCACTTCCAGATAGCGCTGTGCACTGTGTCCTTTACCTTAGGTAAAGGACACTCTCCCTCCCCCCATCATGTTTGGAATGAAGGCTTTGCTGAATTCAATTAAGATTTGATTGATTGATTGATTGAATGAATGAATGAATGATTGATTGATTGTGGGTCGTTTAGGAAAGGACGCTAATTTCTGCAGCCCATGTAGGGAGCACGGCTAAGCGTGCATGGGTATAGGGGAGAGGGAGTGAATTAGAGATATGAGAGAAAGGCCGTAGTGGAGGGCCCCGGAAATTTATACCACCTGGGGTTCTTTAACGTGCACTGACAAAGCACAGTACACGGGCCTCAATTAAGATTTCCCGCGAGCGTCCTGCTGTCGCGCCATGTGTTGGGACATTCTATTATTTTGGCGTGTCTTTGACACCACTTCTAATGCGCTGTTTTTCATTTAGTAACGTAAAAACGAGTACAATGCGAGTCTTAGTTAAATGTGCGCTGTGGATCATGGTAATGTACATAAAGAGTGCCTAAAGTGCATAGGGAATTTGTTGGCGCTGAATAATGTTGATGGGTATCACACCATGCACCAGTGCTAGTAGCTCGGTTGGCTTTCACTGACAGGTTGAATTGGTTTATTTCGCTGTATTTCTCGAGGCAATCTTACTGGGCATTCCTGTTTGATATTTTTACGTGGAAGAACGAAAATAAGACATGGATTGATTGGTTGAAGATCGAGTCTCTTAGCTCAAACAAAATATTGGAAATATCGGCTTGAGATGTCGTCCACGAGGATGTGCATATCACAGAGACCGCAAAAGACTAGGAAATGTTGTAAGAAGATCGTACAACAATTTGCCCATGTAAGGAGTTCAGGTTGTCTCCAAGCCGACGGATACATATAACTTCAGTTTGCAGGTCCACGATTTTGGTTTTAGCTTTCTCACAAATTTTGACAATATATTTTTACATGTACCAGGTTAATACCCAAGCAGTGGTGACTAAACTAGATAACTCACTTTTGCATGGAACAATTAAGCGAAGAAGGTTTTCTCCGAATAAACGGCGGTTTTCGTTTTTGTGCCCTCGCCGAGGAGCGCCATCTGGACTTGGCGCTCCAAGTAACCTTTAACGGGTGCACCACATGTCAGCGAGAGGGCGGCAATAGTTCGACGGGGAATGAGTTATCTTCTCAAAAAGAGGGCGTGCGGATACGCCGAAAGGCGCGTGTGAGGACACCGCAGGAAGTCGACGTTGGTGGTTCGATCCCGGCCGCGGCGTTCGCATTTGCGATGGAGGCCAAAATGCGAGAGGCCCGTGTACTGTTTGTACTGTGCGTTGTTAGTGCACGTTAAAGCACCCCAGGTGGTCGAAATTTGCGGAGCCCTCCACTACGGCTTTTCTCTCCTTTCTATCTCTTTCAGTCCCTTTCCCCTATGCCCACGGACGCCTAGCCATGCCCCGGTCATGGGCTGCAGAAATTAGCGTCTTTTCCTTAACCGTAACCACAACCATCATCATCGTCATCTTGCTTTTAAAAATCGCCGAGTTGAGGTGCCCTTTGACGTATTCCGCAATGCGTGTAGACGCCAAGCTAACTAGTTTGTCACATAGGGAGTTTTAGCAGCGGCGGTTTACCGTACGGTAAGTACGGTAATGCCGTACCGTCGTGGTCGACACGTAGAAAATTTAGCTCGTAAGAACTTTGTCAGCAAGTTTTATCATCTGATGAAGTTTCCGTGCTCACTGAGGAACTATTGCAGCTTTTTTCGACTAAAATAGCCGCGTGCAGGCCATGACGGTACGGCATTACCGTCACTACCGTACGGTAAGCCGGCGCTGCTAAAGCTCCCTAATGTCTTGAAAGGCCCCGAGCTGCCTGTATGAATACATTGATTTGATTTCTGGGGTCTTACGTCCCGAAACCAGATATGATTGTAGTAGGTGCCGCCGTGGAGGTCTCCGGAAATTTCGACCACTTGGGGTTCTTCAGCTTACGGTGATATCACACAGCACACAGGCCTCAACATTTCGCTTCCGTCGAAATGCAGCCGCCGCAGCCGGGATTCGATTCCGCGACCTTCGTATCAGCAGCCGAGTGCCATATACACTAGACCACCGTGGTGGGGCGCTGTTCAGTTTTGTTTATGAAAAAAAAAATCGCCGCTTCAAGATTCCATTTGACGTATTCAGAAAAGTGTGCTGATGCCAGGCTAGCTAATTTGTTGCTATGTTCTGCCCTTAAAGAGTAACTCCGGCTGTTTTTCCACCATATCCTGATATTGATGTTTGCCAATAGTACCGGCAGCTCTGAAGCAGCCAGGGTCGTTCAGTTTGCTCATCAATTCTCCAAGAATTTTACATAACCCAATGAAGAACGTGTAGAATCCGAAACCGTAACGGGTAGACACTTCATCCAGTGTATGCGATGACGTTACAACGTCCCCGCCATCAGGAATGTGGAGCTGGTGCCAGAAAAATGAAAGTGGCGATGTCATTCAACGATGTGTTGAGCTGTTCTGAACTTGCAGCGACGATATGAGGGCTGAAGTTTCACCGTTTGGGTCTTGACCGACCGCCTGCTCGGGTAGGCAGCATTGCAGGTAATGACGCCAAAGCACAGGGTAGCTCGCTTGGAAATCCGCTAAAAAAGTCTTAAAATGCATTTTCAGGAACACTAAATGATCAGAAACCGCCTGACTTGGTAGAAATTATTGTAGTGCCGAGGAGAACATTACTGAAAACTTGATTGAGATCAGCGAAGAACGAAAAATCACCAGGGTTGCCCTTTAAAGGCCCTGAATACAAAGAACCAGCTCGTGATACCCTGCCAGCCTTTCCTGTATTTTCAGAATAGTTCATTTTTTTTTCATCCGCCGTGGTAGTTTCTCGGCTAGGTGTTGGCCTGCCATCGCGGCCTAAGGCGGCCGCATTTTGGTAGGGTCGCAATGCAGTAAGACGCCCGTGGACTCAGATTTAGGTGCACGTCGAAGAACCCCACCCAGGTGGTTGAAATCGCTACGGAGCCCTGCACTAGGGGGGAGGGACTCATGATCATAGCTGGGTTTTGGAATAAAAATAATTACTGTTGTATTTAGCAGATTTTTGTCACGTGACTATAGGTTCCGCTCTTAGTTATTGTTGAAACTTTGGTAGAAAAGGCATCGATGTCTTTGTGTCGAATGAGCAATCTTTTAGAAATGTCATTGCCTGATGCTGACGTTTTGTTGAGCCGAATACAAAGTGGCCAGCGTGTAAAACCAGAAATTCTGTTTCTCAGCGATTCATCTGACTTGGCGTCTAGTGTTAGTTGACTAAGTATTGACTTTCAGTTAGTATATGTAATATATTACTGAGGTGGCTTTAAAGGCGCCGAGTTCATTTTTCTAATAAGGGAGAAACGACGGTGCACCCTCTTAATAGAAGGTTAATGGTGCATCTAGAATTGAGCGCACTCTGCGCGCACTATCTCAGCCTTCGTTCTCACTGCACATGCGCCACAAGATAAACCCTTGGGTGTACATGTTACTCCTCGAAGATAGCATATGTACCCAAAGAACGCAGTCCGCCTATCCAATTCTAAAGAGCTCTAATGTTCCTACTGAAATCTAATGTAGTTTAAGGGATGGACGGACGGGTCTATTCATCTCCAGGTGGCAAACGATAGCGATTGTTTCCAATACGCGTATAACTACACGTATTAGAGACACGAACACACTTAGTGGGCGTTACGAGCATTTATACTTGTGTATACAAGGAACAACAACAAATCATAACAGATCCCACCATGCATATCACACATGCGGATTGACTGATTTTATTTGTGGGGTTTAACGTCCCAAAACCAGCTCTGATTATGAGAGACGCCGTAGTCGAGGTCTCCCGAAATTTCGACCACCTGGGGTTCTTTAACCTGCACTGACATCGCACAGCACACGGGCCTCAACATTTCGCCTCCATCGAAGTGCAGCCGCCGCGGCCGGGATTCGATCCCGCGACCTTCGGATCTACAGCCGAGTGCCATAACCACTAGACCACCGCGGTGGGGCGCACATATACGGACCGTCTGAGCACAAAGCGCGGGCAGAAGCTGATATGGCCACTTATATCCGGCGCTCCTAATTGCAGTGCCAGCTTCGTTTTCAGGCAACAGCGTTAATGGGCTCATGGTGCGGGAAATCTGGAGTCAACTCTGGCGCTGGCCTCCGTGAAGCAAAAGAAATCCTCCCGCACCAACCCTTCATGGTGCAGGTGCTTTAGTAAACAATATTGTATTTTCCAAAGTAAAATCTGTCAGCAGCATTGTAAACATCGACCTACCTACAACCCACCCATATGATAGCTCTAGTTCTAATTTAAATGTACGAGAAAACGTAATCTAGTTGCGAGGAAAGTCATATAGAAACTTCCTTTCCAGCGTTTCCGCAATACCACCAGCGGCGTTCCGTGGCAGCGCCACCCCTATGGATATTGTTGTGTTGGCCCAGATAGGTTACGTGCGTAAATAACTTCGCCGCGTATATCCGTGCTTCGCTGCAAATGTCGTCGAAAGACGATAGTCTTCGACCGGCCATACTACATGAATCCCGGTTCATCTGCGGTTCGGCACTGTATCAGATCGGGCTCTCGTGCATGTGCGCACATACTGTTTGCCACCTCTTTCCTTGCTTCTCCCTTCCCCTCGCTGCCCACGCAGCTACATAAGCGATACGAATAAACGAACAGTGTTCATTCCTTGCTCAGCAACGTGTGGCCTCGCTTCATTGCGTCGAACGCGATACATGGTGTCAGAAGGGTTTGCCTCGGCAGCAGAATGGATGTCGTCAAGCCCCCGGAGCCGCTGCAGCTTTCCGGAAACCTGAGAAGAAACTGGCTGCAGTTTAAACAAAAGTTGGAGCTCTTCCTCACTGCCACGTCGTCAGAAAAGCCACGGACAGAAGCTGTGAAAGCGGCAATGCTCCTCAGCGCCGCAGGTGATGATGCCCTGGACGTGTATAACAGCTTCGTGTTTGCCGAAGGTGAGAGCAAAGAAGATTATCAAACGTTGGTCAAAAAGTTTGATGAGTACTGTGTCCTGCAGGGTTGCGGTTACCGCAACGGTGGCGCAATGGTAGAGCGTCCGCTTCCGATGCGGTAGGTACCGGGTTCAAATCCCAGTGCCGGCCGGACACCCACCGGTTTAAAAACGGGTAGAGGAGTACACACCTGGCGCTCGGTTTACGTGTACTTATCTCGAAAGGTGGCCCCATAAGGACGTGGCAGGTCCCCTGGGCACACCTTACCCACCACGGCCTTGGTGAAATAGTTGAGCGTCCGCCTTGCTGTGGTAGGCAGAGAGGCATCCGCCACTGCCGCCGGGTTCCTACCGGTAAAATAGGGACAAGCGCGCTTCCGCCTGGTGCTCGGCTGTTGGAAGGTACTGTACGCTTGGGACGTCACCCACCCTTGTGGGAAATGGGCGGCATGGGACCGCCCGACCTTAAATGAAGGTCACTCTTTTTTAACCGCACCGGTGGCGCAATGGTAGAGCGTCCGCTTCCGACGCGGTAGGTACCGGGTTCAAATCCCGGTGCCGGCCGGACACCCACCGGTTTAAAAACGGGTAGTGGAGTACACACCTGGCGCTCGGTATACGTGTACTTATCTCGAAAGGTGGCCCCATAAGGACGTGGCAGGTCCCCTGGGCACACCTTACCCACCACGGCCTTGGTGTAATAGTTGAGCGTCCGCCTTGCTGTGGTAGGCAGAGAGGCATCCGCCACTGCCGCCGGGTACCTACCGGTAAAATAGGGACAAGCGCGCTTCCGCCTGGTGCTCGGCTGTTGGAAGGTACTGTACGCTTGGGACGTCACCCACCCTTGTGGGAAATGGGCGGCATGGGACCGCCCGACCTTAAATTAAGGTCACTCCTTTTTAACCGCAACAGTGGCGCAATGGTAGAGCGTCCGCTTCCGATGCGGTAGGTACCGGGTTCAAATCCCAGTTACGGCCGGACACCCACGGGTTTAAAAACGGGTATTGGAGTACACACCTGGCGCTCGGTATACGTGTACTTATCTCGAAAGGTGGCCCCATAAGGACGTGGCAGGTCCCCTGGGCACACCTTACCCACCACGGCCTTGGTGTAATAGTTGAGCGTCCGCCTTGCTGTGGTAGGCAGAGAGGCATCCGGCACTGCCGCCGGGTACCTACCGGTAAAATAGGGACAAGCGCGCTTCCGCCTGGTGCTCGGCTGTTGGAAGGTACTGTACGCTTGGGACGTCACCCACCCTTGTGGGAAATGGGCGGCATGGGACCGCCCGACCTTAAATTAAGGTCACTCCATTTTTTTTTTTTGAAAGGCACGTGTTTCGCCTTCGAGTACAGGATGAGGCAGAACCGTTTGAGAGATTTTTGAGGGACCTCAAGAAGCAAGCGAAACTCTGCAACTTCGGAGAGCTTGAACGATCCATGATAAGAGACCAAGTGGTATTTGTGATCCGCGATAAAAAGCTCAGACAGAGAATGCTAAGCGAGCAGGACCTTACATTGCAGAAAGCTGATCAAATGTGTAAAGCAGCTGAAGTATCTGCGCAGCAAAATGCAGCGTGGTCGAAAGAAACCCTGCAAGTTGAGTACACTAGAAGAACTGAACAACGCAGCAAAAGGCAGTCTCGATGTCGTCAGTGCGGAAGATTTCACGCTCCAGAAGATGGTCCGGCTCGGGGAAAGTTTTGCTACGCGTGCAAGAAAAGATCATTTTGCGGCGTGTTGCACAAGTCGCAAGGTTGACCAAGTGGACGATGCACGAGAGGCCGATGATAATTTCGATATCTTGAATATCGGCGTATGCGGCGTAGCTGATGGTACTGGAGCAGACTGGACAGTGCGCGGCGAGATAGCCGGCCAAGAATTTCGGTTTAAAGTAGATACTGGCTCACAAGCCAACCTACTGCCTTTGTCTGTGTTCAGGCGTGCCAACCGAGCAACGGAGCCAAGAAGGAGCACTGCAGTTCTAACGGCATATAATGGAAGCATTATCAAGCATGTGGGAGTCTCAACAGAAGTCCTGAAGTTGAACGGCCAGGAACGTCGCGTTACATTGTTTATTGTGAAGAAAGGTCGCAATGCCATTATTGGTCTCAAGGCATGTCAGGAATTCGGACTGATTCCAACAGTGAATGCGGTAAATGCAAGGGAACAGGCTGTGTAAAGCGAGAGTACAAGATGGTACTGCGACCGGATGCCGTTCCGGTGGTGCAGCCTGCCCGGAGAGTACCGTTGGCGATGAAAGAGCAACTTCGCGAGGAGCTGAACGGCATGTAAAGGGCCTCTATCATTGTCAAAGTGGACGAGCCTACCGACTGGGTAAGCCCTTTAGTTGTAGTAAAAAAAAAAAAGATGGTCGTCTTCGCGTATGTATGGATCCAAGGGCCGTGAACAAAAGCATAATGCGCGAACATTATCTTATGCCATCTCGGGAGGACATCGAAAGTGAAATCTCGGGCGCTAAGTACTTTTCCTGACTAGACGCAAACGCAGGCTTCCATCAGATACCGTTGGACGAGGCTACGTCACGCGTGGGCACCTTCGCAACGCCCTTTGGTCGCTACCGGTTCTTGCGGATGCCATTCGGAATTTCTTCAGCGAGTGAGGTCTTCCAGAAAACTTTAACAGAAATTTTTGATGGCCTGACCGGAGTGCGCGTGTATATTGACGATATACTAATCTGGGGGCACTCGATAGAATAGCATAATGAACGGCTTAAAGCCGTAATAAAGCGTGCAGAGCAAGCCGGGATGACGTTCAATGCCCAAAAATGTGTATTTTGCGTGCCAGAGATAACATTCCTTGGTGACGTGATCGGCGAAAGTGGTGTCCGCCCCAGCACAGACTTGATCGAGAGCATACATGCTATACCGCAACCGAAGGATAAACAGGAAGTTCGCAGAATGTTGGGCGTTGTAAATTACTTCCGCAAGTATGTACCATCACTCAGTGACAGGACGTCACTACTTCGGGGCCTTTTGAAAGAAAGTGTGGTGTTCGAATGGACATCAGCGTATGCGCATGAGTGGGCTCAGACTTGCGAAGCAGTGACAAACCCACCGCTACTTGCACTTTTTGATGCAAAGAAAGAAGTAAAGGTAACTGCAGACGCCTCTAAAATCGGGATTGGTGCCGCATTGCTGCAAAAACATGGAAACGACTGGCGCCCGGTCACGTACGCATCGCGTGTTCTGAGCGACAGTGAAACACGCTATGCTCAAATTGAAAAAGAGGCGCTGGCGATAGTTTTTGCATGCGAAAAGTTTCACCAGTTTGTCGATGGCCGCAGGATCCTTGTCGAAACTGACCACAGGCCTATGATTTCAATAGCCCAAAAAAGCGTTGCGGACATGCCACCAAGGCTGCAGCGATTCTTCATCCGTCTTTTCAAGTACGACTTTCGCTTGCAGTTCATACCTGGGAAAGATCTGCTGCTTGCAGACATGCTGTCCCGTACTGCCACGCAGCCTGGGGGCGCTGATGAAGCGGAAGACATGGAGGTCCACGCAATTCAGGTATTTCAAACCTGGTAAGCAGTCGAACAAAGCAACGACTTCAAGAAGAGACGCGCGCAGACCCGTATTTAAGCAGCGTTGTTGATCGATTAAAAGCAGGAGCGCCGATTCAAGGGGAACTAAAGCCATTCACATCGGAGCTATCGGCAGTGGACGGCGTACTGCTTAAAGGAAGAAAGATTGTCGTGCCAAAAACCATGAGAGTAGAAATTCTGGGGCGAATACACGAGGGTCACATGGGGCAGAACAAGTGTAAGGCCAGGGCACGCAGGCTAGTCTTTTGGCCAGGCCTCGGTAGTGAAATTGAGAACCTAGCACGAAAATGCCAAGTGTGTCAAAAATACGCCTACAGCCAGCCGAGTGAACCCCTGCTACGACGGCCCACACCGAAACGATCGTGGTATCGGGTCGGAATTGACTTGTTTCAGTTTGAAGGGGACTCTTATGTCGTGGTGTATGACGACCAGTTGAACTTCCCAGGTGTTGAAAGACTGGTGGGCACGACAGCCGCGGAAACGATTTCGAAGATATCTGCCGTATTTTCTCGCTATGGCATTCCAGTGCAAGTCTGCACTGATAATGGGCCACAATTTTCTTCGAGTGAGTTCGCTGCCTTTGCAAGAGGGTATGACTTCGAACATGTAACATCCAGCACCAATTTTCCCCGCTCAAGCGGCTTAGCGGAAAAGGGCGTACAGATTGTGAAACGAATTCTCAAGAAAACTATGGAGGGTCGTGAGGATTTTTGGCTGGGCCTTCTGGCTTATCGATCTTCTCCCTTAGAAGATGGACGGTCGCCCGGAGAGTTGCTGCAAGGTCGTCGTCTTCGGTCAACGGTTCCAGAGTTCAACGCCGATGGCGAGTGCCCGGTATCAAAACACCGGCAATCACTTCAGGGTAAGCCACTATCGCCCCTGGATGCAGGCAACGTTGTTCGGATCAAGAACGGGAACTGGTCTCGCAAAGCAACGGTACTTAAGGAGGTGGCGCCGCGTTCATATCTGGTGAATACGGAAAACCACAGGCAGCTGAGGCGAAATCGACAACATTTGCTGCGAACACACGAACGCTGTGCAAACGAGAACGCATATGAGAGTGGTCTGGAAGACTGTGAGCCGCCCGATAGCGTAGGACCACCCGTCGAAGGCTTGGAACCAGGAAACGGCCCGGACCCCGCAGCGGCGGCTGATCCACGAAGCACCAGGCTTCCTGAAGAAACAGAGCAAGCAGAATCACCGGGACACCCATCTGAATTGACAACACTTCGTCGGTCCACGAGATCCCGGACAGAACCGAAACGCCTTCGCTACGATGAAAACTTTCGTCAGCTGTGCTAGTGAATTTTTGTTTCTTTGCTGCATCTTTGTTTGCTTGGTGCTATGATTACAAGCAAGTGTCTCAACTGTATGCAGAAAAGATGTATCAGATCGGGCTCTCGCGCATGTGCGCACATACTGTTTGCCACCTCTTTCCTTGCTCCTCCCTTCCCCTCGCTGCTCAAGCAGCTACATAAGCGATACGAATAAACGAACAGTGTTCATTCCTTGCTCAGCAACGTGTGGCCTCGCTTCATTGCGTCGAACGCGATACAGGCACGAGCTTCGGGCGTCTGTTCAGCCGCCGGGTACGCTCGCTTAGCCTCTCCGTCAGTGACAATTCGCACATCGCGTACCTCGTCTGTTTCCTGTTGCCTCCGGGCGCGCCTCGATTCACGATCTTTCGCTAGCCGCTGGGCTCGTTGCTCACGTTTCCTGGGCACGCTTGAGACGACGGGCATCGGCACGCCGGCGCTTCTCCGCTGCAATCTGCTCGTCGGTCTTTTCCCTGCGTTGTCTGGGCATGTCTTGTAGAGTGTGTTCTATATCATCAAACGGTCATTTATGTTTTGCCTTGCCTCAGACAGCGCCCCGTCTATGTTGAATCGGCCGCATGTGGCTGGCATTGATGAAATGGAGGCAGCGCTGCGTGAGATATGGACGCCATCTGGCCATGATATCGGGAAACGGAAGAAGCTTGCGTAGTACGCAGAGCTACTGGTAGGTGGCAGCACCGTGTCGTTTTACCGAAGCGTAGGAAACGTCCGCTTTTTCGTGCATAGCGTCGCATTTTTGCGCATCCTAACAAGCGCTAGGGTCTTTAGAATTACGCATCTATGTATTTTCTACTAAAGGAACACACCATCTAATACTTACGTATTGATGCTGCGCCTCAGATATGCGTAATATTTGCTTTTTGGTCGACTGTGTTCACAAGTATGAGCGCAGCTACCAGTTCAAGATGGGTGGTCGTTGAGGAACGGGTTAAACTTTCGCCATTCCACTGAATCGAAAAGCAGGACGGACACACACACACAGACCAAAATTTCTGCGTTGAAGTATCCCAAGGTGATGATGATGATGATGATCCTTCAAATATGGCGCATACCCACTACGGGGGATTGGCCAAGACCTGGAGTGCTTAACTTTTTTTTTCCAAGCGGCGCTCGATACTCGCACGTGTCGCGCTAAGATAAATAGGGATTGTAATGGAGACGCTGGTTTTAACGAATGTTCTATGAGAAAGACGATGCCTTGGCCGTGTGTCCGATAACGATATCACGTTCCAATCTTAATGGAGAAGCTTAAGCTTTCTCCAATTTTTCTTCGTGTGTGCAGATTTAATTACTATACCGAGGATAGCAATATACATTAATCTTGTATCTATTCCAAGGGAACACGTTACTGCCGATCGGAAGTTATATAATTAGTTAATTACAAAAGTCTTTGGTCAGTGTTTGTAGGACCGCTATGGGATCACCGTAATTGGCAGAAAACGATGTAGTGGCGAGGCACGCGTGGCATCGCCCTGACGCAGTCCAACCACTTTGCACGATGCGCTTATGCGTAGCTTCGCGCCATTAGAGGATGCATGTTCTCACGGCGCGAAGCCATGTAAAAGACAGCTTTGCGAGGCGCTGTGCCTCGGATAAACCGAAGCTCACTATTTTTATCAAGACATTTACGCCTCATTCGTTTGTTATGAGTGCCAGGGCATAAAGGTTTAACGCTTAACGGGTGTGCGGACGCGCTCCGAGTATCATCTCTAAATGGTCCGGTAATTTCTGCATTGCCGACATCGGCATTTGTCACGGCAGCGCACTTCAGCAAATACGCTAGATCCAATAACTTTAGGAAGCGTACACTAGGCAAATATGACTTCCAGAACTTGGTTTGTGCGTGGGAAAATCTATTGTGTGCATCTACAACAGCAGAAGTATCGATAACTACACTAAGATATGCCGAGTCCCCCCCCCCCCCACCCCTTCCCCCACTGAACCTCCACTTTTACAAGCCAAGTCTGCCTCAGTCACCGTTGTGTCTGCGTTGTGATGAGGATGAGCATCTGGAGCAATTGTTCATGTCATGTCCACGATTCAATATTCAACGCAAAAGGTTTCTAGAAGTACCCTCGGGAAACATGGATTGCAATTAATCTCTTCCGGTGCTGCTGTCTTCGCGCGACTGTTCTGGGATTTAGTAAGAGGAACATTTGCAAGGCCTTATGCGATTTTCTTCGTGAGACTGAACGAATTCAGTTTTAATTAGTTTAGCTTTCGTTTTATTTCTTTTAAGTCTTCATCTCACTGCGTGAGAATCAATCTCCACGACTTTTGCTTCCTCAATTTCTTTTCCTGTACCTTGAACCTTTACAGGGAACTATTCCTTTAACCTCAATTTCATTGCTAAATTCATATTATGGCATGACATTTTTTTCGGTATTTCCTTTTGGCACAAATCTCCTTTCCTTTCATGTCCTGTCTCCCTGGACGGGTTGCGCCAGGGTTTCCAAGAAGACCGTCTATCGTGTCAATATGAAGAATGCATCAATATTGTTGTGCAGTCAGTCCTTCAAGCAGTGTTAAGATTGTTGAAGAACTTTGTGAACTGGTACCGAGTTGGAAACATGTATTAATAAGAAAAGTCAAACCAGTTCCACGGCGTGAAAACTGCCGGAATAGCCAAGCTATTCACTTATCGTTAATGTGATGCAAGTGGTAAGTGTATCAAGTGGCAGGGCTGTCAGCGGTGTCCCGGCCGCTGCTGGAATTGCAGCCGCAAAGCATTTTCTGCACACTCTTGCACATTAGCCTTCGCGTAATCACTGCCATGTAGCAGGGTGGGGTCAAACGTGGCAGTTGGTCAAGAAAAAGAGCGAGTCGCTCTTTCCCACCTGTGTGAAACCACTAGATGCATGGTGCTAACGGCCACAGCATCGACACTACACAAATACGCTGCTAAATGTAATGCGTATTTTATGTATGCTTTGTGGCTTCCCCAAAGCTGACGGAACGGTGTTCTATGGCTAAAATTCAACACCAGGGCTCATCGGGAAGGGTGTTCTTTTTCGTTGCCGCCTTATTGTAGTCCATACGCTTGATGCTGTTTCCAAACCGAAGGAAGCGACGAAGAAGAAGAAGAAGAGCACAACGGTTGAACGCAGCGAGTGAACCTCAGGTAAGGCTGTGTTGGAAAATAAGTTGCTTTGAATAGCGCCCAAGGCCTCACAGCAAAAAGCACGGCAGTTGAAGACGCGGTAGGTAGGAATAACCTAACTTGTAGGCAACTGGGGGAGTTCGCCGGGCTCACACGCCATGAAACTACATGTGCAGGTCTGACTACCTATTTGCGAAGAGCGTGTTTAAATCATTGTGCGCGCACTTGACCGTTTCAAGAAGGCATGGTACGAAGTGTGATTATTGCGCCCTTCAGTGTTTGTCCAAAAATGTTACCGAACCACTGGTTTTGCGGTAGTTGGTCTTGCCGTAGCTTCAGTTCGTCGTTACATTTCCTGCGATCTATACTTACGGTGAACGTGATCGGACTTTTGATAAGGCCGTGGTTCGGAGGAGTTTTGGATGGGCCGAAGATTTTTATATTATATAGGTAAAAACGCACTTTAAAGCCATTTTTATAAGCAGCAACTTTCTTCGGTAACGATACCTGGATCCCGCAAGTCTTCTAAACGCAAACCAACCATGACTTGAATTTAGATACGTGTACATGGGGTAACACCTCGATCACGGCAGCAGCCGCGGCACTTTGCCGTAACTGAATGAAAAATAGGCGAAGAATCACAGCTAGTGTAAAAACCTCTACATCCAAACTGACTCATGGATTTATATGACACATGTACGCACAGGTCTAGTAAGAACGCATAAAGCGCTCAGTTTGCCAGGATGATTTTTTTCAAGAGAACGCTTTGTACAAGATTTATGGGCCGTATCGCAAAATGTTAAAATGCACTTGGATTGCACACACATTGTGCCATGCTAATAGCATTATACCAGAATATTTAAGTGGACTTGTATTGCATATACCTGTGAATCAACTTTAACAACCATATTCGCTCCTCAGATATGATTCTATTTCACCTATTTCTCATTGAGTTACGACGGGGCAACACTCTCGCCGATGAGTGACGGCGATCCCGTGCGCTTGTCCCCAAATCCTAGAAAGGATTCTTGTTGGACACAACCGGGTGAAACTAGAGTTCGCCTTTGACTCGTGACATAAGCGTGAGCCTCGACCAATCGTGCGCTACCAAGCAGTCGACCAATCATACGTTTTTTGAACGGGCTCAAATGCTGCTCCAGACTACGGGAGCGGTGTGCCGAATATCACATTGTCCCTGCTATTTGCCACTCAGTGGTTCTGCCGACAACCGGACGCACTCAGTGCGTGTGCTAACGTGAGTTGGTTATTGATGATCAACCTGCTGCATAATTACCACATTTTCGCTCATTCGTAGGCCGCCCTGAAGAATGCTGACCGACTTTTCCAAGCTGCAACTGGCGTTCGCCGTGGTAGCGGCGTTTGTGACCGGCAACCACCTCTGGGGAGCGGACGAAGAAGAGGCTGGTGCGCCACCGCCGGCCGTCCCAAACTGCCGCGTCATCAGCACCGGCCTCAACGCCGACGAGAAGGCCGAGCTGCTTCGGGTGCACAACGAGCTCCGAAGCATGGTGGCGAAGGGACTGCTCAAGGGGCTCAAGCCTGCCGCCAACATGCTGGAATTGGTGAGAGCGTGTGCCCAAATTATTTTTATGCGCCGATGATTTTAAAGGCAACTTACGCTTCCTTGTGAGAACGGAAAGACAATATGCGGTCGTGTAGAAGTGGCCTGAGACCGCGCGGTGATTTAGGCACTCGGGAGCTATCCAAACGAACTTCAAGAGAAAGGTTTTCCGTCTGTCTCTGTCTACTGTGCTGACATTGTAATTATACCAGACATGATTCACATAGCTCGTGTATTTGCAGAGATGGGACGATGACCTGGCTGAATTGGCTCAAGCGCAGGCCAAGCAATGCAGCTTTTCGCCGGAGGTGGACGAGGAAGAGAAAACACGTGAGTTTATCCGCCTTTTTACACTGTGTTTGTTAGCAGCACCTGTAGCAGCAGAGAACCTTTAGGAGGCACCAAAGTGCAGCGTTAAATACGATAACTGATACGATAACATATCATCGGAGAACTGTACTGCCGAGAATTTTCTACTGATGACCAATTGGCAAATCAGTTCTTCAGAATTCCTCAAGGTGGGGTAAATGTTATGAAAGGTAAACTGCCATCAACTTGCTTGTAGAATAAGCGGCAAGAATATCCAGGCAGACTTCCGGAGAGTGAAAGCCGCAAAGGGGATGGAAGACCCGTCCGGGTCCAAGATTTGAACCTGATTCCAACGTCTGTCTGATGTGTGGCCGTACCAGTTGGCTAAACAAGAGGCCAGCAATTGGCAGCACGAGGGCGAACTTATTGACTATACACAAAACACATGGACAGTGGATGTGGCAAACCAGTTCTGTGGAACGTGAGAAGATTGAGCAATGATTATAAAAGGGACAATTGGTATCCACCTCTTTTGTAGCCGACGTTACAAAGAAACCAGTACCGCTTTGTTGTTTTAATGCCCATGTGCCCCGTGTTGTCGATCAATTCGCCGTCGCGCTGAGGACTGCTGGCACCACAGCGAACATTTTGTCAGAGTGAAGTTTTCATTTTTGAGAAATTTGTATAGATTTCGTTGGAACATTGTATTCCATGTAGGTTGATGACAATTTTTCCTCTCATAAGTTCAATATCTAAAGAGAGGCGAAGACATAAGTCCAATTCCCTGGATTTGATAAATCGGCGTGGTGCGTTGACGCACCACGCCGATTTATCAGGCTGAAGCCACGATTTTGAAAGGGTATATTTCTTGCCGCTCCTGCTGTGTTAGCTCCGTGGAATAATTTAAATGCTGCTTTGTTGAGTATGTCTTTGAAGGATCAATGTTGCTTCCTTTTTATTCCTTTTCTGGGTCGCCAAGCGCCATCTCTTGGCGAGAGTGGTGTAGATTGTATTGTGCCGGGACAGTTTACTTGTACGGCTGAGATAACGATCTCCTCAGTGCCTCTTTAGGCGATATGGTGCAGTTTCGCAGTTCTTTTTGTGAGATACGAATTACAGCCAGGATTCTATTTATAGCGGGGATTCCATTTAGAGCCGTATTTTACCAGGGTCTCAGAGCCGGATTCCACCAAGATCCCATTTACAGCTCTTTAACGCTATCGCTTAATTGTGTACGTCGATATGGTGTGCAGAGGAATTTCAATAATTAGCAGAAGAGCAAGAGGCATGAGAGAGCAATCGTCAAGGCGCTCGGTTGGGCTAGTCGGTTTTGCATTGCACCTGGTGGAACTGCGATTTTGAGGACGCGGACATGTGTTTCGTCTTCTTTGTCCGCGTCCTCAAAAGTGCATCTCCACCAGGTGTAATGAGAGAGTAAGGTTAGAGAGAATGTCGGGTTCTCTCGCGTCAAAGCACGCAACTGGCCACGTGTCGTCAATTTCGGCCCGACCTTTTCATGTTCATTAAGCGGTTGCGGTATGCATGAGGAACATAGATCACTGGGACGGATATGAATAACATGATTAAAGTCATGAGATGATGGCGATTTCATTCACCTGTGCCAACATGAGGTTCCGGATAACCGTCGGCATAAATGCAGGGGAGGGGTGGAGGGGGAAAGCTTAGAAAGGCGGTGCGACGCGTCATGTATGCGATGGGGGGAAAATTTGCGCATTACTTCTTCGTCCCGCAGCACAAAGCTTTGCTCGTCGGCCACCGCTTGATAGCGGAATGGTTTTTTTTTTTTTACTCAGAATCTCAGTACCCGTTGTTCCTTTGATCGGGTGTGTGCAGTCAAGCCTCCCTCTGTGGGCCAGAACGTGGGCTGGGAGGCGAGCTCGGAGCCGTTCACGAATCATCTGGACCTGCCGCACCTGAAGGCTTGGAAGGACGAGCACGCGGACGTCGATGACGGCGTGATAAGCTCTTACCACAACACCGAACGTGGCATCGGGCAGTTCACACAGGTTCGGGGGATTGATTTATCCTTGTTTTATAATGTTAGTAATACGAGTGTAAGGCCACTAAGAAAATATAACGTCTGCTAGAGCCTGTTCGCTGAAGATCGCCGGCGTATTGACAATTTTAGAGCGTCACATTTTTAGATGCCGTGTGAAGCACGTGTGTGTTGCGACTGCGAAAGTAACAAGGGATTGATTGATTCATGAGGCTTTACGTCCCCCCCCCCCCCAAAAAAAAATAAATAAAAACCACCATATGATTATGAGAGACGCTGTAGTGGAGGGTCCCGGAAATTTCGGCCATCTGGGGATTTTTAACGTGCACTGGCGTCACACAGTACACGCTCGTCAGCGTTTCGCCTCCATAGAAATACAGCCGCCGCGGCGAACATCCTATATCGCGAACTTCGGATCACCAGCGGAGTGCCATAGCCATTACAGCATCGTGGCCGGGCAAGGAGGAATGTACTAGATGCGTTCCGCTGCAATATAAGCGATGCGATGCTAGGGAACTGCTCCTCGTGTACCCTTGCCCATCAAAGAAATTAGATTCAGAAATGCAGAAATGCCGATCTGAAAATTGCCTGACCGGAAGGAGGTTTGTACATTTACTGCTGCTATATTCTCGCGATGCACGGTTTGAAGCATTTGTATGATGTTTTTCTATTCTGATTTAATCTAGGTGTTCTGCTGGTCATGTCTAGGGAACGCCGAAAAGAAACAAGTTTGGACTTAGTGGGGCAAATTTATTTTTCGGGTACATCCGACCACAGTGGCTTCCCGTGATACATATTCCCTGTAGCAGAATGCGGTCGTTGTAGCCGTACGCGATTGCGTATTCTGAGTGTCGCACTGCTGCCCGTATTGTTGCCTATATAAGTGAGGATGTGCACCGAAGCAGTACCGTTGGGTTTTAATAAACACACTGCCAATGTTATTTAGTAGGTGGAAGTTGGGGTAATAACCTTCACAGGCCTAATCTTAGCAGTCATAGCCGAGTGAGGTAAGGAATAGAGATGTTGAAATAATATCTTCTTGTTTATGCACCATATATCCAAGCGTCACCAAATACCTTGAACTATATTGAGCTCAACCACAACTATTTATGTGATTTTCCTTTTGCCGAAACAGCAGGGTAAATCAAGCAATGCCACTTGCCGCGTCCATGCTCGCTTCAGACACTATAGGGTGTGCTTCAACAGCTATGAATTGTTTCAGACATTTCAGGGCGTGTTTTTCCTAACTGTTCCTATACACAGACCTGCATGAACACCCATTCCTTATCGGACTCCTTATTATGCGTGGTGTGCAAATTGTATGAGCCTAATTTTTGCTTCTGCCATATTTTTAATCTGCAATGAAAGACTTAAATCCATACATTATTATGCTAATTTGCTGTGTGTATGATAGTTCCATAGCACTGTGAGGCGGCCGATGCTACCGACTTAGTCACGGGTGCACCTCAGGTCAGAGCTTAACTAACTAACTAACTAACTAACTAACTAACTAACTAACTAACTAACTACTAACTAACTAACTAACTAACTAACTATAACTAACTAACTAACTAACTAACTAACTAACTAACTAACTAACTAACTAACTAACTAACTAACTAACTAACTAACTAACTAACTAACTAACTACTAACTAACTAACTAACTAACTAACTACACTAACTAACTAACTAACTAACTAACTAACTAACTAACTAACTAACTAACTAACTAACTAACTAACTAACTAACTAACTAACTAACTAACTAACTAACTAACTAACTAACTAACTAACTAACTAACTAACTAACTAACTAACTAACTAACTAACTAACTAACCTAACTAAACTGAATAAATTTCACAGCCCTCCTTGTCGCACGCTAAGACGACTTGACAGCAAATGCGATCATACATTCTCACAAAGAACGCTTTGTCGTATTATTTACAATCTAAATTCCCGTTTTCATGCTGAATTCAACATTACTTCTCTTTTATTTATCATATGTACAAGATTAAGATGCGTTGATTGCTTTCTTAATTCCCCTAATCCATTCCTATTTTATGTTCATTCACCTTAACTTGCTTTATTAATTCTCTTAATTCGCATGTATTGGTTTTAATTTACGTTCTAAATTCTCGTAGTTCATTCGACATCATCTTAATATAATTAGGCGTGCTTTAATTGATGTTCGGCGTTGTCTATGAAGATGCGCGATGTTTGGTACAATTCGAGTTGTCCCCGACTATGACGACGGACTGTCAGCTTTCGCGTTGCATGTCTCCTTAATAGACATGTTACATTTCGTCGAGGGGAACAGCTTTTATTTCTGGGTTCACTGGAGTAGTACCGAAAGATATGCCGAGAAATAATTTTTTACAGCAACATTTACTGCATGTCCACGGTAACTATGCGAAATGAATGCTATTTAACGCGTTCTACATTGTTTCTCTTTTCCCCCGCATGTACAGATGATCTGGGCGAAGACGCAGTACGTCGGCTGCGGCGTGGCCACGTACACCCGGAGCGACAACGTTGGCCGATTTCCGTATCAGCGATCGCTCGTGTGCAACTACGGCCCAGGGTCAGTATGTCGAGAACTAAAAGAGAGCGTTGTATTGTGATCATTCGTCAATGCAGCGCGCACATCTGAAGCCGCAGGAGCGCGCAGGTTAAAAAAATTAAGGGGAGGCGGGCATCACAACCTGACAAGCCCGTCCCTTTTCTTCGCCGGTTCCACCCTCCCCCCTCCCCCCCCCTTCGCACCCCCCTTCCGAAAAGAATAATAAAAAAAGCTTGCTGCGCCGTACTGTGCGATTTAGCTTGAGCGCAGCATATACTTGCACTTTTATACTTTACTCCAGGTGCAATGCAGCACGCAAGAACTATGGCCGAACAATTCCCTGTATAAGCTCGTATATATACGCCTATAGGCGTATATATACGAGCTTATACGAGCTGTGCATGCAACTGCATTATAATGCAGTTGCATGCACAGCCAAACAGTTTAAAAAAAAAACAAAACAAAAGAAACATCATTCGCGCATTGTATTTATAATGTTTTGAGGGCTCGCACAATATTTAATAAATGCACGCAGAAGTCCCACAAGATACACGGGTGATTTAACGCGAAGACACAGCAGCGCTTGTAATACAAGAATAAACTTTATTCTTGTATTGAAAGTTGAAACTTTGAAAGTTGGAAAGTAGTACAGTAGAACTCGCAGGATTGTGCTGCAGCCTTCAGCGTAGTGCCGCTGTCACACTGAGGCGATAATGACAGTTATATCAACGAAATGATCAACCGGGAGTATTAGTCTAATAAATTTATTCTTCTTGAACAATCGTGCGTTACACCTCTATTGCACGATGAAAGATGCCTTTAAGACATTTAAAACATGGATGAAACGGTCCGGCTCCTGTTCTGTGTCGAGGCATGGGGGTGTTGTGTCACGTAATGGCTTCCACTGACGCATTAATTAGGAGGCTTACGTCGTCGGCGATGAGGATAGCTTCTTACCTGACCAATGGGAAGCCTCTAAAAGAGACACGCCCGACGGGATGCCATCAGGCATGGGCAAGATAAAGCTAAGAAAATGACATGAAGTGTTCGCGCTTTCGACTTTCTTCGCGTTATAACCTATAAAGCCGTCAGCGCAACTTACCCTAAGCGCTTAAGACAGCATTAGTAGGCCTTCCGGCCACAGTCAAACTTCCTGTCAAATTTTTAAAACCCTCCGGTTAAGCAGACATGCTGTGGCCATGGCAAGACAACCAGTATCATTTTTGGCTTCGATGCTTTCTTTGAACTACCCCCTTGGCGCCGTTCGTTAACTTCATCAGAAATGGAACGAAATTACAGATTACCGCTCTCCGCTATTAGCTGTCTCTTATTTAGCCATATACAGTGAGTACAGACCTTCTATGCGGTAATTACAGTATACAGTCCTCAGAGCGATAGCCACCTATGCTTTTTAGGGGCGAAGCTCCTTAAAGCGGCACCCGTTCGTCCCTCGTCGTAGTCGTAGTCGTAGTAGTGCGTAACCAGTCTTACGCTTTGACCTCCAAGGCGGTGCCGGTGGGAGATTTCTCCTGTGCGTTGTTGAACAATAAAAAAAATTCGCAGCGTGCGCGTTAACCAAAAGCCGAATTCTTCTGTCTCTCATTCCCCATTAGCAGCCATTGGCATGTTCCAGTAGGAAACGTTAGTAGAAGTAGAAGTGTTAAAAGCCGACTTCTGCTGTCTCTCATTCCCAGTAGCAGCCATTGTTTACCTCCAAGGTAGTGCCTGGTGAGATTTCTCCTGTGCGTGATTAAACAATAAAAATTTTGTTCAAAACGCCGTTGATTGATGAAATAAACCACCGAAAGACGCCAGATGTTTTCTAAAAGCAAAACGAAAAGACGCCAGATGTTTCTAAAGCAAAACGAAAAGACGCCATCTGCTTAACGAACGACGCCAGATGTTTCTAAAGCAAAACGAAAAGACGCCAGCTGCTTAACGAAAGACGCCAGGTAAAGCAATGCTTTTCATCTGCAACCAGTGCAATAACCACTTAGCTTACATTTCACCGACCACAAAGCGGTCATAATGAAAGGACAACGGAAACCAGCAATAAAAGTTTGATAAAACATTTAATCAATCGTTTCACGTCATTTTTATCGGGCGAATTGACGGAAGAAATTTCACGGTTTAACCGATGATTACTTCCAGGAGCTTCGCCCAATCTCATCATCATTCACCTCGTGGATCTGCCGTCAATTTTTTTTTCTTTCCTGCACCTCTGCATATCTACACGTCTCTGTCATTCTCCAGGGGTAATGCCCTGGGACTGCCGGTGTACATGGAAGGCGACACTTGCAGCCGCTGTTCAGCCGGCACCACTTGCGAGAAGGCTACAGGACTGTGCGTGATGAACGAGACCAAGTAAGGGTGGTCCACTACCGTCCCCGAATGGCTGCTGTACATTGCGCTGTTACACTGCAAAGTGGAAATGATGACTGCGGAAGTCTTCAAATAATTGCAATCATTAATGATATCAGTTCAATGTATTTGAATATTAAGAAGCTCTGCAAGGAGGAATTAGGCTCCTGCTCACACTTGTGATGGCTTTCGCTTATCAAAAACTAAAGAGTTCATGTTCTGGCATAATCAATCCATATAGCATAAGGCTACGGCGGACAGAAGGATTGAGGTAGTTACGCATTGTGCGGAATCCACCGCTGCACTCAATATAACACTTCGGCTCATAGGCGCTTGTTGGTGGGTATAAGTAGTGCAATCTAGACAGCGGCATTGTGCGGGTAACCGTTAACGGAGAAGAACATTAGCCGGCCTTTTACGTTAGAGAATATGTAGTGATTTCCGTCATGTTGACTGTTTTGGATGCCAACACGAAGGTGCTGGGAAAGATAGCTACTGGTGCAGCTTGCGTCACTACGGTGCGTCTCACTTGCAGAAAACGTGCATCGAAACTAGAGCTACAGCAGCGTCGGCAGTGTGGTCACGTAACGGTCTGAATGGTTATACACTTACGAAAGCTCTGAGCGAACAGATGACGAGCCACTATATACCTTGCGTGAGGTGATGGCTCCCACTAGTGTTATGAACCCCTCATCGTACGTGCTATTATTTCTATTGTTTCTGATTTTGTTGCCTAACGTTCGGATGGCGGTTCCATGATTACACGAAAATGTCGCGATGAGCAATAGCATTTCATCGATTGATCTCTGGGGTTTTGCGTCCCAAAACCACGATTTGATTATGATAGGCGCCGTAGTGAGGGCTCCGGAAATTTCGACAACTTGAGGTTCTTTAACGTGCACTGACATTGCACGGTACACGGGCCTCAACATTTCTCCTCTATCGAAAATGAAGCCGTCACGGTCGGGATTCGATACCGCGACCCTCGGATCAGCGGCCGAGTACCATAGGGACTACGCGAGTCTGTTGGGTATCGTTGCGCATTCAACGGACGAACACAGGAAAGAACAGGCAGAGTAAACGGAAAGAGCGCAAACTATCAACTGATTTTATTGATTCGGTCATAACATATATATGCATGTCCCAAATAACACGAGAGAGGGAAGAGAGAAGAAGGGAAGAGAGGAGTAATCACAAAATATACAACCTCACGTCAAAAAGCTGCGCAGAAAATCGCTTTCTGCTCTATATAAGGTTACAGAAGTGTCACTGACGCAGTTATCGCCAGCATCCTTAATATGAAAGGCTTCCAGCAGCTCGCGCGCTACTCTCTCCCTGCTTCTGCCTAGAATTTTCACTTGTTTTAATAAGGGCTCACACCCCCTACACGAGCTACAATTCGCGGGCAAATATCAGTTGATAGTTTGCGCTCTTTCCGTTTACTCTGCCTGTTCTTTCCTGTGTTCGTCCGTTGAATACGCAACGATACCCAACAGATATGCACCAACTCGCCCAAGAAGAAGTTCTGCTGAAATACTACGCGAGTAATAGCATTTGAAGCTGATTCGCTACAATAATCATTACTGGGTATTTACGTCCTCAAACCACGATATTATTATAACCGACACTCAAGTAGCTCCTGAAAATTCGACCACCTGGGTTCCTTTAAATTGCGCTGACATCGAACAGTAGGCAGGCATCTAGTATTTCACCTCCATGAAAACCCGGCCGCCGCCACCGGGATTCAATCCTGCGACCCTCGGCTCAGCAGCTGAGTGCTATAGATGCTAGACCACCGCGGCGGGTGAGAATCGCTATAATGTATAGGTTACATACCGTCTTGGGGGCTTGTTCGGCCGATGCACTATATAGAGAGTGTATGGCGTTCTTGGCGCTGCGTTCGACAGCTGTCTCTTAATACCACAGTGTACCCAAACTCTGGTAATTACTCTGTCATTCAGACAATGATATTTGCGTCATTTGCATAGTCGAGCTGGTAGTACACCTCACTCAGAACACGGCAAGCAGTATAGGGCTCTTGCTCAGTGCCGCTACTGGTGGATCGCTGGTTAGGAAAGAAGTCTCTTATATGTGCGCAGGTACCTACATTAATTTCATGTATTTGGTCACTGTTGTGCGGTGCTTGCTGGCAAGGGAACCAACGTACAGAGTGCTTTCCTAATCTTGGTAGTGATGCACGGAATGATTCTGTGAAGATTTTGCTGTAGAACAAGCACTAACTTCTTAATGAAGGCGCTATCTGCTCATCACTTCGCATGTTTTATTCACTGAAGAATGCTACTACAGTCCTTAGAGGTCAGTAGTTGTTTATGATGCAAAATAGTCGATAGTGGCATGCTCACTGGATCGTAGCACTTGCGCCGTTTGGCATAGCTTTTGCTAGAGCAAATTCGCTGCAGAGCCTTTCAGAATTCGGTAACATATTCGTACTATCACCGATAAAAAAAACCCTTTGGCCAATAGGAATCACAGCGCCGATTAATAAACTTGGTTAAAATAGCTTAACGTGCTTAGGCCTACACGTAGAAGCCTTGTCTCCCAGAATATCTTGGAATACTCGAAGAGGCTATTTGGTTGTGGCATGACTAAGGTGTCGTTTGAAAGGACGAAACCAAGACTACACGGTGCGTGAACGTTTGTCTTCTGTGCATTCATTATTTGTTCGGTCCTCACAAGTAACCATTTATTTTATCAGGTCAGTAATCTGCAAGCTTATCTTAGCACCTTATCTTTTGGCCGGCGGTTTCTTTAGGCTTTTTCCTTGAACATTCCTATCCTCGATCAGGCGAGATATCGGCAAACCAGTGCTTTCAATAAAGAGAAGAACTAGGCAATAAAACTCGGACCGAGTGAGAAGTGTAATATGCATGTGCATATTTTCCATTTTCAGGTAAATAAAAATTAGCGTACCCTTCAGGTAATTTACTCCTACGTTTGCCGACACCTTCATTTGTCTTGTTCATGGCAGGTACCCGGATCAACGCCGCAGGGTTTGGAAACTCGACGAGGGCGAAGTGAACTGGAGAGCCATCGGCCTAGCGGTCGCGCTTGTTCTCTGGTTCTGCTTCTGAAAACCTCGTCGCAACAACACGATGATCCATTCTATCGCTGTTTTGTGTCTTTGCGCTTGCTGCAATATTGGTATTACAGGAAACTTAAATTAATTGAACATACTTACGACGTTTCAGTCCTTTATATTATCTCGAGCACTTCAATGAACATGCATTCTCTGTGAACTGCTACGAACATTGTTCGATGAGAAAGTTGATAACGAAATAACAGGTGGTACAATAGTTTTATTGAGAAGAGCTCAAATTTCTCAAATGAAAAGGTGACAGCAGGGCCTGCTTGGCGTAATAACTTTACAGGGTGTCTCAGCAAACCAGCGGCCCCCTTACAAAAAATGCGCGTGCGCGCTACGATGTTACAGAGAACCTATAATTATTCGCTAGTGTGTTGACCAACTGGCACAATTTTTGAATAATCACTGTTAATTAAATATTAAGTTATTTGAAATGATAATAAATTTATTAATATAGTATTTTATTAAATGTAATATGTGTACATGGGTAGTTCTAAAGCATGTTAATCAGTGTACAAGTAATGTAGTTTCAGGATAATAGTGTGAGTGCAGCGATTTTATATTTTTCCAGGTTTCTAAAAATGTGCACGAAACTAGAAGTACCACGCGACCCATTGAGCAGTCTGTCCGCTTCCATTATCAATGGTTCATTCTCAGCACGTTTGAGGATGCAAATATCACTGCGCCCAAAAGTACTATGCGGTTAGACGCATGTTACTTTCAAATCTCGCGCACTTTTCCAGACGTCAAAAATAAATAAAACCGTTGAACTTATCATCATGGAAATAAATTATTCGGGCTCTAAATGTACTTTTCAGCATCATTGAACATATCGTGCTTAACGCAACTGCTCAGAGGTTGGCTAATATAGGTTACCTGATTCACTTTATAAAATAGTTTGTGTTGGTCAAGACAATAGTGAGTATTAGTAAGATGGTTGCATCCCAGTGACACGCACGTGGATTTTTTTAAAGGATGGTGCGGATTATAGGAGAAACACCGTGTATAAGTACACAAGTTTTATTGGTTACAACTATGTTGTGCTAAAAACATCAGTGAATACAGACAGAATAAATAAATAAATACATTAATAGAAAACAGGCAGGCATAACATACTTTGGTATTGCAGAAGGCAAACGGCATGTGTGAAGATTTTCTACGGACTGTTTTAACATTTATGAGATCGCATATCTGTGCGTATCTTCACTCTTAATTTAATCAATTTAGGTGCTGTGCTAGCTATCAGTGCTCGACTATCTTCCTTGTGCAAGGAGACGACATATTAAACAAATGTGCTCATTAAAGCTCAACTTTCTTTTAAGAGATAAGACGGGACGCAGTGCCTGAAAAGCTATTGGAAATGTTCCTCAAGCTCACTAAGGCGGTGTGGATCGGTGTCACGTTGTCTTGATTTATTGCTCACTTGGGCGTGATTCATCTACATTTTCACACTTCTGCGTCTGTTGCCGGGCGCAGGACTTCCAAGATATATCCATAGAATTTTACCTTGCGTCAGCTCACTCTCTCTTGTGAATGTATCATTTATGGCTTCTTCACGTGACTTCTTTCTATGCCTTCATCATGTAGGCGTCTTGTCCTTTGGCACGCATTACGTAACTCCCGTTTAGACCATCGGTTATTCGTCCTATGCTTTACATGGCCTGTGTAGTTTTGTTTCCCTAATGTGAACAACAACATCTAGTACTCTGTTGAGCTCTCAAACCCACACTTATTTTTTTTCCTCGTGTTATGTCTTGTAGCACAGGCCCCTAACATTTTCTGAGTCTTGTTTGATAACCGCTATGTTTCTGCACCTAACTACGGCGTTCGTAGAACTGGTGAATTGTGAGTACACTTTTGTTATCATATTCGTAAGCTGCTCGTCACTAATTGATAGTAAATACATGCTGTTTTCATTACGATACAAAGTGGCTTATCCTAGTAATTGCCCACTGGAAGTATTAGACCTAGACAAGTGTACTTTTGCTAATGCATAAGTACGCAACATCAAAAGAAGCTTTTTCAGCTGGAGCAAGTGTACTGCATGAATAGGACTAGGGAGCGGAGGTGTGGTTGATCGCTATAGCAGGCTGCCATTACGACTGCCGTTAACCAGTAGAAGTTTTAAGCACATGGTCAAGGTGCTCGGCGATCTTCTTTGGTTCATCCATGGAACTTGTCGGTGAGCTTGTGCAGCAGACTGCTATGTCCATGCTGCGAGCCGTACGTCGGGGCGTAGCCCGAGTGGTGCACTGGCCGCTGTATGTAGGTGGGATGACCTCCATATATGGGCTGCTGGTAGTGTCCGTGGCTCTGATAGCCGTGTCCGTGGTACCGTTCGTGACTTTCTTCGCTGCTGCGGTCTCCTCCGTAGTTGTAGCCGTGGCCGCCCGTATTCCACCCGCTGCCACCACCATACCCTCCGGCGGTTGCCTCCAGGGCCAACGTGGCGACAACGATGCAGGCGAACAGTGCGTTCATTCCACTCGTCATGTTGTATTCGAGTAAACTGTAAAGAAAAATGAGCAATAATCAAGCAGGGGCCCACAGCGACTGTACATGAGCGACGTTTACTTATACATCTAACTTCAGTGTACTTTCACGGATACTGATGTGTTTCATCGTGCGATACCGTCGTTTTCTTTCTACTATAAATGTGACACTTTTGATTATTATATATAAAGGACAACGTTAATTATTTGAGATCATGATCCTCAGATTAGCGACATATGAGGGATGGGATGGAGGGGCTTCTTAATGTCTCATTCAGCTTGCTCTAAGGGCAACTGGAACGACGACATATCTATGCCGTCTTAAGATATCTTACACGATATGGAGTGCCATATTTGCGATAAAGACATGCATGCGCTCATGGAAATTACAACAGGCGCCTCTGCTTGATCCTCGAAATCCAAAGTAAAAGAGCACGTCTTGCGGTTCTCTTCGCAACTACCTGACTTAGCGATCATGAAGAACAAAAATGGCTATTTTCCGGGTAATCTGCCTAGATTGCGTACTTATCCATATTTAGTACTTATCGTCTTTTCTCCTGCACAGGGCAACGGAAAATAAATTTGACTGGTCCGATTTTCAATACCTGTCAGAAATTGATCCTGTATATAGACAAGTCCACATACAAACAGCTACTCCAATGAGGCGCATACACATGAAAAATTCTTTTTTTAGTCATTTCTCTAACGCTTCTGAAAGCCGCGGAAATTGGGTTCAGTAGCTCACACAGAGATAAGGAAAACAATAACACGATGACTACCCAGTATTTTAAAGTAAGTCCCCGGAATTCTATGATTCCAATTTTGATAGGCAACATGAAAAAGCGTAAACCTTGCAATGATTGTAAGGCAAATGGGACACCAAGAAGTGATGGAGAACACATGAAGGCATTGTGGTCTGCCTGATACCTACAACTGAAGCCGTATTTTGTGAATGACAGTCAGCCGGTGATGTCAGACTACCCACTATTATAACATGCTAAATAACTTAAGCGGCAACAATTTTCCACACGGGGAGCTAAATGAGCCTGATAGTTCAATGTCGAGGAGGGACGGATGCAGAGAAGAACGTGCTACTCACAGTGCGTGGCCTTCTGCCGATGAATGCGTAGTAAGGACTGAGCTATACCACAATTCTGACGTGAATATATAAGACGATCACCGTAGTGAATTTCGTAACCTTCCTTTCCAGCTACGTATAAGAACCTAAGGCCCATGCGTCACGGTCCATTCATATGCGTACTCAGCCAAGTGCGACGACGTAATGGATGCGTCGACACGTGCTCTTCAAAATGACTCCAGTCGAACAACAAACTAAAAGTAAGGAAGTAGACGCACGTCACGCTATCGCGAACGCGTAACGATCCTTTGCGCTAGATGGGAAAGACCACCGTAAACGACGAGGATTTACCCTGTACGGACGGTACTTCGCGTAGCTGTTTGTATTTCTTCGTTGCGACGTGGGATAAAGGGTTTGTGCACTGTTTGTGAGTAATAATGTGCGAACGCAACGCCATACGCATTTAAGACGTTGTCGGCAACATTCACCGATGTGAAGTTCCAAGCGTGATTACCTGGATTCTGGGATCATACAGTGACGGGTTTGAGTGGACAGTTGCCACACAGACGCCTACGAATGAGTCAGCCGCCGCGGTGGTGCAGTGGTTATTGCGGTGCTCGCCTGAAAAACCCTATGGACGCGGGTGCATACCTGGCCGCGGAGGTCGCACATGGACGTAGGCGAAATGCTAGATGCCCGTGTCATCTGCCGTCGAAGTGCACGTTAAAGAACTACAAGGTGTCCAAATTTCCTGTTTCACAATCATAATGTTCACGCGAGGAACTCCAGAAATGCTTTATATGAATGAGCCGATAAACAGATACTGCGCTCATTTGGTTCTTTGATTGATTGATTGATTGTGGTTCGGTTAGGAAAGGACGCTAATTTCTGCAGCCCATGTAGGGAGCACGGCTAAGCGTCCGTAGGGGTAGGGGAAAGGGAGTGAAAGAGATAGAGAGGAGAGAAAGGCCGTAGTGGAGGGCTCCGGAAATTTAGACCACCTGGGGTTCTTTAACGTGCACTGACAACGCACAATGCACGGGTCTCTGTGGCATTTTTGCTTCCATCGAAAGTGTGACTGCCACGGCCGGGATCGAACCCGCGTTTTTTGGGTGGCAGCTGAGTACCGTAACCACTACACCACCGCGGCGGACTCTTTCGACTTCGAGATAAATGTACTGCATCTGCTGCCTCAGAAATGTGGCAAGTGTGACAAACAGAAAAGCAGACAGTAAAGTTGGAGAACGCTTAAGCCTCGCCTTCAACAGTGGGACGCTATTGCGTCATAGTGCCCCGTTCGCATCGCCTTCTCGTAGAATAGTCATCAAAATTGGCGCCTTCTTTTCAACGGAATGCTGGAATTATTTGAGCTTCCTAGTAACTGAATAATGTCTTCTCGTACATTCAAATTGCAGTAAGAGCTATTTTGTATGTAGGTTTTAGTTAAGTCGTGGTTTATAATTTTTTGAAGGATTTCGCTTAGATACGTACATTCAATTTTACTCACTAAAGTAGCTGCTCCATGGCGGAACGCTTCGCACTAAAAGGAGTGTACAGCCGCTTCAAAATTGGCCGCGAATAACCGCGTTAAGGCGGAAGTTTAAACTGGCTGGAACGGGAATCCAATTCGGCTAAGCGCGGATTTTTTTCGTAGAGAACGCTTGCATCACAGTTTATTCATCCCCTATAATCGAGATGGGGAATCAGTGCACTAAATTATGACGGAAAATGTGGGCGTGATGAGAGTGTTCGGGAAGTTCTGAATGTGGGCGACTTTATTTTGCGGCTCCGTCGTGTTAATGTACCCGCCCTTTCTGCGCACTTGATCGAGACATTATTCATCATACACAACATCCCTGTGGTGCGTCAGTCTCCGTGCTTCCCAGACAAATCTTCTTCTGACTTTTCGCTCTATCGAACCATGAAAATGAAGCTCAAAAGGAAACCAATTTGGCCCAGGTGGTGGAACCATGCGAAATGCCATGTCCACGCTGATCACTATTCCTAAGAATGCGTTCCAAAAATCCACCCAACTATGGCGAGAGCGCTGGAAGAAGAGTGTGTGTCATCAATGGGACTAATTCGAAGGGGACTGTGGATTTGTACCCCCTATTTAATGATACGAAATACAAAGACGAAATACAAAATATGTTTATTTTCAGTTCACAGGATAAACGGCCGACAGAGGAAGACTGGGCTAATGGTGTTATGCTAAACCTGGCGAAGACCCAATCTCGGTAGTTCCCAATCTGCAGTTGCATCATAAAATTGTTACAAGTGCTGCACATTGTTGATAAATATATTTCCCCTGACAAAAGGCTCGATACCTTTTCAACACACCTCGCACGTGCATACACGCTTGCAGAAATAAATGTTTCATATTGTAGCTTTATTAGCTTGATTCGAACACAGTTAGGCAAGGAATTAATGGCAAGTTCAGTGTTCACCGACATTAAAATGCACTCAGAAATACCAACTACAAAGCTTTATTTTCTAAGCTAAAAAGCTACGGCATTACTGGTCCACTTTTAGTACTTCTGAAGAATTATCTTTTAAACAGGTGTCAAAGTGTCTTTATTAATGACGCCTTTTCTCAACGTAAGGCATTCACCAAAGAAGTATCCCAGGGATCAATACTCGGTCCGGTTTTATTCTTGACATTTATTATTGATTTATCTAGGTATTTAAATAACTCCCATTGTTTTTCTTGCTCCTGCCCCACGACGATTGCATGTGTTACTACCACCATTACTCATCTAGAGAAATGATCTGCACTGTACCAAGACTGGAGGAGTGGTCTCATTAGATTATGTAAGCATAAACTCTAAAGGTCTCAATTCGTAGTTTTCCGTTGTGAACAATCCATGACATCAAATTTGCGCGTACAAATAAGCAGCGTTGAAATTAACGAAATAAGCCATAAGCAAAACGGAAATCTTGAATAAACCACCAAAATACACGTCCTTACTTGCTGCCCCACCGAGAGCATCACGCATTAGCATACGTCACATTCCTACCAACATAACGATTCACCACAACTTCAGCATTATAATAGTGGCCTTTTAAGGGTATACAATTTGTACAAAACAAAGGCAGATTGAGAGGAAATGCTTAGGCTAGGAAGGAACCTCACAAATCGGAGAAGTTTACATCGCGAAGGTCAATTTGTTTATTATTACAGTCATTTACTAAACGCGGAAGATGGCTACAAATCATTTGACGACTATAGCCGGTTAGACAACACGAAACACTCATTTTTCTGTAGTTCGTATATTATAGGATAAGTCTTTCGGATGCAGCTGTAGTAACCCTATGAGAACAGTATTTTCGTGGTCAGAGCTGTTTGGAAGGATGCAAAATTGGCACATCATCAGTTATTCTGAAAAATCCCTCTTGCATTAGTAACAGCCACAAAAAATTCAATTCAATATAAGTATTAAGTGTCTTGAAAATGTACTTCTTGTACCATACCTATGTTTCTTCTGATAATATTACAGTGATCTTTGTATATGTGCAATGCATTCTTTTTTACTGGTTATATTTTTGTTCAAAATTATTATGTATCAAACACTAGCGTCATTTTAGCATCGCACAACACCGCTATTCACCGCTATTCGTTTGGCACGGAAATAGCTAGCATACACGTGCGTGAGGAAGTTCCATAAAAATTACAAACATATCCGTCACTAGAGGATCATAATCCGCTCTGATATACCACGAGACAACACATGACAGCCTCGGCGAGCTCGTATACACATAAAAGGTGTGTTGAAAAAAGCATCGAACCTGTGATGAGGACAAATACATTTGTTGGTTAGAATTGGGAGTGTGCGAATATTAGAATGTTTCAATGATTCGTCGAATATTACATTTTTAATGTTCCCATTCTATTGAAAATTGAGATACTCGAAATTTTCGAATAATCGAGTTGGCTCGAATATTCCGCCAGATTGAAGATGAAAATCTAGTAGCCTTTGCGCAAAATAACTGACCTCACACTTTTACCCGGTTTGCCGAGAGTGGCGGTGTCTGTACGGCTAAGCTTCGGCTGTGCAAGCGTAATCGCGACCAATAACGGCTCTCTTGAGTCCGTACGATGTGTGTCCCCCAACGTGTCATATCCCGATAAGCGTTTGTATTAACGTGTTCGGCAGTGCTCCCGGCTCTTATGTAACCATTCTGATATACGGCACGATTTCACCAGGCACAAAATACGAGTCAGACAATGTGCCGTCCTGCAATACGCCGCCGTCTCCTTGCGCAGGATATCTTCGGAATGCATCGCAGTGGCATGACTATGTGAGACAGCCGATACTCCTGCGCGAATGGATTTAGAATTTTCGTCGCTTCATTACGCTGTGACATTCCATCAATAAAGTTATGATCTGGGAAGCTAGTGCATACGGTGTGCTCCTAATGGTGATATATGTTGTGTTGAGAGGTTATTAGTGTATTAACTTAACATATTTATAAGGACAAATCTGCGCTTAGATATTCGGCATTCGATTGACGCGCGACGCTGGATATTACTGTTCCGTTTATATTCCAAAAACTCTGGATTTGCACGCCCGCTGTTAGAACGCTTATCTGTGTTCATCTATATGCGCTAAAATGTGTGGGTTTATTTTCACGCTGTGCGATCATGGTATTAATGGACTTGGTGGGCTCCTCTAAGGTGATTTATACGAGGAACATTTGATAGAAAGCCATTGCATCCAGGTACCGAAAAGGGGGATAAAAGGAATGCCACTGCGAAGCTTGCCTAGATTAGTTTGATTTCTAAAGTGTTCTGTGCGGCATCGACCAGTGATGCATTGAAAATTAGGGATCGCAATTGAATGAATGACCACGAGTGGTCTTTTTAACAACAATGAATCCGCAGAGCTGTGCATAATGTATTTTTTTTAATGCGTGCGATAATGTTTGCATCAACACTTTACTGTGTTTACATACGTCCGCTCCGGCTTTACGCGGTATCGATGTGACTTTGTTTGTTTGCTTCTTTTAGTTCTTTCTTGTCTTTCTTACACACTCGAATTCATTTCCTTCAGATGGTATTGTGTAATGTGTTTCAGCGGTCCTTAAGCTTGTTCTTAATGAATCAAATTTCGCTGATCAATGTATCTTTTTATGAATTTTTGTACGACGGGTCTTATGTTCCCCTTGATGTGACCTCGCACGAGATCGGAGGTATTGTTGAACAAATTCAAAAAAGCCCGCTTAATGGATTATTTTCTAACGAACAAATTAGTCGAATCGCCGACGTGGTTTTTTTAGGTAAGGTGCGACAGACTTGTTTTAACTAGTGACAGGAATGCTCCCTAGCCGCCTCGCGACCAAAACAACCGACATAGGCGCCTTCAGTTCTCCGGCTGCGGGCTTTTCGAAACTTCGCATCCTACTGAGGAAGGTGCCAAGCAAAACATAATTCAGCGGTCGATTCTGCCGCAAGAAACTGCAAAATCGTTCAAGTCTATTTTGACTTATTCCTTTTGTCAAGTCAGGTCCGAAATGAAATGTTTTATTCGAAATGAGCCCACTACAAATTACTACAATATCTATCAACTACAACTACGTCTACAATATCTATCGCCTACAATTACAATGCTGCACAAGAGCTACAATATCTATCAGTGAGAACAGATTTACTTATGAAAGCCGGCTATATATTAGGCTACCACATTGTAACTGCACTTCAAGTTAGAAGTATTTTAATAACATGTCAACACACTGGCAAGAAATTGTCCGGGCAGGATCGAATACATTGTCCCCATCCAGCATTTCATTTTAGGGGCGAAGCTCCTTATGCCGTGGGTCTGTCCATCCTCCGTTTGTAGTAGCCACCTCTAGTTCGTGAAGTGCTCACTAGATGGCGTGATGGCGCTGCGGTGCTCGCTTCATTCAGAATTCAGATGTATGGGAACGCGTAGTATGCGAGTCTGTCTGCCTGTCTGTCTGTCTGTCCGTCCGTCCGTCCGTCCGTCTGTCTGTCTGTCTGTCTGTCTGTCTGTCTGTCTGTCTGTCTGTCTGTCTGTCCGTCCGTCCGAGCGCTGCGGTGCTGCTAAGCTAGTACGTGAATTGATCAGTAGATGGCGCGGAGGCGCTCGCTGCGTGCTGTAGTGTGATAGAGGAGCGCTAGATGGCGACACACAGTATTTGTCACGTCTTTGATGATGTGCTGGGCAAGATTCACGGAAGATTCATGGTTTTTAACCGATGAACCTCCGGAGCTTCGCCCACTCATCATCATTCACTCCGTGGATATGCGTGGATTTTTTTCTCAATACCGTGCAGCAAGGACTTCGCTCTTACAGAGGGAAAAAAATAGAAAAAATTCACCGCCCAAGCACTTGGTTAACCATGGAAGCTGAAACGTGCGGCCCCTGTGTTTAGCTGGGGGTTAATCCCGGCGGTGCATTGAAGCATTTCTCAATTATATTGCTCCAATCCCCACCGCGAACGGGGTTGGACAACGAAGCTATAAACTACGCCCACAACGATTACCCACTGCGGCGTCGCTTGAATTTCACCTGCATTTTAACGGTGTGCACACACTCGGCTTTTTGAGAAAACTTCTAGAACTCCAACCACACTCAAGAAAAGGAAAATAAAAAGAAAAAGAAACCCGACGTTTCGCGGCCGACTCGGCTGCTTCCTCAGGGGTGACTGGGGCTACGTTGCAGCGTCGCCTTGGAGGCACTCACGCGGTTGGCAACACGTCCTTCCGCGGAACGCAGTCCATGCACATACACTGGGGGGAGGGCACCCAGAGAACGATTGATGTTTTGAGCCGTTCTCTGTATATGCCAGGATTCAAGAAGAACTCGTTTCTTCCAGTTTGTCTCTCTTTCCAGGATGGTCACTTTTTCGAAGTTAATTCGGTGGTCACGCGTCTCGGAATGTTCGGCGACGGCACTCCGCTCTTTGTTCAGCTTCCGGACATCGTTGGCATGTTGTTTGAGCCGTTCCGGGAAGTTTTTCGTCTCGCCGATGTATGAACAAGGGCAGTCGGCGCAAGGGATTTGGTAGACGACCCCGGGGGCTGTGTCTATTGTTGGCCGGTCTTTGGGGCGGGGGAGGAGGCGGCCCAGCGTGCACGAAGGCACGTGCGCGATGCGCACCCCCTCTTTTCCGAAAATCCGCGCCAACGCCTCGCTGGCTCCTTGAACATATGGAACGGGTACGCGTTTTTGAGAGTTGGCAGCTGATGCTGATTGGGATTTGCGTAATCCCTTTTGCTTGAATCCCAATCAGCATCAGCTGCCAACTCTCAAAAACGCGTACCCGTTCCATATGTTCAAGGAGCCAGCGAGGCGTTGGCGCGGATTTTCGGAAAAGAGGGGGTGCGCATCGCGCACGTGCCTTCGTGCACGCTGGGCCGCCTCCTCCCCCGCCCCAAAGACCGGCCAACAATAGACACAGCCCCCGGGGTCGTCTACCAAATCCCTTGCGCCGACTGCCCTTGTTCATACATCGGCGAGACGAAAAACTTCCCGGAACGGCTCAAACAACATGCCAACGATGTCCGGAAGCTGAACAAAGAGCGGAGTGCCGTCGCCGAACATTCCGAGACGCGTGACCACCGAATTAACTTCGAAAAGTGACCATCCTGGAAAGAGAGACAAACTGGAAGAAACGAGTTCTTCTTGAATCCTGGCATATACAGAGAACGGCTCAAAACATCAATCGTTCTCTGGGTGCCCTCCCCCCAGTGTATGTGCATGGACTGCGTTCCGCGGAAGGACGTGTTGCCAACCGCGTGAGTGCCTCCAAGGCGACGCTGCAACGTAGCCCCAGTCACCCCTGAGGAAGCAGCCGAGTCGGCCGCGAAACGTCGGGTTTCTTTTTCTTTTTATTTTCCTTTTCTTGAGTGTGGTTGGAGTTCTAGAAGTTTTCTCAGTTTAATTACCCAACCAGACAGACTTCTGTCGAATGTTTACCTTCAACTCGGCTTTTTGTGCGAGGGCTGCTGGGCTTTGCCTACGACGCGGCTGAGCAAGTAGGTTTCGTTCTTTTCGTCGAGAATCATCATATTCACGCCGTTATTCTGGCGTCTTTGCGAGGTCTACCCATGGTGAGGACACTCACCTCCTCCCCATGGGTAGATCACCACCGCCATCGCCATCGCCTTTAGTTGAGGACACCCACCTAAAGCGATCGGCCTGTCAAGGCGTATAGCCGCGGTCGCCTTTCCCTCCAGGTTGAGACAACGGATGCCTGTGATACCACGCAACTTGAAGACACAAAATGTTTTATCGCGCGTTTCTACGGCAACGGGTGCTGCGTGGAAAAGCCGAGCGAAATGCCCCGCCATGGTGGTCTAGTAGTTATGGTATTGTCTGCTGACACGGTGGTCGCGCGATAGGATCCCGGCCTCGGCGGCTGCATTTCCATGACGCCAAAATGTTGGGGCCCGTATACTGTCAGTGCACGTTAAAGAACCCCAGTTTTTGAAATTTCCGGAACCCTCCATCACGGCATCCCTCGTAATCGAATGGTGGTTTTGGGACGGAAAACCCCAGAAACCCATGAAGGACAGGCGGATGTGTAGCTCGGTACGTCTGTTGGAGCTGCGTGCAACAGGCGCCTTTCTCTCTCTGCCAGTAACCTACTTTCGCTACGTGGCTCAATCATCTCGGATTCTCCACGGAGATCCGATTATTATAACAATGCGAGATGGAATCTTTCCTGCCACTAAGCTTCGTCCTATTGATAAGAGCTGGGCGCGCGCCGTTGCCAGTTTGCCCGGTCGATTACGCGGCCTTGTGTGCAAGCTACGAAATGTTGCCAGTTGAAGACGTAGTGACAGCGCAAGATAATCGGTGGCTATTAAGGGCGATATACTGGCTCCCAACAGAAGGCAAGTGTGGCAAGGGGCGGCGAAGTGTTGTGTGGGTGGATTAGAGATTAGATGAAGGCATGGACGGGGGTAATGTGACCGCTATCAGCACAAGACCGCTTTAATTGGGGAAATTCAGGGAAAGGCCACCGCTTCAACAGGATTATACGGCAACGACCGGTATTATTATTATTATTATTATTATTATTATTATTATTACAATAAGTTAGCAAAGTAGCTCTTTTGCACCATTCATGCTTCTCAGCAGCATGCAACATTACGTTGGTTGCTAATGCGTAGCAGTTGCCGACGAAATGGCGCGAAACCGCTATCCGTAGTTGGGAAACCCAAGGAGCTTCCAATAGCCGTCTGTCCTAAATTTGAAGCTTTCACTACGTAATAAGGCGTCGACCTACTGCAGATACATATTTGACACCGCAAGACTTAACGAGGTCCACAAGCAAAACTTGTTGCAAGGCTAGGCGGTACATAACTATATACGAGAAAAACCAGACACCTAAGCTTCAAATTCTTGTGCCTTTTCTATGCTAGTGGTGTTTCAATGTCTAGTTTGTCTCCGAACTGTACAAGCAGTAGCCATCAATATAAAAATACCGCAACACTGACCTCGCCTCTTGCCAACGCACCAGGCATAGCTCGTAACAACAGCGCACACAAGAATAAATGACAGGTCAATCAATTTTAAGCACGAAAGTGTTTTAGGCCGTTGTCCACCACATCCCCGTACGTGACTACCGTAACGGATATGATGCAGTGACGTAAACATGCAAAAAAAAAAAGAACTTCGGTTGACGCGCTGGGAATCGAACTCTCAGCACCCCGCGCCACGCTGAAAGGGGCCCGTTGCGCTAACGCCGCTTCTTTTTCTTTATTGCCGAAATCACGTGTTACAAGGGATAAAACGTGGCAGCCAGACTTTGGCTACCGCGGGATTAAAATTTTTTCATGCATACCCATATACATGAAGTACAGAGATCCAGTCTGGCGGATCGGCTTGAGCACGATACACATCTCTCAGTCGCACGACACTGTCAATGAAATGTTAGCGAGCAGGGCGTACATTTTTATCACCATGCTGATATTCCATTCTCATTTTCCACGAGGCGTGGAGTCGCAGGATCATGATTAAATAGTACGGAATATCCTCGCATACGTCTACCTACAAGAAAGGAATGCCATATGGATCAAGGGGTAATTGTTTCTTTAATGTGCGCTGAAACACATCCCGATGAAAGATTGGGTCCCAACAATCTATAGAAATACGTGCTCGTTCGTTTTCGGTTTCTTTCATAAGGAGCAGTCAGTAGTCCAGGGTAGAAAGATGCCTTCATCTTTAAGCTAGATTTTAACAGTGTGTGTGTTGTGTGCAGCTGAAAGAAGAAGGTTTTAACTGATGGTTGTATAGGCATTTTCTTTATTCCTTTGAGCACATCCTGTCATGGGCCTCCACGATGTGGGAAACGGTACAAAGGCTCTGGGAGCATGTTTTCCACTAGGTCCTTATACAGTTATTTCTTCTTAACATTAAATAAATACTCTAAAGAAAATCATGTGTTCAGCAACCTGAACGAGAGAACCACCTCGCGCAGGTACCCGGTGACGGAACCGTTAATCATTTCACGCGACGACACTATAAGTTCCGGGGGTAGTCGCCGCAGCCTCATTTGCATGACAGTGCGGAGGAACTGGTCACTTTGATCCCGTAAATAAGTGAATTGCGACACAACCTAAGAAGCAAGTGGACATACCCAAGCCCTCCTTTCTTAACAGGCCGGAACAAATTCATTCGGCTAGTCCGCTCCCAAGTGGACGCCCAAATAAAAACAGCAAAAACGCGGTGAACTTTTTGTATGCTAATTCGTGATGCAGATAACACATTTATCACATACCACATTTTCGATATAAGAAAGATGTTGCAGACCCGTGAAAAAATAGACAATTGCCTGCCTTGCCACGCGGTTGACTTTTCTTCCGCGCATTGCGCCTGGTTAGAACAGTACGCTTCTGGATCACAATAAGATTCAAGTGGCACGCCTAGGTAACGCGTTAGAATTGTCGACCAACGTAACGGAGAGAAATACTCTAGCGTGACATCCCAGTCGCCATGCCAAAACACGTAACTCTTACCCCAGTTTATTTGGGCACCGGTGCAGTCACAAAAGTCACAAACGATGTTAGTGGCTTGTTTGATGCTCTCACAGTCCGTGCAGAATACGGCAACATCTGCGTAAGCCAAAATCTTGACGTGTGCTGTCTGCAGCCTGAAGCCCGTAATAGCTTCACTATGGTCAAGGGCCAAACAGAGCGGTTCGAGATAAAGTGCAAACAGCAAAGGTGACAAAGGGCATCCTTGCCTTACTAAGGAGCGAACGTTGACGCTCTCCGTAAGGTACCCGTTGAAAATAATACGCGTGGTACAGTCCGTGTACGCCACTCCGACGCCTTCTGGTATTATATGGCCTATATTTGAGTGTTCTACAATGATGAGTAAAACCTGGTGTGAGACACGGTCAAAAGCTTTGGACAGGTCGAGCTGCATCATTGCTACGCGTTCGCCTAAAACATCACGACATTCAAGCACACTTCGTGCGACGTGTATGTGTGTCGCTATGCTGCGGCCTTTAATACCTCAGGTCTGATGTGGCCCTACACGCTTTGTAATAACCCCTGGAGTCTTTTGACTAGTACTTAAGTAAATAATTTATAGCCAGTGTTGGTGAGGCTGATGGGGCGATAAGAACTCACAGAGAGACGTTTTTCAGGGTCATCACCTTTTGGTATCAGCACAACGTGCGACCTTCCAAAAGACAGTGGAACTCGCTTGCTGTCATAAGCTTCAACGAAAACATTAAGCAACAAGGAAGTGACCCTTGACCCTACATTTAAAAGCTTTATAGAATGCGGCCCCTAGGCCATCAGGCCCGGGCGCTTTCCCCAGCGTCAAATCGCCGATTGCATCCTCGACTTCTCGTAGAGTACTCTGCTCTTCCAAACTTGCTAAAACGTCGTCCAGCTTCGGCATAAAGAGTAAAAAAATCACAGCATATCCACGGGGTGAATGATGATGAGTGGGCGAAGCTCCGGAGGGAATCATCGGTAAACCGTGAATCTTCCGTGTAATTCGCCCAGTCGATATTCATGTAAAGACGTGAGAAACACTGTACTCGAACGCTGGGATCTCGCGTTTGAGGGGACGCTAGCACAAACACGTTAGAAACGTGCAGTACACTCTAGCAAGGCGGAGACGCCACAGCGTCTTACGCAGCCCCTTACACAGGCCGGAACGCGCACCGCGTTTGCCGACGCCATCACATGACTGCTGAGAGAGTATAAGGCGGAGAGGCCACAGCGTCTTACACCAGCTCCTTACAGTCCGCCGCGGTGGTGTAGTGGTTACGGTACTCGGCTGCCACCCAAAATACGCGGGTTCGATACCGGCCGCGGAGGTCGCATTTTCGATGGAGGCGAAAATGCCTGAGGCCCGTGTACTGTGCGTTGTCAGTGCACGTTAAAGAACCCCAGGTGGTCTAAATTTCCGGAGCCCTCCACTACGGCCTTTCTCTCCTCTATCTCTTTCACTCCCTTTCCCCCACGGACGCTTAGCCGTGCTCCCTACATGGGCTGCAGAAATTAGCGCCCTTTCCTAACCGAACCACAGTCATCATCATCATCAGCTCCTTACACGGGCCGTAACGCGCTAGCACAAACGCGTTAGAAACAGGCTGTCTTTCGTTATAAGTTTTGCCCCCACTGTGCACTGCTTGCCGCCACTCTGTGTTGCTAGCTGCCCTCCTTGTTCTCCCTCCCGCACGGCATTCTCTCAAGCACCCATAATGCTCACTTGCAGAATGAATTGTGTACTTCTAGTACCACTCTCTCCCTTTTCTTCTTCCGACCAGTTTGACAGCGATCACTTCACTTCTCTCTATGCTTTGAAAAAGACCGGACCCGCGGTCTTAACTGTTGGCAATAAACGATAACTGAGAAGTCATGTCTTCTATTTAACTCCTACGTTTGGCCCATCGAGCACAAGTTCTCATATATATATATATATATATATATATATATATATATATATATATATATATATATATATATATATATATGTATATATATTTCTAGGGCCGTTGTTCCACACAATGAAGCACAGGTCTCATAGTAAGTGTCGCGGCTACGGTGTGATATACTGCTATGACATACTCACAGTAAAACATAGTCGCAGTGCGCCGGCAGCCGCACGCTGGTTCTGTCTGCCCCGTATCGGCGCTCGCCTTCGCGCTAGCTGCTTGACAGTGGTCGTCGCACGAGGCAAAATACACAATTCTCACTCCATTTTATTCCACGATGCAGATAGTATTTCCTGCAAAGCAAGGCGCCGTTCCTTTTGCTTGCGTCGGCTTGAGCTCACACCGGCCGCCGACGGGCTCGATGCCGACGGCATATTGCGAAGGCTCTTGTCGCGTACAACATGCAGCAAGTGACTCTTCGGGAATTCGGAACCTAACCGCCGATCAAAACAACTCACTTTTGTTATCACTGTAAATATTCCTTGTAATTCGGTACGTTCAAGCAATGCTTCCAAAGCGTGTGCTTGGAGGTTCTCACTCGGGCGCCCACACTATACGCACAAACTCGCCGTAATGGTACACCGGCCTTCAGAGGCCTGAGACGGCAGCCGAGTGAGTGGTGTCCAAAATACACGGCCAGTACTGCCTCGGCCGCGAACCACGTGACGCTATCCAGCTTCGCACAATGATCGTGTGACGGCAACGGCATGATCGTGTGACGGCATGATCGTGTGACGGCAACGGTTCGCGTACTTTGCGTTGTCTATACGCATGGAAGAAGCATCTAATTCGTCCTGAACCACTGCAACAAGATCTAAAGGGCAACTCCGGCTATTTTTCAGTTTCCACGGATCCCAACGAAATTGTTAATATACATTTTCCTCAGGACTGTAACAATATATGCCAATCCAGGTGGTTGCGCGTGATTCAGTCTTCCTGGAAATGAATTTTAAAATTTTTTAGCGGATTCCCAAGCGGGCCATCCAGTGTTTTTGACGTCATCACCTTCAACTGCCTACCGCAGCCAGCGGGCCGTCAAAACCAAAGCGGCCATGCTTCAGCGTTCAAATCGTCGCTGTCAAGTTCAGAAAAGCTGGCATAACTCAATACAACGTCGGATGACCTCGCCACTGTGATTTTTCTGGCAGCAGCTCAATATTTCTGATGGCGGGAAGGCTCTGACGTCATCGCATATGCTGAACGAAGCGTCTACCCGTTTCAGTTTTGGTTTGAACACGCCTTTCCGTCGGTTATTTAAAATTACTGGCGCGTTTCTAAGCAGACTGAACCATCCTTGTTGTAATATATAGGACTATCAGCACCATTGGAAGAACGTCGATATCAGAACGAGGCGAAAAACCACCGGAATCGTTCAACTCGTTGTTCAAAATGATGTTGCGCTTTCGCGCACAATTCATGTGTAACTCCATTTCGTGATGGCCTGTGGCACGGCCACGCAGCGCGACAGCAGACGATACAACGCAGGCCAATGGGCGCCTTTTAGTCCCCCCATTGGTATATTTCGTACAGAGCTTTTGCACACGATGCGCGCATTCGCGCGAAATTTGCTACTTTGGTTACCCGTTCAAACGGCGGCCTATACGGTGTGCAGTTCGTCCACTTTTGCTCACTTCTGGGGTAGAGTGCACTATTTTCCTTGTCGTTTTGTTAGTTGACAACATCCGTTCACGTTAATTTATTTCTAATGATTAAATTATCTAACTCTAATCACTGCTCTCAACCACTAAGCAATCATTAATTCGCTTCCGTGGTCATTATAATGATGTCATATACACGGGTGACATCCTTTCGTTCGCTGGTGCACTTCTCTGGGCCGCGGTATATTATTGCGCCCCTCTGTGTAAGTAACGTTCGTGTCGACGTCAACGTGTTTTAAAGGACACATTCTAGGTAGACATAGCTTTCGCTCTAATGATTGTGCTTATGTGATTGCTTGCTGTCTGGTTCAGTGAGAAATAGTCTTAATACATTAACGCTCGCAGTTTTAGGTTCGAAGCACCTTATGCGCTCGGACTGACGGCGCCTCCTGTCGTCGTGATCCCGAGCGGACGACGACGACAGGAAAAGTAATACTCGCTGCCATTCGAACCCACAACTAACCGGGAATCGATGATAGGAGCTGGAAGCTCCGTCAATCACGCCATCGACACATAGGCTCCACATGGGTCAAACGGGCTTGATGTCTTCACTACACCGCTTTACAATTACTGTCTGGAAAAGCACTACCCGCTACCATTCGAACCCACAACTAAACGTGATTTGATGATAGGAGCTGAAAGCTCTACCAATCATGACATCGACACATAGGAGCACAACTAAACGTGATTTGATGATAGGAGCTGAAAGCTCTACCAATCATGACATCGACACATAGGAGCCACATGGAAAAAACGGGCTTTATATCTTCACTACACTGCTTTACAATTACAGTCTAAGTGATGTTCGGTTAAAGCACAGATGTTTAACCAGCAAAACTACTCTTAAATTAACATCGCCTCCCTTCCACAAAACTCTTTGTTCGTAGTTGTGGTACCGCCATCCAGAAATGATAGAGCGAAGCAGATTGTTCTGCTAGCGCGCGCCGGCAGGTGGCGCTTTGGTAGTCTCAGTGCGTGCACATGCTGTGAGGAAGATAGGGTAACGACGGAGCATGTTCTGATTGAATGCGGAAATATCCACCCAGGTGTACGTTTGGGCACTACCCTACATGAAGCCTTGGGTTTTAGGGAGAACAATGGAAAGCTGAACATACCCGTGATTGAAATAAGTAAGAGACGGCTAGAATACTGGTGGCAGAAAACCAGAGAGAACGTACAAAAATAATTATAGGGAAAAATAAGGACTTTCTGCCATAAGGTGCAGAGAACTGGGCTATGAATTTACGTTTTTGCTATAGTATGATCGATTTAATTGAAGTACATTTAAAAGGCATGTGGACAACTTAAAGAGCGAGAGAGGGGGGGGGGGGAGAATAGTTCTTAAATTTTTTTACGAGCCTGGTGGCGCACATGTCACCGCCCCGTTACAAAGGGGACGGTAATAGCATCCATCCATCCATGCGTCGGTCATAGGGGAGATAGCCGCGTGGCTACACCCTGCCTGCGCGTTGCTTGGGCAAAGTACGACCACTTCCGCTACAAAGTGTGTCTTGCGTGGGCAGCTGGGCTGCGTTCGCTGTGCTAAAGAAACGGAAAGACAGCCGCCGACAAGCAAAAGATGGGTCTTTCGATGCAGCGGTCTCTTCACAAAGCGATGCGCTGAGAACCTATTCGGTTTCGCTTGCAAAGGTTTCAACATTTGCGGACGGATTGCCAATTGGCCTTTGGCGGTGCATCACTGCATGCTTCGCATCTCCCGAAGTTTCGCGTTAGTGGAGCTGCGCTTTTTTTTTTACTGTTCTTACCGACAGCCACGCCATGTGTTCGTTCATCGAGAATCGAAAAGACGGCCGGTGCCATGGCCTGTGGTGTCTCTCATTACAAGCGTACAATTTCTTTCTGATTTGCAAATCTGGAGAGAACCATTAAATGCCGATGTTCGTTGCCTATGCCTACTGGCCCTATCATCGGAACACCGCATATCATCGCGTCAAGTTACCCACGTCATGAATGCATCCTCAATCCCGTCGTTATCTTCACAGACCCCACCGAACCTCTGTTCAGCGATATCTCGTCACCGGCGCGATTATTCTTATCGATCGCAAACATGGCTTCAATGCCTCTCACACCGCCGTTTAATCCGCCCTTAGCGACGACTTTCTCCTATAGAAAGCTGAAACTACAGCCACTTTATGGGAAAAGCTTAGGGTCTCAATACTTCCCATACGGGGCTACAGAGCGAACCTGGATGGTGAACTATCATGTAGCACATACTGACAACCTAAGTTCCCCTTTGTGACAGAGTATAAAAGTTGTTACCACACAACAAAGAGTGTTCGACCGGAAGGTTTTCAACACTTCACATTAATCGTATTTAGAGCAAAAGAAACAGACAACAAAGAGCGGACGACAAACAACACAGGCGCTACTGGCAACTGATTTATTGAAGGTGGAATCACAGCTCATATACAACAAGGGATCAGCGCAGGCGCACCACAAGGGCATTGGAAAAGACAAGCAGAAAGTTATGACACCAGGCACAATAGGAATTTCATTTCAGCATTGTACAATACAATGGACGCGTAACTAACACACCAGCTTTTCTGATAAAGAATGCCCCGAAGGTTTCACGGGCTGTTTTATGCTTACTTCTGCACAGTATTCTCACGCCACGGAAACGTGGTTCACAACCCGCGCAGGCAATGCAATGAACGACAAGATTTGTCTTCTCTTTATTAGCTAAACCATTTGCGTGCTCCCTCAGTCCGTGCTCAGCACAACGCCCCGTCTGGCCAATGTACACCTTGCCGCAGGACAGGGGAATCTCGTAGACAAGATTTTTGGTGCACTCTTCAAAATGTACTTTGTGGTACTTTTTTCAGCCTCCTTTTGTCCGCACAAGTTATGCGACGGCTCAGCTGAGCCAGCTTCCTGGGGGCCGAAAAAAGCATCGGTACGCTGAACCGATTAGTGACCTTCTTTAGCCAGTGGGAGACTCGATGCATGTACGGCACCACTTCATGCCATTTTGTCCCCTTCAAAGTATTCGCGGCAGTTTTGCCAGTCCCTTGCTTGATTTTCTTGAGGAGCGTTTCTGCCACTGTCGCGACGAGCGCCTCAGGGAAGCCAGTTGGAAAAAATTCACAGCATATTCACGGACTGAATGATGACGAGTGGGCGAAGCTCCAGAGGTTCATCGTAGATGCACGCTACGAATCCTTATGGTTCAACTACGCACAAGTGAAATCTCCCACAGGCACTTCATTGCAAGTCAAGATCCAGTGCATATATATATATATATATATATATATATATATATATATATATATATATATAGTAATAAAGGAAGAAAAGAGACATAGACATAGCGCCTTTGTCGTAGGCCGGCTGTTCTATTCTGCCCTCGTCTTCCTCTTTACTTTTATTCCCCTTTTCCCATCCCCCAGTGTAGGGTAGCAAACCGGACTCATGACTGGTTAACATCCCTGCCTTCCCTTCCTTATTTCTCTCTCTCTCTCTCTCGTCTTCCTCTTCTTCGCCTCGTCGTTTCCCTGCGCGCCTAGCGCGAGCGGCGTAGACACAGCGAGCTGTTGGTTATTGTAGATTACACTCGGCCACGACTGCGAGTGTCCGTAACGGCCGAAACTTTCTCTGGGGGCCGGCACTGGCTATGCCGCGCTGGGCGGTCGGGGTTGTAGAACCGCGGTCGGGGTTCTAGAACCGCGCACTAATCTTCTGGTGGTCGACACTGGCTGTGTCGCTCTGGGCGTTCAGGGCGTCGCTGCGGTTTGGCTTGGAGAGACGCGAAGGGCCCTTCCGGTGGCCGACATTGACTGTGCCAAGGTGGCCGTCGCAGGGCTCGGCCGCGGTGCGTGGTAACTTGCAAACATGACGTAGACACCTCAGGTGGACGGCATTGGCTTTGCCGCGGTGGTCTTCGTAGGAAACCGCTCCTCTGCTCCTTGGCTTGCAAAGCTGCCAAAGACATTTCCAATGGGTGGTTGTGGTTCTGCCACAGTGGTTGACGGTCTCGGCCACGCTGCGACTTGATATGGTGAGCTGTCAGAAATGTTCGTGACAGACGGCATTGAGTTCGTCGCCTCAGTCTCAGTTTTGCCCGCATGTTTTTCAATGGCCGATGATACATAGACAAACTAAGAAGCCACGGGGCACTGTGGTTGTCTTATGGTCCGGTAAGGATGGATGAGCCCCAGGGCTGGTCGGCGGCGCGGTTCGGACTTCAACAGCTTTGTTGCTGGTGTGTCCCCTTTGCGGTACAAACCTGCGTATCTTGAGGGGCCACGTGCAGCAGACTCTTCCTGTCTACCCACGGAAATGACAGAATGTTTGGATTGTTCTAGCTTGTGTTTGGAGACTGGGACATCGAGGCGCTGAGTGTCCTCGAGCGAGGCATTTTTAGGCAAAGGCGTAATGTCTGTGCAGTCATTGGACGAGAGTCGCAAATTTGGCTCCAAGTCCGCAGGGGGCACCTTTCTTGCATAAACAGACACGTCCGGTTCGTGGAGTTGCCGGGTACACATCTCTTCAGTGGTGTCGGCGGACAAGGTTGGTTCACGGAACTGTGGAGCATCTAGCACTACAGGAGCTGGCGCATCCACATGCTCGAGCGCTGACACGCATGAGGACCCTGTCGGTATTTGCTGTGGATGAAAAGTTCTGCCCACCGCCGAGAGCATTGTTCCATCGGCAGTTACCGACCTAGAGGTGGAGGCGTCCACAGGAGTATAGTATTGGCTGCTGGTGTCTGCACTAGGGCAGTTCGCGATACTCTCTGTCGATGGGCTGCTGGGTGCACCGGCAGAGTCTTCGTGTCGTGTCTCGAGAGCCTCATCCAGGTTGAAATCTCGTCCGAACTCGCAGCGGACGCAAGATCGACCTGCGAGGCACAGCCAGTGCCGCCCGCCGGACATGTTTTGCATACCGTGCGCGCAACACGTGCAACCGCGGCCGCAACGCTGTAGCCAATTTCGCCCACCGGAGACTTGAGTGACACCTGGACAAGAGAAGTCGTACGCAGCCGAGATCGGCCTCATCGGCATAGCCAGTGCCGCCCGACTGACGCGGTTTCGGCCGCTACCGACACTCGCAGTCGTGGCCGAGTGTGATGGCGAAAAGCTGCATTGGGGCTCTGACGCGCGCGCTTGGAAAAGCGGGCTAGAGAAGCAGAGAAAGACGAAGGTCAGAATAGAACAGCCGGCCTGCAGCTAAGGCGCTGTGTCTACGTCTATCTTCCTTACAATATATATATATATATATATATATATATATATATATATATATATATATATATATATATATATATATATATATATATATATATATATTTTTTTTTCAATCAAGAAACTCGTTAGAAGACGCTGCCTGCGCCAAGCTTGTCTCTCGCGGGTGGGGGCGCGTTCTCCTTCTTTGCGAGCTGGTAGAGCGTTCATCGAAGAAAGAGAGTTTCCATAGTCAACGCGCGCCTTTCGCTCTCTCTCTGTCTCTCTCTCTCACACAAGACAGCAGATGGAAGAGTGAGAGAGGTAGCGGGCCGGGAGGCACGCGCCGAGCGCGAGCCTCCAGGCGTGCGAGCTCTAGAGCGCGAGCCTTCCGGCGGCGCGAGGTGGCCACATACATACGACGACGACTACTACTACTACAGAGGAGGGAACGACCCACACCCTAAGGAGCTTCGTCCCTAAAAGCAAAAGGGTGGGACGGCGACAACCTGATGCCACACGTGCCGAGTCTGCCATCGTCTGTGGTTCGACGCGAACGTCTTTACGATGAGCTCAGTGCAAAACTTTGAGAAGCGTTCGCGTGCAGTGCTTCGCGAGGCGTTTCCTATAACCTCGGACCACGACGAAATGCGAGTGTGCCGCGGACGAACTTGGACCGGCCTAGTCCCCATGAGCTTCGCTGCTTCGCTAGCTTTACACCGCTGGTATAAGCTTCGCAAATTTTTACCTCGAAGATCTCTCTCCAGCTTTAAGAAGAGAGAGCACTCAATGGGTACCGGGTCTGGGCCATACGGCGGGTGATCAATTTCCTCGAAGTCACAGTCCCTCACTGCAGCTTTCGGAACGCTTGCCATGTGAACTGGAGCGTTGTCGTGAAAGAAGCTCGTGGAAGCGCAGCTTCCGATATGTCTTGCAAGGCCACGTCATAGCGAAGCTGGCCAATAGTTTACTGAAACAGGGCACTTAGTCGTCATGTGATACTCTGATGGGAACATATCACGTGACCTGGCGTTAAGTTATCTTGACGGAAACATGCCACATCACATTTTCCTACGGGATTTGTCGGGAACGTTTCACGTGATCACTCAGAATCACGTAACGCAATGTCACGCGACATGTGCTCGCAAGAATAACGTAACACATAGTCACGTCACATGTTCCCGCCAAAATCATGCAACGTAATTTCACGTAGCATGTTATAGCCCAAATCAGGTAACGCAATGTCATGTGGCATGTTCCCTCCGAAATCACGTAACAAAATGTCATGTGACACGTTCTTGCCGAAATTACGTAGCGCAGTGTCACGTGACATGTTTCCGCCAACATTACGTAACGCAATGTCACGTGGCCTGACATGATGCCTGACAAATTACGGCTAGCTTAAACGGCTTCGCTGTTTCGAACAGCTTGGCTGTTAAATACGGCCCTGTTAACAGAGTTCTTACGGTTAGCAAAAGCACCTTCGCTGCTAAAATCACGTCGCCTATTCTCGCTTATTGTATCTCGCAGTTGGTGAAGAAGTGATGCCTAGTAGTCCGCGGTCATGTTGGTATCACTTTTGTTAAGTTCGGTCAAGAGCATCCCGCAGCAAGCCCAAAGTACTGTTGCCACGCTCTTCTCAGCTCACTTAATCACCTTGGCGTTTCTTCGTGACCCTTCTCTTCTTTTGGGCCACTCCTATCAATTCTCTTTTAAAAATGGGATTACAGCACAAGACCAAGGTTTCACCCTCCGTCAAAACGGGCTCGATCACCTCTCTCTCATTCCCACGGCAAAACTTAAAGAACTTGCGACATGTCGCACTCTCCTTCTTCTGTACAGAAGACGGGATTCGGGGTACTCACCTGGCACTGACCTTTATCAAGTAAATGTGACGAATTATGCGGAACAGGGTGGTTCCAAAGGGTACTATCCGTGCCGCAATTTCTTTCTGCTTCAGCCTCCTGTTGTTGAGCACTTTCTTCTCAACGAGGGTGATCATTTCTCCGGTGATCACCTCCACAGGCCGACCACTACGGTGCTCAACTTCAATGCTCTCTCTACCCAAGCGAAACTGTTTTGCCCATTCCTTCAGGGTGGAATACGAAGGGCAACATTCTCCGTACACTTCGTCCAAGCGCTGTTTGATAATACGTGGGAGAAACGCGTTCCTTTAGGCTAGATACTCTATCGCAGCCTTCTCCGCACTTAGCGTGTATCGTGTTTGTCAGACGAGTGCGCGCTGCCGAAGAATGCGAGCCTAGAGTTGAAACTATTGGACTGGCGTACAGAGAGATGACGCAGTGTGTCTGAGGCGGAGAATTTAAAATGTCAGTTTTCGGTGTCAGGCCGGAGTCTTATTGAATTGTCGTGCGTGTGTAACGAAAGAAGGGAATGGATCAAGGGTTTGTTTATTTGTTATAAGGAAAAGAACTAAAGCCAAGGGAGGCATAGGGGAAATTATTGTAGTTTTAACTGTAGTATGGTCGCTGGCTGAAGATAAGTTAATGGCTATAGTTAACAAATTTGGAAAATGTAGGCTGAAGCTGAGGGAATAACGTTGGTGAATTTAAAGAGGTCGTTGCGTGGGGAACATTTTAACAAAGGTACTTGTCCCTATTATCGGAGCCTGTGCACTAGTTAGCGGCGACGAAAACATACTGCCCTCACCTCTGTCCTTTTGCCTTTAAGGGAGAGGGAAGCCTGGTACATTTTCTATACAAAGCAGCCAGAGAGTGCCGCTGTCCTTCAGTTGCAGGGTAGAACAATGAAAATAGTACAATGTACACGTCAGTTGCGCCAGAAACTGTTCTTGTCGCTGTATTGTTTTCAACGAAAAGCGCGTTTAAATTGACCCCTCCAGGTGTCGTGTTTCAATGGTACACTGCCTTGAGCGGTTATCGCAATGTAGATTTTAATCCAGACCTGACCTTCATATTAGAGGGCGTTTTTATACTCAGCAGCGTTAGCGGCACTGCCACCTCTTTATCTCAATACACAATACAATTCAGTCGCAGATGTATTGCCGCAAACCCCCGCATTATGTGCTTAGGATCAATGTATGTCGCAGTTATCGGTCGAGATACAGTGGGGTACACTTGGTTGCTTTCGTAAAAAGAATGAGCGATACCTACCAGGATGCGTTCAGGTGATTAATGAGCTGACTTCTTCTGTGCGCCTGCATGAAAACATGGCCTCTGCAACAGGAGCACCTTTTTTGGTACAACATATTCACAAAAAGGACATTTCTTCTCTCGCTTCCGCCGAAAGTGCCGATGTGAAAAAATGTGATCACCTACCCGCGTTGTCCATCGATAAGTAATAAAAAATAAAACAGAGAAAAGCAGTGAGATCAGCAGAAACGGCGAACGGATGAATGAATGAATGAATGAATGAATGAATGAATGAACTGAATGAACGAATGAATGAATGAATGAATGAATGAATGAATGAACATAATTTATTTCTGCAAATCATGCAGAAAAATGAATGGAAGCTAAAGGCCATTTGGCCTGACGTGGTTTCGCTACGGGAGGTGAACAATTTTGTACGTTCATCAAGCAGTTCCACTTCATGTACCAAAGGGTTGAGGCTTGGGCGACTGGAAAAACTTCGGAAACAGATTTTCAGCGCGGCGGCCCAAGTATACAAGGCCAGCACAGTGTATCGTTTTCTCCGTTGTCCTTGGGCCGTCGTGCTGAAGATCCGTTTCCAGATTTCTTGTACCATTGCTGGAAGTGCATGTTGTAGCTAGGAATACAAAAATATGAATGCTTGAATATATGGCAGGATAAGCTACATATAAATAAAAAATCGCAGATCGCGACTCCTTCCGCCAACACAAAATAAAATGCAGAAACAGCCATGAAGACTAAGTGTATTACACACACACGCACACACACACACACACACACACATATATATATATATATATTATATATATATATATATATATATATATATATATATATATATATATATATATATATATACTAATCATATAATATTTGCAGTGTGTATATGGCAGTTCGAAAAACTTAATTCTTCGCCACAGAAGCACACGATATATATTCAGGGCTCTAACTCACACATCATGGTAGCAGGAACATGGACTAGTTGCGCACGAAGTGACTACTTGTGCTTAGTTGCACGTAGTGCAAAGCAGTGAATTCGTTTTATAAATGCAAAGTAATAATTTGTATTAGTAGACCAGTCTTGCTTTCAGTATGTCATGTTTTATAAGGAATGGACTGCTACTCACCTCCATTGGATCACGATAAACATTTTCTCATAGAATGGAGCACAAAACACATCTTTACTGTTGGACATTTAGTTTGTTCAAGTTATATTCATTTGTGCCCCATACAAACATTCTGTAAGTAGTACGACAATGAAAAAGAGCGTGGTATATTTTCTTTCTCAACTAGAGCGGTGTGAGTGTAATTTAAATACGCACCGTGCTTATTTCGGGTGAGTCTCCAGGACATATTTTGAAGATCGTTGTACATCTTCTAACTTTGTGCAGGAAATGGCCAACATTTTCTGACTTTGCTGAAAAAGTTCTGAAAGGCGCCTTTAAGGTGTGAGCACCCTACCAACCACCGTTGCGATGTTGTCGCCCCGTAGTAAGCCATAATCCTTCGTAGCGTTGAGAACGAGCTTCCTGCTTGTGCGATGCTGACGGTTAACTAGCCAGAATCTACAGCAAACCATCGGTGCTTGGGCGCGAAGCTTCGGACAAAGGGAAGCCACTCGTGCAGCTGGCAAGAAGTGGATATCGCTTCTCCCATGCGTACTGTGCCATTTCATGCGCGTGAAAGGACCACAGGTGGCCGAAGTTTCCGGAACCATCCGCTATGCAACGCCTCCCATAATCATACCGCGGTTTTGAGACGTAATACCGAAGAATTCTCCGCAGAGGACGTGCATGTGTGACGGTGACAGCCTCACGACGTCCAAGACAAGACGAGATGATGAAGTTCGTTTGTGCGCGGCACGGCACATTCTAGGGCTCCCGGCGAAACACCGCCATATAATGGTGGACATACTGTAGCAGACCCAAGAGTGAGGCCTCTGCTACGGCACTGTGAAGATGCGGACAGGGTAGCATAAGGACGTGACGCATATCTGCATCTTATGCCGAAGGGCCGACGCATTAAGACCAAAGAGCAAGCCCATACAATCGCTCACGCTTGGGCGACCTCTCAACCAAATGCTGATTTTCGAAGAAGGATAAATGTAAGTTGTTGTATTACAAAGACTAATTAACATTTATTCTGTTGTGGTTATCAGTGACTGATGCCATCTTTGTTGATTTCCGTTATCGGCACCCACCTCAGTTATTACATGCAGGGAATGGCGGCTAGCGAAAGTTACTTAAAACCGTTGTCCTACTCAAGACCTTTGTCCTGCACCATGGATGAAGCGTCTTAACAATAAGAACAAGAAATGTAATAACACATTTAAAAACAGTCAGCTCAACAAACGCTTGTTTTTCCCGGCGTTTCTAAAGAGCGTTGCTCGAAAAAGCGGCGTCTTACGATAGTGGAAGTGAGGTATTGACGCCAAATTGTAATAGCGACGAAGAAAAATTACAAGCAGAACTCATTAAAGCAAGTGTTCCGGCCGAAAGGAATAATGTTAAAGTGAATAAACGTTAGAGCAGCTTGGTGCTTTTGCTCCCAGTAAACGATGTATGTGTGCCACAGACACAGGATTAGAGTTCTCATCGTGGTTGGAAGTAAGGCAACAGCGATAGGAGCAGAAGACATGCAACATGAATTCGAAGCGTACCAACCATTGTTCGGGCCACTAGATATTATCTGCATCTGCTATCTCGCTCACGTCACTCTCCCATTCTCCCTCCTCCTGCTTCTCTCAGGCTGTGTGCAAATCCGTCTGCGGCATGAGCCAGGTAACGCCCACAGACTCATTATCGGCAATGGCTTAGCAGTGCGCCTTAGTTTCAGGAGGCGCTACTGCTCTCTCTTTTACTGGACATCCGTCCTTGCGCCTCGCACGAGGTTGCTTCCGCTTGCGAGGAAAGGGGGTGTTCGTCTGCGATGGGGCTCCATCGAGGACGATCGCGTTTAACGATGTCGCTCTTTGCGACTCAGCGCGTCTTTGCAACCTCGATGGTCCTAATTCTTGCTCACCTATCAGCAGCTGCAGTCGGTAAGTACCTTATTATATTGCGAAATGACCTAACTGGAGGACTGAATAAAAAGCGCGGCAAAGCGTCTCCGGACGTACATGGGATAATTCCCTACTGATTTTTTTAGCTAAATGGGTTCCTATGAAGAAGTGCGAGATAAATTGGGAGCTCACTTTACTATCCCGTACAAAATTGCTGGTTTGCTGAGTCTTAGAATAAGGTGTATGGATGCAGTACGTTATGAACAGTTGCATGATGGCTCGATCAAGTGCCGATGAAATTAATTCTTTACGGGTAAGTGATTCCTGTGAAAATGTTAGCGTATCACAGGTAACAGCCGACTTCCATTGAAAAAAAAAGAGGTTTGATGGCAAATGTGCTCCTCAAAAGCCGACGTAATTGTTGTTAATTTCGCAAAAGTTCGCAAAGGTGCTCTGAATGGGCCGCGCTACTGTACCTCGAATGCGAGCTGCCAGACACACTTTGTAGGCTCGGGGGCACAATAGTGAAGATTTTAGAAATACCTGGTATCTTCAAAGTTATTTTCCGCTCATGGCAGCTTATGGAAAAGGAGCGGATACATGACAAACAACTCTAAGCGAATTTTCGTAGCTGAAAAGCACACACACACACAAAAAGAATTTTGAAAAATTGCCACTTCATTAAGCAGCGCCATGTTATATAGACGTAGTTACTGTCGTAAATAAAGAAAAAAAATGAAGAGAATGCGAATAAACAAATACACGCACCCACACACAGACATTAAACACCTATGTTTCCGAACTGGTTACGATATACAGGTTGATCAACTTGATCTACTTGATCAGTTAGGACGCGAATGCACACCAATGTGAAATATTTAGCTTGCAGTTTAGTCACCACAGCTAAGCGTGCGAGCAGCCCAGCTAACTCGCACATGTGATTGCCGCTTGCGCTTCTTCACACCGACGATCATATGAAGGAAGTATTTACTGCTGAGCCTCTTTTTTTAAAAAAATAAGCAATGCGCTCCGGGATTTGGAGGTGTCATCATCGCATCTGTTTAGCAACGCCAACTGTAATTACTGAAGCAGTCTCTCAGTAGGAGCCAAACTGCGCTTTGAGCAGATTGGTGTACCTTCATTTACCTATAGCGGCACACAAAGCAGCAAGGCCGAAAGAAGAAAACAGGACCTTGGCCCAAGATGGAGACGCTTGGTTGAGTGGGACTAGGTCGTTTCCTAACTTTTTTAGAAAAGATTTCTCGTTAGAAAGTTTATCATCCTTTACGCGCCCGCTCTAGCAAAGGCTTTTGATGTGCTGTTAAAATGGGTTGTGTTGAGGTGCACCCTTAAGATAGTAAGAACCATTAACATGCCTAAGGGGATAACCTATAACATTTCATAATATAATTACCAGACGAGGATGGGGATGCCCGTGCAAAAAAATGTGGGCTACACTTATCAGTTTATATGTGCCATGAAACTGATAAGTGTAGCCCATATGTTTTGCCCTCATCTTCAAGCATATGACGTAACATACACTTGTGGCTTCGCTTAATTCGGTACATTTACCTTGACGAAATCCAAAATTTTGAAGAAACCCCTCCCTCTCACAAAGATTACATGAAATTACGTGAACAGACAAAACGAACTGTTTGGTTTATGACTCCGTCAAGCGCGGATAAATTTTGGGGGTGACACAGCCGTCTAGACTTATGAGGAGAATACCCACCTACGTACCATCCGTCATACCCATGCTCGCAGAAGCACCGTGCTTGGCACTCGTCTACATTGTCCCCGGGGTTCCTCACAGTATGTGTGTATAGGCAACTGTATGGGTAAAATCGAATGTCATACTCGGACTCGGAATTCTTTCCTTTCCATGTATGTCGCAATTCCTACGCTACAGCTAGAAACTAAAGAATAAATTTCCTTATACCTTCCCTGGCCTCGCTCTCTTCACGCCTGTATAGAGAAAGCAGAAAATAAAGAGTCGTTGAGAGTACGAGTTGCACAAAAAAAAAAAAAAACGAAACGTTTCGGCACACCTCTCTTTGTTGCGCTTTCTGTGTCATGGTATATTTCGGCAATTCGCATTGTCTACGTTGTTTTCTACATGTCGTTTTTCTTTGAGTGCATTTGGTATCGTGCACAAAACAACTGTTACCTAATGCTCGGGCTTTTTGTTATGCGAAATATATAACTGTAACCTCACAACGTCGCTATCGCTGGCAACTTAAACATGCCAGGTTCGCTTGAGTAACGCAATGAAGAGCTACAGTGCTGGGAACGCCATTTATTTGATCGCATGAAGAACGGTACAACGGTGCATGTGCAAATCTTGACGTTTTACTGAAAACGCTGCGCTACCTTGAAATCAGCGAAGTTACCTTGTTTTGTGGGGTTTTACGTCCCAAAACCAGTTCTGATTATGAGAGACGCCGTAGTGGAGGGCTCCGGAAATTTAGACCACCTGGCGTTCTTTAACGTGCACTGACATCGCACAGCACACGGGCCTCAACATTTCGCCTCCATCGAAATGCAGCCGCCGCGGCCGGGATTCGATCCCGCGACCCTCGGATCAGCAGCCGAGTACCTTAGCCACTAGACCACCGTGGCGGGGCAGCGAAGTTACCTTGAAGACGTAACTCAGCAGGATCGATTGTCGGGAGGACGTGATGGCCCGTCCGCGAAACACGCGACGTCCGTGAATACTTTATCACTTTATCTGCGACAGCACAGATAACATTGTATTTTTGCTTATCGTAGCCGCCTCCTCTTTCTTATCAACCTGATACTCGAATTATATTTTATCTCGGCTCCACGGAGGCGCACCTATAGCTATAGCGCAAGTGTCTTAAAAAAGGAAACTACAAAAGAAAGGAAATTGCGTAGTTCCACACATGTTGCGCTCTAGCGGAGAGAACTCTACAGCACATACTTTCTTTCCTCTTATCGTCGTGTCAGTATATTGCACAGAACGCATTCTATGTCCATTTTATGCAATACATTGCATAGAACGGACAAAGAATGTTATCCAAAATTCTTGAAGCAACTATCGTATACATATACTATGAAGAATAATTCCGAATTGATTCGTGTAGCCTCCCGCTAAGAAACCAGTGTTGCCTTTTCAAACGTGAAAGCTACCAATCGGTGGTGTCATATGTACGTACAGGCCACTACCCGAAAGTATAAGAACAGCTACGAACAGATACAGCATACAAAAAAATAAGAGCCACGAGTGGGATTAACGAAAGGGAAGGGGTCCCGGGCTCGTTCATTTTATTTTTTATTTATTTGTTAGAAAGAACTTTAATGAGCAAACAGACATTGACGCCTAGGAAAGCATAGGCGAAGTTAATTGTAGTATTGTAATTGTGGAGTAAGTGGAAAGGAATTAGGGGACGAAAAGACACCTGCCTTCGGTGGGAACCGAACCCACGCCCTTCCGATGACGCGTCCAATGCTATACCGCTGAGCTACGAAGGCGGTCGTCCCCCTGTGCGATCAGTGCAATTAGTGTAATAAGAGTAGCTCAGTCATCATCGCCTCTCTAAAGTTTTGCCGCCTGCACATTGTTCCATACCTAGCTTTCACATTAGTATCCTGACGGATTGCGAAGTGGTCGATTGCCTGAAATTTTTTCAATGTGGCAGTACTGAAGGACTGTGGACTGAGTTTACGTACCGACGATCGTCTCGCGCTTATAGAGCAATAAAATGTATCAAAAATAATCTCATCCATCGACACACTCTTGCGGCCACTATTCTTCAAAATGCTCTGAGGATAGTTAACGAAGGACGGTTTTCCCTTGAGGCACTCATGTGCCACTACAATGCTAGTAGCATGCGGGGGACGATACATTATTTACGCGGATTGCAACCAGGCTACAGCGGTCGCATTATGGATGGAGGCGAAAATGCTAGAGGGGCGTGTACCGTGCATTAATGTCACACAGAACGTGCAGCATTAGTTCCAGGAATTCGAAGAGTGAGAAATAGAAGGTTGTTCTGTTATGCGCGATGACTCGTGTTTTCTTCTTCTTCTTCTTCGTTCTTCAGACATTTGCACATTTGAGAAAAGCATTTGCTCTGGCTGGGTGTCCACGAACTGCAGCAAGGAGGCCTGTTTCCAGGCTCGGAAGGTGTCCTCCATGCAACACGGACCTACGTACGACCACACGAATAAGAATGGTAAGCAACTGTAGAGCGTATTCCGTATAGCGATTCATATTGGCGTGTGTGAATGCAAAAGGTGGAATATTACGTTTATGCCTACGGTCTATGGCGCATCAATATTTATTTCCAAGCGAAGCCTGAATACGTCGGCAGCGGTGGGGTAATGAAAAAAAAAAAAAAAACGCGACGTGCTCTTTCTCTCGGCCCACTACTGTACGATGGTGATTACGTAACTCAAAGCTCAGCGGAAGAGATGGCTTCGATCCCAGCAGCCGCGAATGCATTTGATTTGCGTGGAATTCCAAACAATTTTCAAAGAAATCTTAAAGAAGCATGAGTGGTTAGGCTGAGGAGCGCGTAGATAAACCACAACTCAACCTTAATCCGAGCTGCTCCTTTTGAGGTAGTAGGTCTAGCCCGCAGTAAACAAGCTTCGCTTTAACGGGAGGGTGTTATTGATATTGTTATTATTATTATTATTATTATTATTATTATTATTACTTACAAAATAGTGCGCACCACAAATTGGTCCTTGGAAGAAGGGCACTCGCAGAGCTTAAAATGCAAAAGAGAGGAAAAAACAAGGAAAACAATGCAAATTGCTCAAATATATAAAATGTTCATAGACCGAATCAATAAATGGGCGAATACACCGAATAAGCTAAATATACATTGCTAAATACATACGATCAACGCGCTTCAAAGGAAAGGTTCATATCAGGGCGGGTGTTCCACTACAGGGTGTTCCACTTCTGGGGAAGAAGGAAAATTTAAATGCGTTTGTCCTGGCGGGGTCCACCGAGATTTTGCTCACGTGCTTTCGTCACAGAAATAGATGTTTAAAAATATACACAACCATTTGAGAACGAAAATCTATCGCCATCGCTGGGATTGTAAACTATATAGAACAAACCGAAAGGGGACGATAGGTGCAAGGCGCTCTACCAGCAACAGTGCAGAGGTATGTGGGAGATGCGGAACCTTGTGTCTTTCAAACTCGAGTTTACAATTCTCCTCTAACAACTATCTGGTTACAGCATACGTACTTAGCAAGCAAAATTATCCTTAAATGAACATATCCTACCTTTCAATGCTCTTTGGTTCAGTGCGGTGGCTCCGCCATCTAAGTGCAGCATTATTTATTTATTTATTTATTTATTTATTTATTGAAAATACCTTACAGGCCCGAAGGCATTGAGTAAGGGGGGTTACAGTGAAAAACGCATCTAAATTTCCAAACAACAACGGTACAATGTCGGTTAGTAATAACAACAACAACAAAAAATGCGGTGCACAAATTTAACAAAGCAATAAGTCAGCAGTACGTAAACATGGTGATGAAATATATAAGAACACTCCGTGACATAAAAGGCTCGGAAAACAAGTAAAAGAACATCAAGATGAAATATTAATGAAATGCATCTGAAGTTTTTGCCGAAACGTGTTGGGGTTACTATCAGAGGCAATATCGTCGGGAAGATCATTCCACATGCGGATGGCTTGTGGTAGTGCTGACGTGTTGAACGCGTTTGTGCTTCCAAAGATGCGAGTGAAGCTGAGATGGTTATGTAATCTGCGTGACGTGTAGAGCGGGCGTTGAAGGTGCAACGACGATGTTTTGTTACTGTAGACGTACTTATGAAATAGGCATAACAAGGACACGTGACGACGAACATTTAATGCTTGGAGGGAATGATGGAGTTTAAGCTGAGTCACACTAGAATTGATGTCGTAGTTCCTAGAAATGTAACGGGTGGCTCTGCTCTGGATTGTTTCCAGCATGTTAATTTGATACTGAGCGGAAGGGGACCAAACAGATGAGGCATATTCAAGTTGCGGGCGGACGAAAGTTAGGTATGACATTTTGCGAATGTTAGTGGGACAATGACGAAGGTTTCGGCGTAAATACCCCAATGTTTTGGAGGCTTTTGCACAAACGTTGGTGATGTGATCAAACCAGGAAAGCCCTGGTGTAAGGTGGATGCCAAGATACTTGTAAGAAGTCGCCGTGGAGAGCCTGTCACTTTGTATATGGTAATTGAAGTTAGACATGACCTGTTTACGTCCAAAAGAAACAACTTTACACTTATTAGTATTCAACCTCATAAGCCAAGTGCTACACCAGTCAGAAATAGTGTTCAGATCATCCTGAAGAATGGAGTGGTCGTCAGGACAGTTTATAGGTCTGTAGAGCATGCAGTCATCAGCGAAGATTCTGATATGCGATGATATGTTAGTTGGGAGGTCGTTGATGTAGATAAGGAAAAGTAATGGGCCAAGAACGCTCCCCTGTGGGACACCAGAAGAGACATACGAAGAGGGAGAGGAAGAATTATTAACGATTGTGAACTGCTTGCGAAGTGACAGAAAATTGCGTAGCCAAGATAAAGTGAGGGAGTCTAACCGGAGGGCAGATAATTTTGAAATAAGGCGACAATGGGCGACACGATCGAATGCTTTGGCAAAATCAAGAAATATGCAATCAGTCTGTAGGCCATTATTTATGTTGTAATGAATGTCTGTAGTGAATTCTAGTAACTGTGTTTCGCATGACATGCCCTTTATGAATCCGTGCTGGTTTGGAAAGAAGAATTTGTTAGTCTCGAGGTGACTGTATACGTGGGAGGCGATTATGTGTTCGAGGAGTTTGCAACATATGCATGTGAGCGAGATTGGACTATAATTTTTAGGTGAGTTCTTATCTCCGGATTAAAAATAGGTACTACTTTGGCTATTTTCCAGTCGTCTGGAAGTTTTCCAGACGATAGCATCACAATGATGACATCACAATGAAGACATTGTGATGTTAAAGCGCACCGACATCAAGGTGACAGCTTAGCGGAGGTTATAGGGCCGTTCACGGTGTTTTATTACGTGCTTTGTCGTTGTGTTGGATTACGTTGTGACATGCATAAGCGTTGTTCTTGCGCCGCTTTCTGCTTCTCGTATGATGGCATCGAATTATAAAACGGCTGTCATACCTGCGGAAGAGAGCGCTAAAAATTGCGGAGGGTAAGTGTGGACAGGAAAGACGCTCACTTGTTTCCACATTTCCTACTTCAAAAGTTTGCAAACTCTCTTACAATGCCCCTCGGTTGGAGCGAAAACTCCAAAAAGCAGGGATACATCAAGAGGGCACAGACCTTTTTCAAGATAAAGGGCAAGGAACCCTGCTCTGCAAGTGGAGCCGTCGTCGGACGTGCTGCCGACGAGGGCTCCGGAAAATATCGTTCTTTCCTTAACCAAACTACAAAGCCGTACTCCCGCATACGATTCGACGTGCAAGCTATGCAAGGACGGCGAATGACGAAAGAGAGAGCTGCCATTACACATGAGCGCACTCCGAAGAATGTTTGTTCAGGATAAAGCGCCGTGTACACAAACCACGTGCCACCACACATCGTCAGTGTGCGTAGTCACGTTAAAGTAAAACAACTCTTTTGATGGTAATCAATTGATGCTACACTAACACACCTGCCACCTGCATCAAAGCTAAGAGAATCGTTGATTGGAGCGACATGGACTGCATGCTTGTAAATATATTAACGTCGTGAATAGGAGGGAGTAGACAGAGAGGAGAATGAGGAACTCTGTTGAGCAACTCCGCCGAATTTTTCTAAATTCAATATTTCATAAACTGCGATTACCTTTAAAAACACCAAATCTTTTATCTTTTCGTGCCTCTCCCGATGGTACAAGCCGTAATGGTGTTTTGTCAGATTTGCATCAATTTATCGAAGCCTCCGGAAGATTACACTGCTAGCGCTGTCGAGCCCATGGTTTCGTTCCCAATGTTTCTTTTAGTAAATTCTAGTTATTACTTTTAATTATAACTCCTTCATTCCTTTTTTATTTTTTATTAGATTTTGCCCATGGCCTTTTAATTTTCCCGTTTTATATATCATTAACGGTAATATGACCAAAGCCCTTCGTGGGTGTGCGCCAATTATAGAGGCCACAACAACAACAACAACAATATAGCAACGTCTCGGTGGCAATATGTCTTGGCGATCTCTCATCCCCACTGACCGTCATATGTTCATCAACATCCATGACTCGTAACAATATATTGGGCCAATGAGAATAAAACTTCACGCGCCCTCAGCGATCTGTTATATTGGAAAATAGAGTCGGTGCGCTTGTACAACATGTGCATACGTGTGTGATTTTGAAAGTACCGTACTATTTATTTCTGTTTCTTCTTTTTTTTTTATGTGGAATAAAGATCGTATATTGAACCCCCTATAAGGATCTGTCGTTATAAACGAATGAACGACTGTAAAGATCTCTCGAATACCGCGGGTACTGTTCTGATTTTCTCTCTACAAGATTGTGTATTATTATAGCCTTTTTTTATTGACCTACCACTAGCTGCTTTACGCTATGTGTCCAAATAGCTTGATGTGATACCGCTGCATTAGCACGCAATAATGTTGCCTTTTGAATGATCTTGATTGATTGACTGATTGATTCATTGATTGAATCAATGAATCAATCAGTCAATCAATCCCCCCCTTTTTTTTTGTTCACACGTGATCTCGGTTAGCGAAAGCACAAGCATCTACAGTAGTTAGCTTTTCATAACTTCTTTTTCTTCTTTTTCTTCCGATGTCTCTTGCAGCGGACGGTTGGTGTGCTTACGCGACATTGGCAACACCAAGCATCAAGCATGGAAACGCAGAGTTAACCCGCAGAGTAAAAGGACCTTTCTGCTTCACTGGATGGTACCACCTGTCCGGCGTGCGGGCTTCGAGTGCGGCATTCAGCGTAGTGCGGGTCAATTCCACCTGGCGCACGTATTTTCATTTCGCAAGAATGGACAGGGCTGGCCGCTGGCAGCGAGTGCGGTACTCGGAGAAGAGGTCCGGCGTTTTTAAGGTCGGTGGCCTGGTGCGCTTGCACTCCGAACGTTGCAAGATGCCATGTAATAGCTGTTGCAGGTGCTATCAGAAAAAAACAAAAAAGAAACAAAACAAACATAACCAGTAACTACATGCAGTGTGTTCGTAAAGACGTGGCGCATTTCTTGGCCGTCAACAGAAACGCAACATAGAATGATGAAATCTTCCGAAGTTTGATGATTGATTTGTGGGGTTTAACGTCACAAAACCAGCTCCGATTATGAGAGATACCGTAATGGAGCTCTTCGGCAATTTTGACCACCTGGGGTTCTTTAACGTGCACTGACATCGCACAGCACACGGGCCTCAACATTTCGCCTCCATCGAAATGCAGCCGCCGCGGCCGGGATTCGGTACCGCGACCCTCGGATCAGCAGCCGAGTAGCACAGCCACTCGACCACCGTGGCGGGGCAATCTTCTGATGTTTCCGCTGTATGATGTGCAACGGTGTCTGCGCGCAGGGGGCGAAGCAGGATCCCTGACTGCGCTGCCGTCCCACGCTCGACGAGGGTTCTGTCAATCCATGGCCACCGCGACATCTGGATCTGGCGCGGCTAGACCTTTACGTTAAAATGGAGAGCGGGGTTGTAAAGCAACATGTTTAGAGTGATAGTATCAAAGCCATTAGTCACATAAAACGAAATTAGCGTTAGCAGAAATTAGCGTCCCTTCCTAACCGATGATGATGATTGTGGTTTGGTTAGGAAAGGACGCTAATTTCTGCAGCCCATATAGGGAGCACGGCTAAGCGTCCGTGGGGGTAGGGGAAAGGGAGTGAAAGAGATAGAGAGTAGAGAAAAGCCGTAGTGGAGGGCTCCGGAAAATTTCGACCACCTGGGGTTCTTTAACGTGCACTGACAACGCACAGTACACGGGCCTCTGGCATTTTCGCCTCCATCGAAAATGCGACCGCCGCGGCCGGGATCGAACCCGCGTATTTTGGGTGGCATCCGAGTACCGTAACCACTACACCACCGCGGCGGACCTAACCGAACCACAATCAATCATCGAAGTCAACGCGCGCCTTTCGCTCTCTCTCTCTCTCACAAGACAACAGATGGAAGAGTGAGAAAGCTCGCGCGCCGAGAGGCACGCGCCGAGAGGCACGCGCCGAGGGCGAGCGCGAGCCTCCCTGCGCGCCGCACCGCAGCACCGCAGCGCCATCTCGTGATCATTCTGAGAGCTAGAGGAGGCTACGACAACGGCGAGGGACTGGCCTATGCCCTAAGGAGCTTCGCCCCTAAAAGAAAAGCTCGAGCATTCGCTACACCGTTACTATGGCATCGTCAGAAGAGTTATACGTTGTGTGTCAGCTGAACGAAACGCGGAGGGCACATTCGTATAGCTCGAATATTGCTTACAGTTTCAAGCACAAATGAAAAGCCCTTTTCCCGAAATTGAGGATTACCCGAGAAGACTGTACCAACGTCCAGAGCTTTAGTACTATTAGTTCCCTAAAATTTGCAGAAAGCTAGACGTCACTGTTGTTGACAAAAACTATAGCGATCAACCTTTCAAAAAATTGCAGTAACTGCCAACATATTAAGGGACACCACGTCTTGAGATGTTTCCAATGCTTAGTAACGCGATAAATGGGCAGGTGCAATACCATTAAGGGTACCTTAGAGAAAAAGGCGCCTTTTCTCGTGTTCGTAAATCAGGTTTTCACAATAGCAACGGCCCTACTCTCGGGCGGAGAAGACGTTTAGTAGTCTAGAAAATGCGCAAGAAATGATGATGGTGATTATTATTATGATAATGATAGCAGCGGTGACGCCTATTCCGAGGTTGCTTCACTAATATAAAAGACGCCATTTTCTTTGATGGCGTCTGTAATAGGTGTACAAAATTATTTATGGGCAAAATCCATTGCGTTTTAAGAATCCCAGCGTCCTAGGATGGCATGTTTAAAACAATTTCCCTGAGCTCATCTCGCGAGAATACGAAAAAAATCCCAGCATATCCACGAGGTGAATGATGATGAGTGGGCGAAGCTCCGGAAGTTCATCGGGAACAATCGTAAATCTTCCGTGAATATTACCCAGTAGATCATCAAAGACGTGACAAACACTGTGTGTCGCCATCTAGCGCTCTCCTATCACACTTGAGCACGCAGCGAGAGCCTCCGCGCTATCTATTGAGCAATCCAAGTACTAGCTAAGCAGCACCGCAGCGCTCGGACAGACGGACGGACGGACAGACAGACAGACAGACAGACAGACCGCTAGACAGACAGACAGACTCCCACACTACGCGTTCCCATACATCTGAATGAAGCGAGAACCGCAGCGCCGTCACGCCATCTAGTGAGCACTTCATTAAACTACAGGTGGCTACATACTATGCACGGAGGAGGGAACGACCCACGCCCTAAGGAGCTTCGCCCCTGAAAAAGGGAATCGGGTCCGTGACACGTCTCCTCAGTGTTTCGGCGCTGCATATTTTACCTAGATTTTCTCATTTAATATTGAACGTATGACGAAGAGATTAGCGACAATAGAATTCCCTAACAGTAAAATGTTAGTCGAAAGTTGCTGCTTCGTATAGTGTGCCGCAAAAAAAAAAAAAAGGAAAGCTTGAACGGCAACGGACCTATTTGTGAATTAAAGTTTCTCTCTCTCTCTCTCTCTGAACGGCACACATGCAAAAGACGCTTGCGCATACGAAAAAAAAAAAAACCCGGAAAATTATCTCGTTCTTTTGAACGTACATATACCGCAAAAATTACCAGTTCTCTCTTAAACGCCTCCATGGTGGGCGTTTGGTTCCTTCAGGAGTGTTCTTCAGACCGGCTCCAGTGAATCATGAGTAATTCAACTCGTACCTTCTCCATTGCCTTCGGCTATCGGATAGCCTTATCTTGCTCATATTTTAAAGCCTAGAAGCACGAGATTTTTGCAGCTTGAATGCACCTTCAGAAAATAATCGCTTGTACGAGTTCGTATGACATACTAAAATATTAAGAACTGCTCGACAGACGCAAGAGTAATAAAAGGAAGGCGCAGAGAAAGCGCTGGCTTACGGCAACGTCCTTCGCGGTGCTATGGCGCTTGACTGCGGACCCGGAAGACGCGGGTTCGAACCTCGCCACGGGTGTCGCATTTTTGATGGATGATTGTGGTTCGGTGAAAGAAAGGACGCTAATTTCGGCAGCCCATGTTGGGAGCATGGCTAAACGCCCGTGGGAGTAGTGGAAAGGGACTGAAGGAGATGGAAAAGAGAGAAAAGCCATAGTTGAGGGTTGCGGAAATTTCGACCATCTTGGGTTCTCTAACATGTACTAGCTACGCCCAGTACGCGGGCCCCTGTCATTTTCGCCCGCACCGAAGATGCGTTGCTAGTGCAAATTCATGGAGCCGACCACTGCGGCATCCCCTTCATTTCTACTCTTCGTTTCTTGGTCCCTCACCCCATGGATGCGGAGCAGTGCTCCATACAAGGGCTGCCGAAGATAGGCGTCGTTCTCTTAACCTCACTAGAATGGTTAGAACAACGTCTGCCTTTCTTCTACTATTTATTGTTGTGTTGTGACGTTCTTAACCTTTTAATATTGTTTGAATGGTCTTGCTTCTATTTCGATTCATTATTCACTTGTTCACTTCTCGTATACGTTATTATTTTCCAACTTAATACATACGATCCTTTAGTAAGGTATAGCAATGTAGTGGCATTCCAAAACACATTAAGTGGTATCACGCCTAGCAAGACAGGCAATTGATGACTGCCTAACTGTGCTGATCTGTTTTCTCTCACTGGCCACAGCTTACCATCGATTACAGGGCTGGGATACCATACGAGAGAGGAGCTTTCGCTGTTGATGATTTCAGACTAGACGACAAAGCTTGCCCTGGTAAGTCCACATTTCGGCGGGAATGGCTGTTCTTTGTGGTATTATTATTATTATTATTATTATTATTATTATTCCTAATAATAATAATGCACCTATGCCGACATTCGACCATGCAAAGAATACAGAATCTCTATAATACGTATTTTCTAAACATTGATATTTTTCAAGACTCTCTATGATTGTTTTCATCTCACATTTGCACTGTTATGAAATAATATCGCCCATTGTACGTTTTATTTCTTGATGTGAACTTAATGTTCGATGATGCCTTGGTATCTCTATTTTTATTGCTGTATAGGTTATCTTGTCGTCCCGACCTTCTTTCGTTGTTTTCTTGCATTTTTTCCCTGTAGTTTTGCCTGTATGATGTTCTGAATCTGTTTCTTGTTCCTCTCTGGGCCTAATATTGTGTTCTGCCCTGTCGTGAAGATATTTTAAGTGTTTCTCTTTCTTTTACATTTATTTGTACTTGTGCATGTTTTCTCGATTTTACTTATAGTATCGCCATTCCTTTGCGTGCGCCAGCACCAAGACCTCTCAGTTGTTCCTGGGCACGTTTAAGTAAACTTTATTACAGCGTAAGCTGTTATGAGATCTCAACAAGGGCCGTTTTTGGCGCCGTAGTTGTCCGCCGCCGCCGGTGTCTGTAACCGCCTATCACGCAAATTTTAGAAGAAATAACCAGCACCGAGGCAGGATTCAAACCACGTCCTCTGCGTGGATTCGAACCCACACCCTCTGCGTGGCAGTCGAGCATTCTACCACTGAGCAAAGCCTGTGTGTTTTTTTTTTCAAGCCTGAGCTTGAAAAATGACCGCTAAAAGACCTAAACAGGTATAACGTCTGCCTAGGAATCGCATTAACAAATGTAATGTTACGTGGCAGGATAATAATACGCCATTACACGTCGGGGAAAGTGGATTGCATAACGAGTTCGAGGAATCACTTGAAAGAACACAGGGCTGCGTGGTTGGTAGCTCTGAACCCATTACAGAGGCATCATCAACATCATCATTATGTAACAATCTTCTTCAACATTTCCGTCATCAATATTACGAAGCGCTGCCCTTTGAAGCAGTTTTGTTGTGCCATGCATCACGCGGAAGGCGACGTGCGCAGCCCCGACAGCAACCTGACTTGGCGCTTCGATATACCTCACGGCGCCTCCTCGCAAGGCGCGGACCGCTGCTGAAGAAGCGAATCGCAGAGCTACGCGCGCGGCTGCAGCAAGGCAACGCCGGGCACAAAAGACAGCTGTGCAGAGAGAAGCCCAAATCGTAGCTCGCCGTCGACGCCGGGCCGATAGTTCGGTTCGTTCTCGAGAAAACGACGCCAAGAGACTTTCTAAGATGTGCAGTTATACAGAGTTGCACGTTACAATATCGCAGTAATAATTGCGTAGCGGGTACTTCCCTACTCGGCGAAATGAAATAGTTATGGCGCAGGGGATACCTATCAACCTCTACTTGCACTAGTTTCCTTAAGCGTTTAAAATGGCCTCTAAGAAGGTCGCTCCTCCAGCTAACGCTGTCACTGTCCTGCGGTTCCGCGCAGGCCTCGGTAATAATAAACTTTGTGTTATTATTATTATTATTATTATTATTATTATTATTATTATTATTATTATTATTATTATTATTATTATTGATATAACGAGATGTTTACGCCCAAATAATGCGCGGGTTACTCCTTGACTCTTGATGCCAGCTGCTTGACTCTTCTGGCGCTCGGCTGCTAGTCAGGTCGCGCGATCCGAACGAAGCCCCGGCGGCTGTATTTATATGGGAGCGAGCTGTTGAGTCCCGTTTATTGTGCGATGTCAGTGCAGGTTAAGAAACGTTTCCACTATGGCGTCTCTCATATTGATGGCATGGTCTTGGGATGTAAAACCCCAGAAATCAATCTTGAGTGCTATGAAGAATGAACATTGATGTTTCACTGCGACAAACAATCCAGCATAATCACAATAATCATAGTTCTACTATAACAGCAACAAACAAACAAGAAAGTCACAGTTTCGCCAAAAGAGCGAGGCAATAAGTGCAATAGCAATGCATATACGAAGTAAGACATTCAGCTTTTGGGGCAACCCGAATTGCAGTGAAGGTTGGCTTATTAAGCAAGCATGCAGGTGCGCTAGGCGTGGCTGGACTCGCACGAAGGGATAACTGACTACGACATGTCACTCACGGAACAGTGGTACTGATGAGAAACGGCGCCCGTGGGCACGCCGTCAAAGGTTATTTACCTGTTATGTTGCTGCTATACGCTCAGCATTGTGTCTGTATTATGCTGTGGAAAGTGAGCAGAGGAGAAAGCGTTCACTTTACTGCACGGGGAAAGATAGCATACGTAAAGGTAGACACGAGCAGCGGCCTCGGCTCACTGCCGAACACGTATGGCCGCGATGCGAGCCAGGGTAGATCACACTGCACGCAACTGTGGACACGTTTGCGAACAGTTGCTGTGAGTGCGGGCTCGAATGTACTTTGAGTGACAGTGCTGCAGTGGTTACATGAGAAGTAAAGCGCGCCTTGCTTCAGTGCGAGTGGCATTCTGCTGGAGCTCTTCGGCAAGCGTTCTGATGAGACGCGGTGGCATGATGGCGTAAAGTACCGTGCCATGGTCGACCGGTAGAGACAACAGCCCAGCAGAGCTGCGGGCTAAGTCATGTTGCTTTGACTTCGTCTCCCACGCGCTTCACACCACGCCACCGCGCTAAGCAACGTGAACTTTGCCCACTTTGCACCGCCGAGAAAGTTCGCCCGGCACAGCTACCGCAACGGACCGCGTTCCTTCCAGCACTCATAGACGCATTCGCGTGAGCGCTACGTGGCGACGGCAATGTCCGCGTTGCGACGATATGCGAGGCACCTGGAATAAAGCCCATGGTGATGGCAGTGCTACGCTGTATAAAGATATGTTAGAAACGCCATCGCTTACCCACGCGATGTAGCCACCTAGCCAAAGAGAGCACCGCGCCCTCTCCGGGGAAACCACGTATAAGCACGGCCTCTTTGGCGGAAGGTAGCTCGAGAACATCTCACGTGATATTGTGTTCCGGAATTTTGGCGGACAATCACATGTTCCCTCGACATGTGTCGACATGACATGTTCCCTCGAAAACCACATAACAAAATGTCAGGTGAAATGTTCCTGCCGAAATCACGTAATGCAATGTCACGTGGCATGTTTCCACCAAAAAACACGTAATGCGATGTCTCGCGACATGCTTCCGCCAAATTCACGTAGCGAAATGTCACGTTACATGTTTCCGCTAAAATTACGCAAGGCAATGTCATGTGACATGCTGCCCACAAAAGCACACAACACTATCACGAGACATGCTCCCCAAAAATTACGTGGTGCAATGTCACGCGACAGGTTTCTTCCAACATCATGTAACGCAATCTCGCGTGATGCATGTTTCACCAAAAGCACGTCACGAAGTGTCACGTGACATGTTCTTGCCAAAATCACGTAGCAAGATGCCATGTGACATCTTCCCACCAAAATCAGCTAACGCAAAGTCACGTGACATGTTTCCACGAAAACCATTTAACTCAATGTCACGTGGCATATTCCCCAAAATTCCCTAACGCAGGACTCACGTGACCTGTTTCAGCAAACGTCACGTAGCGCAATGTCACATGACAAGTTTCCACCAAATCACAGAACACAATGTGACGTGACATGTTCCCCCACGTAAGACAATGTCACGGACATGTTCCTGCCAAAATCACGTAAGGCAATGTCATATGACACGTTCGCAGCAAAATCACGTAAAAACGTATCACGAGATGTGTTCTCCCAAAATCACGTGACGCAGTGCCACATGACATGTCTACCAACGTTATGTAACACAATGTCAGGTGACATGCTGCGCCAGAACACGTCACGAAATGCCACGTGACGCGTTCTTGCCAAAGTCCCGTAACATGATGCCATTTCACGTGTTCCTGCCAAATCACGTAACGCAAAGTCAAGTGACATGTTTCCTCCAAATTGGCGGGGACGGCATCTGGCGAAGATAAACCAGATTAGCACAGTAAAATAAAGATGCGTATCAAGGGTAAATGGTAGCACAATGCTATCAAAGCAAAAATTGTTGGGCAGCTTGTACTGGTGGTGCAAGGCTGGTCTAGGAGCTCAGCTTGTGCGTGACCAGCTGTTAGATGAGTTTGGCGGCAGCATGTCACATGAACAACTGTGACGTCATGTTGTTCAAATTGGCTTTTCGGGCAAAGTCCGGTTGTGATGTCCACCTTCTTTCCCTCCCGGCCCTCACGTTCCTTTCCCACCCCTTGCTATGCTACATTGTACATGCCCACGTTATGCTTCTCCCTCTCCCATCCTTTCCCTCTTTTCCACCCCCACTTCTCGTTACCACTGTCTTGTCGCTCTTTACAGAACTATGCCATGCTTTCTTTCCCCGTCTTGTGATCGCTGACAGCGGACGAAGGTGACCTGAGGTATATGATCACCTATAACCGAAACTTTAATTGACCCATCATGAACACACTAGAACAATCGTGCATTAATTGTGATACTTTTCTCACAATTTCGTAAATATTCTTTCTCCTTCTCTTGCTATACCTAAATACAGCGGAGCCAAAGGACGGTTCCTGTGACTTTGACTGGGGCGACAGCTGCGGCTACGACCTCGGAAATGACCGGAATGGCAAGTGGATGCTTGAGGACAAAAATCGCACAGGATTTGTTGGGGCAGACTACAGCACAAACACAGAATCCGGTGAGTTGTCATCAATGGTGCATCAAAGAAAGAAAGGAATACTCTAGGGTTCAGGATGTTCCAGGTAATTCGAATCAGAGGATGTTAAATGATTTCACAAAGGCTAAAGCCTTTCATGTTCTTGTTCCTCTTCAATCTTTCTTGTTCCTTGATTGAAGTAAACTGTAAATGCTGCCATTCAATACCACGCATGCCTCACGCCTGCATATTCCTGGTTAAGTAATGCAGCTGTGACGCAAGCGTGAGTTCAGGTTTGCCTAATATGACACCAATAAGTGACGTGTTTGTTACTTACGTCACGTTAAGGACAACGCAATAATGTCTGGCGCATACCGGCATTCCTCGGCACAGGATCCGTGGGTATTTGCAACGCTTAATCGCATTTTAATCACTAAACACTTTGTATAATTGCATTTACAAGACGTGAAATGAATTTCAAGGTAAATTCGAGAAACCTGCCGAAAACCTTTCTGAGAATGTTGAATGGCTCTCCGTGCAGCGTGCAATCAGGTACCAGTGAATTTTGCCATATGATCTGGGATTTAAACAACGTCCCCCCCCCCCCCCCCCCCCCAGAAGCTTTCCAGCTAACCAATATCGCCGTATACCCCACCCCCTATTTTGTTCCGGTACCACTTTCGCTCTCTCTCTCTCTCCCAAATTGAAATTCTGGATGTACCCTTGCTTAGGATAATCCTCAAGGACGCGTTGCAGAGCGAACAGTTGTGCAATGTTATACTGTAAAACTGGGAAAAACGCCTGTCTTCTGGTTTCTGCGAGGAGAAGGTAAGGAACGGTATGTTTCTCTATGATGGCATATCGGTATTTGTGTACCCGAAGAAGTACGATCTAGTTATTTTATTTCCATATCACCTCCATGCTTCCATTCTGAGTTTATATATTCCTGTTCGAGGTAAACGACCCTTAAAGGGGCCCTGCAACACTTTTTCAACAGTCAGAATGCGGTGTCGGTAATTCGCGGATGCTCCTGTGAAGAAGTGAAACAAATATTATTACACTACTGCACATACAAGGGACCGCGTAATACGGGTTAAAACACAACGAGAAAGCACCCGCACATCTTCCAGCAAGTGACGCCAGTGGAAACACCGCTTAGGTCGAATAAATTTTCTTTGTTGCTGTTTAAAGGGGCACGCACATTTGTTCTTCCTTTGTCTAATTCAAAACGAATAAACAAAGCCTAGCACATGATCTCTCCGCGGTCCTGAAATCAGCCTGTGCTAGTTCTGCCTCAAATAACATAGTCGGCACCCCCAGCGACGTCATATGCTAAGAGCGGACGCTTTCCAGCCGTGTTCGAAACCAAATCGCGAATTATCTGGTGCGTGCAGTGGAACACTATTTCGCCCACAACTTTATGAGGGCCTTCACGATTGTTCGGTAGCGTTTTCTGACCTTGTTCAAAAACATTTTTGCGGGACCCCTTTAAAGGACCGGCTGCTTTGATAGAGAGCTATGGCTGAAAAACAAAGCCCCAAAATGAATAGAGCGGAGAGAGAGGGGATCTGGTAGGTCCAGTAAAGTGGTCATACCTTTCAGTTCCTGTCCGTTCTGCATCGCAGCACTTGTTCAAAGTACCAGTGCCGTGTTAGAGGCGAGCCGCACAAATGTCGCACAGGACCTAAATGGATTACCGTGTAGAAATTTCTCTCGAAATGCTCCTCGTGCTCCCTACGTGAATACCGCCCGGACCATTATATCGGTGTAGGCGAACTTACTTTGCTCGGCAGTTCACTTCAATAATAAAACAACAATATAACCGTCTATAGAAGATCTTTCATTCTGTTTATTTGTAGGGCAGCAAAACGCTGGTTAGGAGAGTTTTGCACGGTGGTAAGAATACGATACTTCGTCAGCTTTTTTGTGGTAGCAGCTGACCTTGCTGTTGTTTAGGCCCTACCATTAGCAGGCCAAAAATAAATAAATGGAAATACGTTTAACCCACACGCACTGGTACCTACTCCTTAAAGAAAAAAAATGTCCCAATTGCAGAAAGAAAAGGCACTCTGCCTGGTGCAGTAAGCTTTATATCGCAGGCACCGAAGACCAATAGCGGAATTTAAATCAGAAGCACCGCCGCAGTGGACTGGTGGTTGTGGTTCTCAGTTGCTGAAACAAATGTCGCGGGATCGAATGCCGGCCGCCGCTGCATTTCGATGGAGGCGAAATTTCGAGGACCTGTGTGCCGCTCGAATTTCGATGCCGCACGTCAAAGAACCCTAGCTGCTCGAATTTCTAGAAACTTGTACTATGGCATCTCTCGTAATCACACCGTGATTCTGGGACGTGTAAGCTCCCAAGAATATAATGAAATCAGAAAATCGGGGAAAAAAAATTCACAGCATATCCACGGAGTGAATGATGATGAGTGGGCGAAGCTCCGGAGGTTCATCGTATTCGTGCCGAGTTCCGGATTAATTTAGTTAACGCGCACGCTACGAATCCTTATGGTTCAACTACGCACAAGTGAAATCTCCCACCGGCACTTCATTGCAAGTCAAGATCCAGTGCCTATACATATATACATGGGTGGCCGGTGAACGGTTCTCCAGCGCGAGCAGTCGGTATTTTTTCAGTCAAGAAACTCGCTAGAAGACGCTGCCTGCGTCAAGCTTGTCTCTCACGGGTGAGGGCGCGTTCTCCTTTTTTGCGAGCTGGTAGCGCGTTCATCGAATAAAGAGCGTTTCCATAGTCAACGCGCGCATTTCGCTCTCTCTGTCTCTCTCTCTCTCACACACAAGACAGGAGATGGAAGAGTGAGAGAGCTAGCGCGCCGGGAGGCACGCACCGAGGGTGCGCCTCCCACACGTAGCATCGCTCATTTCTTTGAAGGTAACGCGCTACCAGGAACAACGGACGGACAGACCCAAACCTTAAGGAGCTTCGCCCCTAAAATGTCGGAAGGCTACTAATAATTGATGTTAGTGCTCGCTTGCCTAGGCATAGCGTAACGTGCAACTTTTCCGCAGGTGGCCTGGCGTTCTTGGTGTTAAAGGGCAACAACACAAAGGCTGTGATGACCTCGCCAACACTGAGAGGCCGCGGTGGCAACCAGTGCCTTAAGTTTCATTATTTCCTAGCTCCTTCCATCTGGAACATGCGGACTGAATACCGCCTTCGTGTGAGCGTAGAAGGTAAGTCGCCGCGTTTTCCCGGCACGTAATCCAGGAAAGTGCAAACTGAAGGTCGACAGTACCGGTTCTTGATTGACGGACATTACAGTCAAACAATTGCGGCAACCATCACGGAGAGTCATTGGCTTTCACACGAACAAATTCACTGCACACCGAGAATGCATATACATTGAGAAAAGGAACTACTGGAAATTTGCTCTTGACAAAAAAAAAAAGAAATTGATGGAGGGTGATTCGCAGTCACCAAATAAGTGTTTCGTCCCAGTTTCATGGCGTCACGTTCTTTGCAAGGAAATGGGCAGTACCAGCCAACTTTGCGAACACAAAGAGTGCCGAGTTCGATTTGTTCGGCTACGCATTTTCCTCTAAAGTAGAACAATCTGGTCGCCTCGAAAAGGAACGTTAGCTCGGCAGGTCTCACATGGACATATTGAAATGTTTTAACAGCGGAACAGTTTAGGGTCAAGCCTGCGCCGTCTGTCGGCGTCTGGCCGCCGGTGTAACTCACGGCTGCGGCAGCTTGCTCGAGGGCGGTGGCCTCCGAGACGTGTTAATTATGGCTTGCTCACCAGGGAAACGGCGGCTTCGCGAGACTCATCATATTTACCGAAACAGAGCAGCACAAACCGATCCCAGCTTCAGGGAAGACTCCTTATCTAGAAGCGCAGGTCAAGCGGAATGAAAGGCAAGCGAAACCCACCCTTCGAAAGAAAGAAACGCAAGGCAATCGCCAGTGGTGCCAAGCGAACCCCAGTTTCCAGAAAAAGGCAACGCAAGTTAAACGATAGCAGCGAAATATTGACCCCCACACAAGCAGCACGAGACAGAAATTCATCATTACACACCAGGGATAAGCAGTAGATCGGAGCGAATCATCGCGAAACACCCACTGTCACAGTAAGACGCAAAAATTCATTGTTCAGTATAACACGATGTCGCGGTAAAAAGCTCAACATAACTCACACCGTTTCACAAAGAAGACACGAAAGATCATCAAAAAAATGAGAGAAAGTCACAGAAGAACTGAAGAGAACTAACGGAACAAAAAAATAACATATAAATGACGGAAAATCACAAAACGTCACAGAAAATTACAGAAAGGAGGACAAAGCCCAGAAAAATTACACGTCACAGAAAATCACAGCAAAGCTTGACAGAAGTACAACTTCATTGCTTCAGCAAATTTCACATTGCGTGGAATTCGGTCTAGATTTTTATTTTGCTGAGATCGGGACACGTTTGTTGATCAAAAAAAAAATTTCGTAAGTGTGGTATATCTAGGGTTTATATTTTAAACAGACGTGACGTATTTTGCCTTGCTTGTAGGTCTGCAATAAAGACCAGCACCGCGCTCAATGCTGTCTCGGAATGCAGAGCTAACTTGTGAGCAACACTTTCCAACAACTCTCTCAGAAATCGCAGCATCTTCACTGAAACTCTAAAATAATGCGTTAAATTTGTCTGCTTCGGATGTCCCAACATCCCCATGATGACGGCGGGGAAAGTGGAGTTAAGGATCTCGGGACACTTGGGTGGCAAGCTTCATTGACGATTAGCAGTGACAGCCCACATGTCACCGATAACGTCAGAAGCCACCAACAAATCACCACGGGCATTGAATCATCTTCAGCATCGGCAAGTATAATCACCTGTAGTCTAAAAAGTGTTCGGAAAGCCTTGTCTGTACCGCTTACAAGTAATCCGAGCGTAGCCCCGCGGTCTGCGACGAGAGAGAAGCGAGTAGAACACAAAGAACACAGGTTCTTACTTGTCCACGGCGATATACCTTTAGTGTCTGAGGAATGTCATAGGACAAGGGGTCGTAGAGGGAAACGAGGACGTGAGATAGGTTCTCAAGGTCGTAACATTTCTGTGTGTAAGCCTGCCTTTAAAGACTTCAAGGACAGTGTTCTGCAACACCATTTTGTCGTCTTTCTCAACAAGTGAGTGCAGTCGTAATATTGCCGCTTAGTGAGGCAGTCACACTTCACTATAGCATAGTCTTCTGCGGTGGACATCAGCTTAGCTTTGTTTCCGTAGGTGCATCAAGTACACGAGGGTGCTGGTTTGCGCAAGAGGAAACGTTGATCGCAGAAGCTTTCTCAAGACAAGGGAAGCAAAACAAACCAGAAAAGTTATTAAGAAGATATGCATGCTGGCTCTGATTGGACACTAAAGTGAAAAACGATTTTTCTCGTTTGAGTAAATTGCCTTTTCGCTTTCACAAAAACACCACTTTCGCAAGGAGGAGACCTTTGGCACGCTAGGAAATCTCGAAAACAGCAGGTGGCGATGCCACCGGGAGGTCCCCGCAGTAATACCCGTGACTTCAACATATTTTTCGGAGCCTACTACTGTGCGTATATTTATTTAAGATAAAAATAGAGGTATGTTGCGCTCTAAGAAATCAAGAGACTGAACGTGACAAGTTTGACAACATCTGACTGAGGGAATGTGAGTAGAAAACGAAAAAGAGAGGGAATTGAGCGTTCGTGACATGATGTCCTCACAGCTTTGGTATGTCATTCAAGGAGGAAGCTATCACCTTCACTTTCTTTTTCAATTTCGAACATTATATGGCGAAATTAACAGCAGAGTTCTCCCATAATAATATTTCAGTCTAAACCACGTTCGCGTATCACATACTTTAGTGTACCTTTAACAGAAATGACCAAGAAAGCCGAGGTACTTATGCTCTAGGACTGTAAGTCATTTTTTTACGGGCGTATTTACATCCATGTTGAACAAGTTGCAAAGAATTTTGAATAAATTTTTTTGAATCACGAGCACGTTATTTGGAGGGGATAACAGAAACCGTGCAGTGGTACTCGTAGACTCACCATTTGTGAATGACGCTGTCAAGCCTGCGTTTCAGGAATGGGACGAACTGAAGAACTCCCAAGCGACCCTTCTTCCCATGACATTCATTCACTTGAGTGCCTCGAATGACGCAGGCGCCTTGTTTTTTGTTTCGCGCACGTTCGGTTGGCAGGGGTAGACTTTGGCTTAACTTTAGTTGGAGAGGCCCATAACCACATATCCAATGGGAGCATTAGCCACGCATGATTTCTTCCGCTTTTCTTTCTTTCTTTCTTTCTTTCTTTCTTTCTTTCTTTCTTTCTTTCTTTCTTTCTTTCTTTCTTTCTTTCTTTCTTTCTTTCTTTCTTTCTTTCTTTCTTTCTGTGGATCTCTCCATCTTTCAATTTTTTCTTCTTTCTTTGGTGTGACTCATACACGCATGTCCAATTGTGCGCGCTTCCTACGTCTATTTAGTTAATTTCCATCATTTACCCTCAACGTTCAAACGACTCCTTTCTGTACTGACCTTTGTTCTGGTATCGCCTTTACTTCGCGAAGCACTAAATTTAATGTTCCTAGATCACTTGTACCAGAATTTCTTTCTTTCTTTGTATTTTTAGGGACAATCCCTAAGTAGGCGTAAATCATAGGTTTTGAGCAAGAAACAAATGTCCCTATGTGATAGCGCCATGGTGACTTCTCACGCTCAAATAAACTGAACTTAGCAAGGGGAAACGTCATTCGTTATTTGAGTGTCATTGTACCTCTGAACTGCATAAACGAGGACCTTGTTTCGGAGCTACTCGCGCTATTTTGGGATAGCAGAGTCTCGGTGTCAGCCCTAAAGAAGAACATGTGTTACTAAACGACGGCTAGAAAAGCTCATGTATAGAATGTACTATAGCTGAAAAGTGCGATATCTACTTAGACAGACGTGTTTGGAAAATCATGGAAAATCTGGGAGACGATCATAACGATGTTCTCTGTGCCATGTAAACGCCTCGGCAGCTCAGCGAAGACAAATACTCGCAGCAGTGCTAAAAAGACCGCTCGACCATACTCGAACGTGGTTACAGCTAATAGAAGCATGCATTTTCGAAATTTGCATGATATATCAAGTATTTAGTTATAGGAGAACCCGTTTCCGAGTAATCCCGCTACATAGGTCGTTATATAAAATACTACGGATTCAGGGGGAAACACGGAAACAAAAACTGGAAGCCCGTTTATCGATTGTGAAATCTGCTGAAACAACGGGGCTCTCATTCTCCTCTGTTTCGTTTTTGATTATATGTGCTTTTCTGTGGTTCCTTTCTATCACCCCCATGGTGCATTCACAGCTTTCTTTCCTTTCTCTTTCTTTCTTCGACCTCGTATAATCATTGTCATGTAGCAGGGCATGGGCTGAACGCATGACTGAATCGAGGGCGCAAGGCAGCGCTTTACCATTTATTTTTATTTATTTATTTATTTATTATTTATTTATTTATTTATTTATTTATTTATTATTTGCTTTCGCATGACCACTGAATCAGTGTACTGAGGGCAAGCGTGGATCTAGATCGGCCGTGGTTAGTAAGTCGAGGTTACGGGAACGCTCCGCATGGAGCATGACGAATACAACGGCGGCGGGCATTGCTGCCATTATATGTTGAGAGCTCCTATCTTGAAGACTCACCGCTTGCCACTTTCCTACGGAGGCTGTGTTGTCACACTGATAGCTGCACTTCTTCCGTGACTGTCAGGTACCGGATACGTGGCGATAACGGAAAGAAAGCGCTTGAGATAGTAAGCGATTTCCGTAGCTCGGCAGAAACGCTGTCCAAGCACTCGATGCTCGACTGGAGCATACGAAATGCGCAAGCATATAACTCTACTTGCGTGTGCCTTCCTTCAAGCGGTACTTTATCGGAAACCAATTCGAGAACTTCTGTCGATGTCGACGATAGACCGGTTGGGGTGCATCTTTATCTTTCCCAATTACAGCCGCCGCCAAGCTCGCGTGGCCCAGGCGGGCCCATGCAGCGGTGAAAGTTCGGTATTTACAGTGTAGAATTCGCTTTAAAGAATACATTGAACATGACTAATGCTAGCATATCTTCGGGCGTTCCATGTAAAACATTATTCGCTGTTCCTGCTTCGTTATAAACGGATTATGACTATATCTTGAAGAAGGACCAACGAAATTAGCGTCGATGCTATTCAAGTTGCACTCAAAAGTGTCGACTTTACTACGTTGCGCACCGAGGAGGGGTCTAGGAAGAGCGGTCTATAACAAAGATCCGCTTTTCTTTCTTTCCTTTTTTTTTGAAGCAAGCTATCACTAATGTATAGCCAAGTCAAGGAACGACACGTTGTAACGCGGCCAAAGCCAGAGACCACGTAGTCACACTCTCATTCATTTTGTGGTAGCGCTGACGAACAAGGACAAAAGAAGACACAAATATACGGGACGGGCGCTACGGGACTAGCGCCCGTTCCGTATATTTGTGTCTTCTTTTTCCTTGTTCGTCAGCGCTACCACAAAATGATTGCGAGACCCAACCAACTAGCCCACCCTTACCGCCTTGACGTAGTCACACACCTATTTTGTTTCACAAAGTAACTTTGACAGCAGATGTCTTTAAGGCACTGTGTATCGGCCTGCTTGAGCAGCGGAGAAATTAACTACCGATCGAAGCATTTCCTCGCAAATTACCTTCGGAACTTGCAGTTTGATGCCGCAAAAGTTGCTGTTTGAAGATCGTTCGCTGTATCAAAGCATCGCTTAGTGTCCCAGTATGGCATTGCCAAAATTTCGAGCACTTTGCCCCAGCTTCGGTTGTGGTAGTGGCACTCCGGAAATTGGCGACCCATTCAGTTTTACTAATACGGGAGGTACTTACTGTTGACACATCGGGCGCTCAGGGTGCGGAAATGAGACTGCATATTTCCTCTTCCAAAAGGTTCCCAAAGGACTTCGCGGACGTGGTACGCGGGTCAGCTGCTGAGAGGATCTTGGACTGCGGCCGAGGTGTCATTCAAGCAGGAGAAAGATTTCACGGTCAGTGCATGTCGGAAGAAAAAAAAATCAACAGTTTGTGCTATACCTCTGTAATGCCTCAAGGCGCAAGGCTGCTGCACACATGGTAATGTATGAAAGGGCCGCTCACCTGGTGACGTGGCAAATTTAGGCTGCACATTGGATGGGCGCAATGCGTTCATTCGCAAGGATTTCTCCGCATTTCTGTATTAGCAGCAGATATAAAAATGTTTGAAGTGGCGAGAAACCATGGTTTTAGAAGGCGAGGGTTGCTGCTCATATGACCCCCTTCGCCACTTGACATTTTGCGGTGTGAAGAACGCGCTCATCATGAAGGTTTACTTCAGCTCACACGAAAAGACACGGACACAGAGAAGAATACACAGTTCTTCACTATGTCCATGTATTTTAAATGCGGAGCATTTCTTAGTCGCACGATGTCACGCTTCGGCGTCGGCGGCGCCGTCCACACCCCCGCTGCGCATGCTCGGCTCGTCTCGTGCCGGCCCACCGGGCGTTCAGCAAGCCGAGCATGCGCAGTGGGGGTGCGGATCTCTCCCCCGTACTCCTCACCCTCGAACACGGGCGGTGTGCATGGAGGAAAGAAAAACTAGGAGGGGGCGTCACGTGACAATCTTGAAGCCTAGTCATAAAAAATTTAAAGGAAAGAATCATGGGAAATAGGCCCTCACGTGATAGGCAAGCGGTCGATTTAGTCGACTGGGGAGTTTCGCTTTTGATGCGTCTGCTGCGGAGGCGACGTAGGCAGGCGTAGGTTTCTGCACGGAGCATATGCGGCGTGACAAACGCGCACGCCGAGGCAACGCGCCGGCCGAGGTTGTCGAAGGTTCGAACGTCTGACGCTGCCGAGTCTGTGTAATGTCAGCCGGGAAATGCATAACTACTACAGTACTACTGAACGCGGCTCGCCGCCGCGGACACTGGGTTGCAGCGAACGAAGCTGTCTGCTTAGTGAGCGGCTCTGCGCCCAACAACCAGCACCGCATCGAAGACGACTCGTCGCGTTTTGGTGTGCTCTCCAGCATCGAAATGGGGAAGCCTTTCGTCGTGCAAATGTCTGAAGGAAACCAAGACACATATGCGACGGCAATTCTTCGCGTTTGGGGTTACTTGAAAAGCAGTGGCGCCAGCACGCGTGCTATATTAACATGTTGAAGAAATGTACCGGCAAAGGTGCTGCTACATCTGCTGATGCTACATCCGAAGACGTTGCTGATGAGCCTTCCCAAGTCCAGTACGAACCGGTATGTTTGTCTGTATTAATGATCACAAGGCTTGCTTATTAAACGTTTCGCTGTTATTATGGACCTCACATTTAAAGTAGTTATTTTACATATGCGTGTGAGCCATTTGCACAGGTATTTCGTATTGTAATATTGACAGATTTAAAATACCTAATAGTAAAAAAAAAGTTGAGTACAGCGGCCATTTGTCTACACAGACGATCGAGACGTGCAAGATGCGTGTTCAATTGTTTTAAAACCTCACGAAACTGAGCGACGGTGAATGAATTGAATGAAAGCCACATCTTCTACATCATAACCTTGTTTTAGGCAATCTAGGTGAAGTACAAGAAAGGGAAAATGAAACAGTGCAGCTGAGCATTGTTATGAGAGGTACCTAGCTCTCATATCTTTAAAAGAAACAGCCAATCGTTGTCAGAACTATAATTAAGCCATGGCCCATCATCAAGTATGTAAATAATTCCTTTGCTAGCCTGTACCATTAACTACGGTAATAAATTTGATAACATGCTGCACTGGCAATATTGATCAATTATCATTTTTGGGGCACTAGAATAATTTTCTTGCTTGTTTGTCCTTACTGGCATTAAATTTTAAATCAGGCCAATGGTAAGACCATTACTTGGCCACTACAATTTTTGCAAGCTTGTTTTCTGAGTTAGTGTAGGTCAAGTAGCAATTATCTGTATGCCATTTGTTTTATAACTGAATCATAGTAATGAGAGAATGCATGTGGACAATGTGGTCATGGAGGTAGTGTAATTAATAGCTGAATATATCAACTTTCATTCACAGCAATACAAGTTTGCTCAATGTCTGGTGAAGCACCAATGTGCGACGAATGTTTTTTTTCTCAGTTTCTCTTTTTTTATCTAATTGACAAAATCAAATATAACCCACAGGCATTTCACAACATTTTATGCCCTGTATTTTTTTGACCAGTCATGATGAGCCATGATACGTGCAAAACAAAACTGGTCTTTTGTGTAAGTGCATATGCTTATCTTTTGTTGAGTAAAACCTAACAGAGGCTGTGAAGCACCCCACATTAAACCACGCAGCACTGACCTTTTCTGTGCTTTGTACTTCTCCTGCTTGGGCCCAAATGAGCTTGCAGTGTTTTGTAAATAAAGTAACAAATAAATGCTTAAATCCGGCTTGCACTAGTAGGATCCTATGCATGGCAGTTTTTATGTTGTTGTAATTTTTAGCTTCACAAAGGTGTAAACAGAAATCTTTTTGAGCAAAGTAACACCTCAAGGAACATCTCCTTCCTAGCTTGTTCTGGGTATGTGATTTGTGTCATGGTGTTTGCCCTGGCACCCATATTTGTACATCTAATCTGTTGCAGCCGCAGCTAGCAGAGGACACACCTGAAAAAGCCTTTCTGAGGTGTGGAGCAAGGTGCCATTCAAATTTGCAAGCGACGGCCAAGAAGAAGATCAAGAGACTGCAGCAAGCCCGTTGCCGGCTCCTTTAAAAGGCTGTCCACCTCCAAGATGTCATTAATGATTTAGTTGGGAATACAATTCTAGGAAATGAGGATGTCGCTACGCTGTAGAGTCTTGGTGGGGTGAAAAACAACTTGCTCGAGCGCCAACTGGCATGTATGTCTGGCGAGACATCTTCACTCACTTACTCACCAGAGCTCAGGGCACTTGTGCTGACACTGCACTTTTATTCTCCAAGAGCCTGTCAATACGTGCGAGCTGTGTTTGACATATGCCTTCGGCATCCAAGGACACTATGCAAATGGTATCAATCAATTGATGGGGCTGCTGGTTTTTCAAAGGAGGCACTGACTGCATTGTCCATGAAGGTAAACGAAAATTCACAAAATGGTTACATACTCCACATTATGCAATCTAGTTGTGGATGAGATGGCTATACGAAGGCATGTGGAATAGGATGGAAGATGCATGGATGTGTTGACTTGGGCGTTTCCAGTTGCCAAAGATGCATTTGTTTTAATGCTTGTTGCAATCGATGGCAGATGGAGCTACCAATTGGCTACTTTCTGGTTGATGGCCTTGATAGTGAACAGCGAAGTAACCTGGTGCTGCAGGCTGCTAGCTTCGCTCACAAAAAAGGCACATATTGATAGTTTGATCTGTGATGGTGCTACAGCAAACTTATCACTGCTGCGGAGCCTTGGTTGTAAGATGGACCTGACTGAGTTGGATGCTTCTTTACCCCACCCAGTTATTAAAAGGCCTGTGCTTGTCCTATCGGATCCTTGTCATTTGCTGAAGCTGCTGTGGAACACCTCGTGTGATAAAAAGGCTATTGTCAATGCGAATCAACAGTTTATATTGCGGAAACACATTGATCAGGTCCATTAAGTCCAGAACACAAAAGCCTACATCTGGCAAACAAACTTAGACAGGCACACATCAATTGGAAAAACCAACCCATGAAAGTCTCGTTAGCAGCTCAAACATTTAGTCAGTAAGTAGCAGATGCTATTGGAGAATTTAGAGCTATAAAAATACCAAAATTTTACAATTCCTTGCCAACTGAACAGTTTATAACACATGTTAACAATGCATTTGATATCTTAAATTCAAGGCACCCAAGGCAAGGAGGATGGAAAAAGCCACTCTGTCCAGAAAATGAGCTCATGTCACTGCGTAAGAATCCCTGCAAGCAGTGAACAACTTACTGAAGCTATTTCGCTAGATCATGGCTACTCTGCTGACCCAGGAAGGGTGTCTGACTTGAGGATGTAATTGTTGTACACATAGCGGGGTTTGTAGCTTGCAGCTTACTGCTTCGCCTTTAGTGTGATGAATGCCTTTCAATGCTGAAGGTATCAGCTTCCCCATCCATGCCTGCACATTCCCTGATTTCGCAAAAAAACACTAGGCGGGCTCATCTATGCTTCATCTGATGTCCTAAACATCTACCGACAATATGAGAAAGACCTGCGTAGAGCGCTGGTGTGCTTGCCACTACCTTTCCAAAGGCTTGCAGCTAAAGTTGCAGTGGCCACTATGACAACCCTTGTTGGCAAAGGACTTCTTTAAAGTGCTGAATCAGCGCATGCTAGAAAACCATCTGAATGAGTGGCACTCATTGCATCTTATGAGGCTAATCATAGACAAGTACCTCGATGTTAGACTGGGCTATGTTGCTGAAATGACAACAGACAGTCTCTGTCAAAAAAGAATCGGGCAAAAGCACACAAAGTTGACACAGTTTAAAGACTAAGTCTAGATAACGTAGCGAATTTTTGTGGTAACACTGGATAATTATTCAGTTACTCCAAATTTTTATCTGAGAACAAATGATTGACATGAAGGTTCAAAGGCCACTATTACTTTATTAAATGAAAGCAAAGTGTAAAAAAAAAAGCTTTTGTTTCTTAGCAAGTCGGCAAGCAGTAGTTTTTCATCAATGTATTGGAGAGCTTGTTCACTCCACATCCAAAGAGTAGACTGGCCTTTTTTTAATGTTGCCACAACTGTGTTTGGCAGCTAAGTTAATCATAGTGCCTGCAGCCTCTTGCCGAGAAACAGGGTCCTTTTTGCTTGATTCTCTTCCTGGTTTTAGCATTCACTGCAAGGACCCACTGGTTTTAGTGATAACATACACTGCATGGATCACTAACGGAGTGCAATTAAAACGAGATTGTTATGAACATGACTGTACCGTTCTAAGAGCACTGGGCCATGATGGCAGTCAGTAGGTGCAGCTTCCTCATGGTGAACCAAGCCGGTGCCTCATGTGTACAAATGCAAACCTACCATCCATTTTGGTCATTTGCCCTGTGGGCGCACTGAAAAAGCTTTGTTAGGATGCATGAAGTTTTCAAATCTGTCATTGGCACGTAGCATTGTAGGTAAAAGGTGCTCCACTACTCATGCAAACAAGCAAAATCCTAAAGACTTGAGCTCTAAGTGTCATAGTTGTGGTTCCTCAACATCTGCCTAAATAAACTGAGACACACAATGACTTTTTTGTAACCAATAACATCACAAAAGCCTCTAAGTGTTTGTGATTACAGCACACATATTATGACCTGTAGTGGTAGGATTGGATACAGTGTCTCTGTAAGCAAAAATGCAGCTACAACGCAAGAATACCTGGCCCTACTGTCTTATTTACATGAACGTATTAGGGGTGCTTGTTATGTAACATTATTGTATAACGTTATTATAGATATGTCCTCTAGCATTCAAATATGGTCATTAATACTGATGCCATGGGCCAGCAGCATGATTAGCTTTTTCTATGTGATACTTGTAGTTTTCTTTACTGCTTTACCGTCTACAATATAACCAGTTATCTTGTTTCTTCCTGTATTTGTGTGAGACGTGCTGGCACCTGTGTGAAGCGTGCAATGAGCGTTCAATAAATAACAAAACAATCAGTGCTGTAAAGAATGTGCATCCAAGTATGGTGGCAATTACACAATCAGTCCACAAGCCCAGATGAATTCCATGCTTTCCCTTTGGTGCTGTGTATCCAGTTTTCAAGCCAACAGCTCGCATATATCATGGAAATGGCTGTTCCAATGTTGTGTCACATCAGCGGTGAAAGAAAATTCCCTACCGCAATGTTGGAGGAGCTGTTGCAGGGCTAATATCGAATTCGAAAGATGCTGACTAATGCAGGGGGGTGCAAGAGGGGCACTTATGTCACACCAGACACTCTTACTCTATCACTGATGTCCCCATTCTTCACTCCTGCTTGCTTACTTTATTGTGTTTCGGACACTGTGGAGTCCCGCTGTTATTACACTCATCCCCCCACCCCTCCAAACGTTCGAGGGGTGAGGGTGAATATAATAACAGGCTTCGCCGCCTCCAAAACAAAGTCCTGCCGACGCCCATGGACTAGTTCACATAACGCACTAATTCCGTCCACTGGCTGTATTGTACGTTAAGGTGTTTATTAGATGAAACTAGACGCAGCCCTGCGGCAACGGTCTTGTCCAAACGAGCACGTACCTCGAGCACGAGCGGCGTCTTTTTCAACAGAGCGCTGGAGAACAAACTCCACTGTAAGGCGCTGGAGAGGACGGCCCAGTACAAAGTTCCAATGCTTCTTTACATGTGTAACGAGAGTGGACGCCCGAGGAGCGTTTCGACAGCGTAACGACGTGGCACCACACACTGCTAAAAAAACAGCCCGTAAATTCGAATAAACGGCGACGACCTCGGCGTATCGAGCCGGCTAATGCTGTTTATTTGTCTCAAAACGAAGGACGCACATCGGAGACTGACAAAATGGAAACGCGACATATGATGTTCCTCAAAACACCTGTAAGTGCGAAACAGCGAGGCCAAAATTTGCTAGAAAACACACACCGCAGTTAAAGGGCGCAACAGCTGATTTCGCAAACCTTAATGTGACAAAAATGGATCGCGGTCCGACGCTTTGCACAGCTTTCCACGCGAGAGCGCATGCGTGATTGGCGCCTCTCGCTGTCCTTCCTCCATCGGGGCCCATGCCGCGAACGCTGCTGCATGCGGCAAGCGCCACTAAAAGTTACCGGGTGCCAAACAAACAACCTCGAGTGGTCCGGCAACCTTGTGGGCCTAATCCTACCCAAGATGCACCGCGTACTAGGCCCTCGGAGCGGTGACAGAGGAGGTTGGCTTGCCGAAGCTAACGAGGTCACGTGACGGCCTCTCCTAGTTTTTCTTTCCTCCATGGCGGTGTGCATATAAGCGGCGGAGCGCGCGTTCGGAATTCAGTCAAGGGCGTCTTTGCGGACCTCTCCCCCGTACTCCTCTCCCTCGAACGCGGGCGGTGTGTATATAAGCGGCGGAGCGTGCGTTTTTATGTGCGCTGAAGTAAGCCTTCATAATGAATTCGTACCAATTCGCACAATTTTCAATCCTTTTGAACAGCGCGCTGTTCTGTTCGCAGAATTTCGTCCCCTGTGGAAAAGTCCTTTCTGCAGCCTTTACTGGCACAGAGCGCGATGCCGTCCGAACATGGCGTCCAAGAAGAAATCCAAGGAAACAAGCTATATACCCGCACACTCCCCTAGTTCCTTGTCGTCTTCACCGCGACGCGCACAATATTCAGCATCCCCTTCGAGGAGGCAGTCGCCGGAAACGCCGCCTCCCCATTGGTTGGGGCAGGTCGCCACCCGCTCTAAGCAAGCATCACGTGGTGCTATGAACGACGTCATGAGCCGATCATGAGTCGTGTGACGTCATCCCCTCCTTCTTGGAGCAGGACCCCCGCGAAAAGAGTATAAACAACGTTCCATGTGAAATATGAGTCCTTTTCGTGGCGAGTAGATACGGAATTCTCAGCAGACGTAATAGTGAGCGCGCTGCGTGTATACTCTGCACTAGTCAGCTCAAGAAGGACAGACATGGCAAATGGCCCTTTAAGTTATACTCAAAGCAATGTGTTCGCAACATCCAGTAAAGCTATAACTACATTTACTTCGTACGTCATCGTGACATGACTGGCCTGAGCGAAAGGCACACCATGATAACAAGTGATACAAGTCGAGCGCGTGCGCATGTTTTCGTCTGCTTATTTCCGCAAATGCACGTTATAGGTACACGGATAACACGGTAATGGTAGCCGTGAACTAATTATATTACGTGGTTGAGCATGCAATATGCTTTCCAGGTTTCGCATCTTCTCTTACAACTTGAAAGGGCTAACTTCTGATTTTAATAAATATCGGCTCACATCTACACCTTGCGCATCGTCCAGATAAATGTCTTGATGACTGAAGCATTATGCATGATATCTATCCTCTTTGTTCCTAATAGTTATGCTACCCCTTGTGCGTACGATGTAGCATTTTCGACGCGCGAAGAAAAATTTATAGAGTCCATTCCCCGCATTATCTATATATTTTCTAGCATCACTAACGGTGCGTGGTTTCTGGCATCATTGGTGGCACGTGGTCGTACAAGTCATCATTATACAGCGCAAAGGAAACCTCAGGCCTCTGAGAGGCAAGATATATGTACATAACCGCGATCTGCAGCGTTCATGTAACTTAGAGAATACACGTTGGACTGGTTTTTAGATTATTGAATAAAAATCACCGCGTTAGAACTGGTGTCGAATCGAAGCTGCGCGTTAAAAACAAGCCGACAGAAGCCGCGGCTCTGTAGCCGGCTTTAAGCCAACAGTAATAAAAGGTCCCGACAGATGACGCGAGAACAGGGCCAACGCGGGAAATTTGGATTGAATTCAGCAAAACCTCCATTGCGTCTATCATGGGAGTAGTGGGGTGGAACGGGTGGAAGGGGAGGGGGAGAAGAGTGGGTGCTACGTGTCAGCACCCTCTCGTCAACACGAAAAAAAAACATCAAGGCATAATCTCACGAGCGTGGGTGAGTACGAAGCGATCTGGCCTCCTGCCTCACGCAATCCTCAATAGTGTTGCTAATACCGCTACGAAGATTCCTCTCAAAACCAAAAATATAAAATTGTAATAAAACAGCATATAAAAACTCGCAGAACTTGGTCGGATTTTTGCCGAAAATAATTACTCAAACATAGGTGCTTTCGTCAAATAGTCAAAGCGCCCCCCCCCCCCCCCCGTTCCCGACTATATCGCGGGATACGGGCCTGTTTTATAGAAGTACGACAAATCTGATAATATATATGATCTTCTTTAGTCTAATCCATTTCTTCTTGCAGGTGAACATCGAATGTGCCATGCGCGGAAGCACTGTCTCCAAATCATATTGCGCTATCGATGCCATAAAGCTACGGAACTGCCAAGGCAATCGTGGTGAGTTTATTTTTTATAAAATCAACGACTAATAATGAGAACTACAAAATATTCCGGCTCTTACCTATTTTCTTTTGTATTCATTCGGCTCTGGATTTATTTATCGCATCAATATACATACATCACTCAGTCTCTGAAATTTGTAGGCTGGAATAAACCAGAAAGAGATCCCACAACGAGCTCCAGAATCTTCCTCTGTATCACTTGCATTGTCTGCCATTACCTGCGTTTCTGGTTATTCATAATTCATGAGTCTATTTTAGCCATTTGAACAGGCACCGTTCCAAGCACACATCGGAAATGTAATACTCCCAAGATCGGTTTCCAATTTCATTTTTACAATATTTTCGTTTACGTTATGGCTGCGTTTGGCCGCCAAAACTGAAATAAGAACGCCAAGAAGATATTTTACCTGAGCGAGAGTGCACGCAATTGTGGCTGTTCTGTGCGAAGCTTTTAAAACGGCCCGAGTTTGTCACCGCAGCATCATTGTTCATTTTCAAAGTCACCATTTACATAATGATACGCCGAGCCCATGTACAGTCCACACATGAAACTGTAGCGCCAGAATACTCGTATATGAACGAAATACAGGAGTGCTCGCGTTCTGCCTTTTTTCCTACATTACTTTGCGTCGGTGCGCTGTAATTTCAAATTTGTCATTTCACGTCCACTGTCCGTTGTTTTTATAATCTATATCCTTTAGTTGCCCGATAATTTTCATGAGAAGAAAAGTCATTCTTGAAGAATATTAGCGTGAAAGAAGTTGCACGTATGAAAACACTTTGAATTTTCGTGGGTACCGGCGACGCATGTTAGTCGACAAAAAAAAAAAATAAGATATGGCTGGAAGTTAATTCCCGTGCTCTGCTTTTGTTATATGTAACCTAATAAGTTATATACCTAATTGCGATATTTGAAATTATTTCCTAAACGTTGTGCTATACTTCTGGCTGTTTGCTTTCGTAAAGGTTTGGAAGCTATAATTTGCGCTTCACTGTTGAGCGCTTGAACATGGAAAGGCACCTGAAAATTTAAAAGGGGATATTGGCAAGATTTGAAAGGGTTCTTTCTTTTATTTTGTCAGTAGGCGGACTTCTAGAACACAAGAAGCTGTTTCTACATATGTTATGACTCTTTTTCAAGAGAAAAAATTCTTTGTAAAGACAAATGATCTGTGAGTGAGTGCAATGCTGCGCTGATGAACACTCTAGCAAAATTCTCAAAGGGTGTTCGGCATGTCCAAAATGAGGGATGACATAAGTGGTAGCGTGCCAACGTTCATGCTTTTTGTCTTAAACGCGATTTCTAGCATAGCGCGCGTTGTGTACGGGGCTTCTTAGAAAATATTTTGGAACACCGTTAAATATTACCACGTGCTTGGGGTGCCGTGGAGCACAGCTGTAAGGCTGGAGAAAACTGAAATCTCTATTGCGCTAACCTTTGCCTCAGGATAGAAAAATAGCAAAATATTCACGTTACAATGTTCCCGACTACTCTTGAGGGCCATCAAGCATGTTCCCTGCCGTTGAAATGCACCGGAATGCGTCATTGTAGCAAGCCTTATGGCTGGTGGTCACGGAAATAAATAAAGAAAAAGTACCAAACTATATGTGTCTTGTAGTGTGTCTTAGCAGAACATTTGAGAACACTCGAAATTCTTCAGGTGCATTGATGCGCAGCCTGTGATGAAGCGCCTGTAACAACACTTTTAACCGCTAAAGCCTGTCACACCGATAACTTGGATCATGTGCGTGTGTCAGTATATGGTAAGCACGATAAAAATTCCTTGTACACACTTTTATTACGCGCTGTAAGCCGCTCCAAGCCTCGTCACACTATTGTGCCACTATAGCATCGTTCACTGGTGTCATTCATTAGAGGTCACGAGCCTAGAGGATTGACGAAGCATTCACCGCAGGCGCACGCACGGGGCAGCTTACACTGCCCTGATGTGCCCTTACAAATCAGAATATCTGGTTATACAGTGGACATCTGACGCAGTGAGCTTAACATGCTAGTGATTCATTCCTTTTAATCGACAGCTCTGAACGATAGCCTCTGCGACTTTGAGGATGGCTGGTGTACTTGGGAAAGCATTTGGAAAAGTTACTATAGAAATTCATGGCTCTTGGGCGGAGGAAACGTCAAGACCACGCTGGCAAGACCACTCAAAGACCACACGTATGGAAATGCCACAGGTAAGTTCACCACCCAGCGTCATCGGCATGACACGCATTAAAGGGACCGACCACTGAAATTGCGGTTAACCGAAACGTGGCGTAGCCTGGTGGTGAAGCATTGGTACTGCTTTCTGGAGTCTATATGAAATGCTGCGCGTCGCCTGCTGCTGTTCATACGACCATAACTTGTCCTTAAACGTGCAGTCACTACTTAAAAACGCACCCTAGTCTTATTATTTTCATTGTATGCAGTGAAAGGAGTCGACGCTGACAAGCGTCGCTGCACCTCACGCAACCGAAAACGTGCTTTTAACCGCGGCCACGGACCGCGGCACATGAGGGCACCGTCTCCCAGGCATTGCGCGCACGCGCTCTGTCGGGGCAGAACCCGGTGCAAACACACACGATAGCTGTCATCCATTGTTTGCAACCTGTATTGCGTTAAGTCTCGATAGGCCAAAAATCCTGATAAGAAATGATTTACGGCGATTTTCGCTTTGCCACTGCGTGATTCGACAACGTGCAATGGAAAGAAAAATGATAGGGGTAACGCTAAGAGATAAAAAACGAGCGGAATGGATCAGAGAACAGATAGGAGTAGCCGATACTATTATATCAATTAAAAGAAAGAAGTGGACCTGGGCAGGACATGTCATGAGGAGAAAAGATAACAGATGGACAGTAAGAGCGACGGAATGGATACCAAGAGAGGGAAAACGCAACAGAGGCAGGCAAAAGGTTAGATGGAGCGATGAAATTAAAAAGTTTGCGGGCATAAAGTGGAACCAACTCGCTCAGGATAGGGTGGAGTGGAAATCGATGGGAGAGGCCTTCGTCCTGCAGTGGACCTAAACAGGCTGATGATGATGATGATGATTATGATGATGATGATGATGATGATTGGACAATCTGACTGGTGAGCGTTCTGTTCAAATGAAGAAACCAGGTAACTTAGGTGCTTGAAAAATTGGTTGTGAGGCTACACATTGAACTGTGACCTTAACTTGCATGTACTTAAACGACCTCTCGCTCTTTTCTCGCAAAGTAAGGAATGCCTGCTGTCATGTGACCACCCGCTAAAGCAATGTGGTGCTTTATACACCACGCAAAAAAAAAAAAAACGATTGCCATAGTTCGGCCATTTACACCGTCCTATAGTAATTGCGACCACGTTATCCCCTCAAATGTAGAACGACAGAAAGGTGAGCTATAGGGGGATACATTCTGAGAAAACAAAAATAACGCTGATCCCTATGTCACAGGGAGTGGCATAACACGAAAGTGAAACGTGCCTTCACAGAAGCTCTTGAATGCGTAAGCTTAAACTGGCGAATCGAGGGGCGGAGGATAGGTCCGGTACTATGGGCCCGTTGAAATTAGACAGTGCAAGAAGAATTTCAGCCCTATCAGCTAGAAGCGAGAGAGCGGGAATTAAAATAATAAATTTGGATGTCGGATGCAATAGCTACCGCTGCACTAATGTGGAGCACGTCCCGCCGGCCAGCTCCAGACCAATTTTGGCCACTACGCTCGAGATTTGCGGATTTAGATTTACGCGTAGTTAAAAGGAAGGTTTTCGGTTCACTCTAACCAAAATGGAGCCGGGCTCAAAAATTCGGCCTTAGTTAAGACAGCAAAAGCTTTTAAATAACGCGGTAAGGCTTTGTGTGCGCGGTGAACAGGATAGTTATGTGCCACGGCCACTAATAGTATCGAATGTTTTATACGAACGAATAGAAACCTAGCAAGTGAGGCAGTGATATCATCTGGTAACGCTGTAGACAAAAACTTCACTTGCGGAGGCCCGTGTACAGATGAGTATAATCAGTAGAGGTCCACTGTGGCGAGGTTAGCCGTGGTGCAGAGTTTCGGTGTGTAAATGGGGCCGGGGAATATTTTTGTGCAGCAATTTACGAAGCCATTCAGCGGGTAGCGTCAGTATTACGGATAATTATCAGGTTACTTGAAGTGCTCTCCTAAAACGCCGAGAAAGAGTTGAATGTATTACTTCACCGGAGTCAACAGGGGGTGACATCCTGAGGTCAGGCTTTCGAGAAGTAAAGAAAGGTTCCCTCTAAGGGCATTTCGTGTGAAATAGATTTCTTATAATTTCCTTCTCACTTCATCTTCTGAATAATACCTTTTTTTACAATTTTCCCTCAGGTTCATACGTTTATTTCAGCAACTATGAAAAGGAAAAAGGAGATGAAGGAGAACTTATCAGCGAGATTCTTTCCGACAGCAGCAACATAACACAGTGTGCAGAGTTTTGGTACATCGTTTCTGGAGACAAGACGACGGAACTTAAGGTATATTGGATTGCGCGTACAATTAGCAACCCCTAGTACCTCAAGAAACAGTACTGCGAGGATAAAAATGCACAATTTTGAAATGTAGCGTCAGGTGCCATGAAGTACCGCTTGTAAAGCTGTGCCTTCCTGCGTGTCAGTGAACGTACGTGTGCAGCCCTATAGTTAGGAGAAAGAGTGATAACCAGGACATATATGTATTTCATGCAAAAAGTACGATTGTTTATTTTCTCTATTTTAATCTGGCAGATACGTGAAGTTAGTTCAAATTAATAGGTCAATCTGCATTCTCTACGTCTCATTTAGTCTTAAGGAATATGATGTCCTAAAAAAATGATTGCAGCAATCATGAGTTCTTTAAGTGTGGCGCACGCTCGATGCCATGTAAGAAATGGCCAAAATTGGAGACGCGCATAGAAAGGTGTTCCTGGAGGAACAACCACTTAGACCAATTTTATTATGTTTGTATACAACTTAAAACATTTCTTGCAGACTTCAACTTTGACTATCTATCTATCTATCTATCTATCTATCTATCTATCTATCTATCTATCTATCTATCTATCTATCTATCTATCTATCTATCTATACTGAATGTATGAATAAATGAATGAATGAATGAAGGAATGAATGAATGCCAAAATTAACGCCATCTTCCCAAAGGGAACCCTGGTGGGATGCGAAGCAGCAGCGTTGCGCACGGGTGGCGTCACGGGTTGAACGGCGCTAACGCGGGTGCTTCGCATCCCATCAGGGTTCTCTTTGGGAAGATGGTGTTAATTTTTTGCGCGTGAACCAGCGAGTCGGCGGTGTAGCGAGCGGCGGTCGCGGCAGCGGAGCGAGCGGCGGTAGCGGCAGGTTTTGCGGGCGAACGGACGAGGCGGCAGCTGCGGGCACTGCGGTGAGCGCGCGGCAGGCGAGGGAGAGAGTGACGTCAACGCGCAGCTACGGCGTGACCTACTTGGCACCGCTCCAACACCTGCGGCGAGGGGAGTGCGTTGCGGCGCGTTCGTACGGACGCACGGAGGGACAGCGTTACACAGGCTAGTCAAAGAGCTGCTTCGCATCTAAAATTTCGTTATGAGACACTTCCCCACTGATTGCTTCGCTTTACATCAATTCCCATGTTGCGTGCGATCTGCCGGATGTTCTAGGGGTGAAGCTCCTTAGGGTGTGGGTCGTTCCCTCCTCTGTAATAGTAGTAGTTGTATGTAGCCACCTCACGCCGCCGGGAGGCTCGCACTCGCCCTCGGCGCGTGCCTCCCGGCGCGCGAGCTCTCTCACTCTTCCATTTGCTGTCTTGTGAGAGAGAGAGAGAGAGCGAAAGGCGCGCGTTGACTATGGAAACGCTCTTTCTTCGATGAACGCTCTAGGAGCTCGCAAAGAAGGAGAACGCACCCTCACCCGCGAGAGACAAGCTTGACGCAGGCAGCGTCTTCTAGCGAGTTTCTTGATTGAAAAATGCCGACTGCTCGCGCTGGAGAACCGTTCACCGGCCGCCCATATATATATATATATATATATATATATATATATATATATATATATATATATATATATATATATATATAGGCACTGGATCTTGACTTGCAATGAAGTGCCAGTGGGAGATTTCACTTGTGCGTAGTTGAACCATCAGGATTCGTAGCGTACGCGTTAACTAAATCAATCCGGAACCAGGCACGATCTACGATGAACCTCCGGAGCTTGGCCCACTCATCATCATTCACTCCGTGGATATGCTGTGAATTTTTTAAAATTATATGTTCTGCTTTATAACATCCCTGGAAAGGCTCTTCAAATAATGGATGTGTTAGGTACAGTCGACAATGTGACAACAGCCGAAATATGTTGCAAACGAGGGAACTAGGAGGAAGACACATAGAGAAAGAATAGCTTTGTTTTCAAATAAAAATCTTCAGATATTGAACCGCTCGTTGCTGTTTAGACACGGTCACAGTCACCATGACAGGAGAGCATCGTAAGGGTCGTAAAAAGATGGGACGCGATAGCGCCTAGTTGTACGAGATTTCAGTGACATATGTGTATTAGGGCCTAAAGTCCCTAGATATTCTTCCCGTTCCCCAAAAAATAGCTAGGGACTTTACAGGGGCCCATGCTCTGCAGTGTTGCAAGGCACTTGCTCTGTGCGGAGGACAACGACGAAGACGACGAAAACAAGAGCGAGCCGACCCCTGTTTCTTCTTTTTCCCTTCATGATGCGGTATACGCAAACAATCCAAAAAACTGAGGTTCTCAGGTGTCGGCCAATACCTCGATGTGGGTGTGCCCCACTTATGTAGAAGCATCATCATCTTCATGACTCTGGTTCGCCGTTAGTGTTGGCTGGCAATTGTCTCTCTGTACTGCTGTGTACATTCCTGTGCCCGTTTCAATATTAACGTTAAAGAGCTCGTTTCGCATAAATTACTGCGTCGGCATTGGCCTCGTTGGTCGTGAGCGGAAAATCACCATTGTCCGTGAGAGAAAATTCGAGGTAGATGTAAAGAAAAAAAATCCACGCATATCCACGGAGTGAATGATGATGAGTGGGCGAAGCTCCGGAGGTTCATTGTAGATCGTGCCGAGTTCCGGATTAATTTAGTTAACGCGCACGCTGCTTATCCTTATGGTTCAACTACGCACAAGTGAAATCTCCCACCGGCACTTCATTCCAAGTCAAGACCCAGTGCCTAATATATGGGTGGCCGGTGAACGGTTCTCCAGCGCGAGCAGTCGGTATTTTTCAATCAAGAAACTCGCTAGAAGACGCTGCCTGCGTCAACGTTCTCTCGCCGGTGAGGGCGCCTTCTCCTTCTTTGCGAGCTGGTAGAGCGGTCATCGAAGAAAGAGCGTTTCCATAGTCAATGCGCGCCTTTCGCTCTCTCTCCCTCTGTCTCTCTCTCTCTCTCTCACACACAAGACAGCAGATGGAAGAGTGAGAGAACTCGCGCGCCGGGAGGCACGCGCCGAGGGCGAGCGCGAGCGTGGCTACGACGCGACAACGAAACAGCGAGCGCCGCAGCCCCATCTATTGATCAATTGACGTACTAGCTAAGCAGCACCGCAGCGCCATCTCGTGATCATTCTGAGATCATTCAAGAGGGAGCTCCCATACTACGCGTTCCCATACATCTGAATGAAGCGAGCACCGCAGCGCCATCACGCCATCTAGTGAGCACTTCCCGAACTAGACGAGGTGGCTACGAGGGACAACAGAGGATGGAACCACCCACGGCGTAAGGAGTTTCACCCCTAAACCTTCGGACCGAGTAGGAAACAAACGTGCGACCCCTCGCGCGATGCGCTACGCGCTCGTCCACGGGGCAATCACAGTCATGAATTGCTACGGCGATCCATTCATACACACAATTTCCCGTTGGCACTTCTCGCGCACTTCTCGGAGATGCGTCTGGGACGTGTTTCAGCGTGGAAGAGGCTTGACTATCACCCGCGAGATTGCGCAAAGGGCCCACGGCGCCTAGGTTACCTCGATACGCACTACTGTCTGCAGGGTAGTGACAACCCCCGCCAAATTTACTCACACGAGCCCTGGGACTCAGCTGCGCTGGCGTTCATAAACAGGTTGCGACGTGCATCTGAGACTCGAACGAAGCACAGACACCAAACAGACGAGCACTGCGTCTCAAACCAAGAACAGGCACAAAACAGACGCGCAACCGTTTGCTGTGATTCAAAACGGCGTTGCAGCGGCCACTGGTTGTCACCACCCTGTACAGAGTAGCGCGTATCGAAGCACCCTAAAGGCTCCTAGTTTAGAGCGTATACAGGGACACTAACGGCGCTTTGTTTCGCAGCCCTGCATGCATGGAGCACGCAGGAGGACGCTCGCACTTTGGGTTAAGGGCGTGGTCGCCTGTATACTTACGCCTGTGCTGGCGAGCGTGTAGACGTTCATTAAGGCCATGTTGACATGTTTGTGATGGATTCGGTGCTCTGTAAAAGCGCTAGGAGAACTGTTGTTGTTTTCCCAACTGCGGTGCCTTCTTCATCTGCGAGTTTTGATGGCGCGTCCCCACTTTGTACATTGGCCCTTACACTGCAGTCTCAACTCCAAAAGCAAAGACATAAAATAACAAGAGTTGTGTCATGACAATTACGTGGCTAGGCGACTCAATAGCTTGGCAAGTGGAAGAGAGCGATGACAATGCGGCCACGCACCGCTATCGCGTTGAAATCTTAAGGAAAAGCTTAAGGATCCCAACGTTTACTGTGAATATACGCAATCTCCGCAACAATGTATTGTTTATACTGAGGTACACGCGTCAATTTTTTTCATCCTTGCTTGTCCTTTGGTTTATAGGTGTTCACCAATGCCTCAGAGAAGGGGGCTCGCGATCTAGGCATTCATCTGTGGACCCAGAAGGGCGGCGCGTCTTCAGAGTGGCAGCTCGGCCGCGTCGCTGTGCCACACAGGACTCGGGTGAGAAAAACATTTTCGCACGTTCATTGCCCGTGTCATGAGCTGCGCTTCTCTGAAGCCGACTGTCCTTGACCTTTTCCTGCGCAATGTTTCACTTCACCATTTGAAAATTTTGCCGTGCGTGCATGCCAAGGAAATATACATACATCGGTCAATAAAACGAAGAAACGTTTAAGTTGTACCGAATATTGAAGGACGCTTAATAAGGCTCGACTTTAAGAGGAGAACGCGATAGCGCCGGGAGTGGCATCTGGATCATGTGAATGCGAGTATCCTGCCCGGGCCGACGCGCCCTCTGTATAGATGGCGCTGCCGGGGCCCTCTGCTTTTGGCGTCGTAGAAGTGCTGGAAAAGGGTCTTGTATTCGACTTTTCTCGTAAAACAATCTGGTTTTCTCGTACATTCAAATTACAATCCGAGCCATGATATGTGTAGTTTGTAGTAAATTTTTAGTTAATATTTTTTCTGACGGTGTTTCCTTTGTGCAATTCAATTTCCTTCACTTTCGCACCTGCGGCGTGGCGACGGGCATGCGCGGCAGGGCTGGTTGGGGAAGACTGCTGTCTGCCAGGGACGCCGGCTCCTACCCCTCATGCATGATCTCCTGCGACTTAACGAGTTACTTGTGCATTCATTTCTTAAAATAAACAGCGCACGTAAGCTAAGACGCAAAATCAGGGAAGGCAAACAGCCATTACGTCCGTTGTTCATTTCGCAAAAGGAATATAATGAATTGTCAGAAAGCAGCATCATTGACATCTGACAAAGGTAGCTGTCATTCTAAAAGCTTCTCGAAATATTCGCCGCCGCTTTGTATCTATCAATTTTTTTATATTTATTTCTCGCCTTTTACTTCGTATATTTTTGCTTTCGAATTATTTTTTCGTTTCCCGACTTGTCTTGCTTTTGGTGCTGTTTGTTTTGGTTTGAATCACACAATATGACATATCTCATTACATAATGTAAATGCTAAAAAAAAGAATGTTCAGAAAATTGAACTAATATTCTAAGAAATAGAAGGTGTTTGTAGTAGCGGAATTGCCAAAAACTCATTGCGTTGTAAGCACCGTATGGCCTCATAGTTTTCGTTTCGCAGTTGTAATTTATCTAACTATGGCCATGAACTAGTTGAAGTTAGGTTCACAGTTTTAAAGCGAGGTGTTGTGCCTTACGTAGCCGAACACAATTATAATGCCCGAGGCCCGTTTTTTAAAATTTCTTTGATGGAGTGTATAGTCCAATATATTCGGTATTCTTGACGGATGTCCTTACTCCTTTACGGCGCAAACTTATGAAGTTGCGGGACTAAGTTGAGAACCACATTCTTCAAAATAGTTTGCACATGAAATATTTCCTGCCAGTAATGTTAATTCTCACAGTAATCTTTGCGCCGTAAACGACGAAGTGGTGAAGCACAACAGCCCCGTGAGTTGAAACTCAACGCGTTATTACAGGGTTCATTTGAAATGGACGATGTTGTACATATATTCACTTCATCTCCTAGCGGCCCCACCAAGGTGGTCTAGTGGATATGGCACTGGGCTCCTGATCTGAAGGTCGCGGGATCGAATCCCGGTCGCGGCGGCTCCATTTCGACGGCGGCGCAATGTTAAAAGGGGAACTCCGGCGGTATTTCCACCATGTTCTGATATTCCTGTTTTCCAATAGTACTGATAGCGCTGAAGCGGCCAGGGTCCGTCAGTTTGTTCAAAAACTCACCAATAATATTAAATAACTGAATGAACGATGTGCTCAAACCGAAACCGAAATGGGTAGGCGCTTCGTGCAGTGTATGCGATAACGTAAAAGCCTCCCGCTGTCATAAATATGAAGCTGTTGTAGCAGGAGCCAAAAAAAAAAACAGTGAAAGCGGCTATGTCATTCAATGATGTTTTGAGCTGTTCTGAATTTGATAACAATTTTAGCGCTCAAGAATCGCCGTTTTGCTTTAGACGGCTCGCTTGCTTGGGGCAGCTGCGCTGAATCCAATGACGTCAAAAACACAGGATGGCTCGCGTGGGAATCCGTTAAACAAATTTAAAATTAATTTATAGGAAATCTAAAGGACTTGCAACCGCTTGGATTGACATAAGTTATTGCAGTACCAAGGGAACATACACTGAAAATTTTGTTGAGATCCGTAGACAATGAAAAATCCCTGGAGTTGCCCTTTAAGACCCGTATAGTAGTGCGGTGTTAGAGCCCGTTAAAAACCACAGGTGGTCCAAATTTCCGGAGCCCTCCACTATGGTGTCTCTCGTAACCATAATGTGTTTCTTTTTTTTTTGACGTAGAATCCCCTAAACTCAATCAATCAATCAATAATTATCTGCAGGCGTACTCGCATTACTGTAATTCAATACGCTAACCACATCATGCAATCCTTTCAATAGAGGTGTCGTTATCAGCTTACAGCCAGTTGCGTGCGTACATAACGGCTAACCGAGACAACCGATAGAGATGACCTTAACATTGCATACGATTTTGAATTGTTGACTTAAAAGTCGTTACCAGCTGTGAGCTGATCTCGGATGTGGTTCGAAAAAGTTAATCTGTTATACAAATATGTGCTTGCATATTGCTTATTCTGAGGCCCTGAACTAACTCTAGGTGCAGTCTGTAGCAAAGCTGTGAACAAGGCCGTCTCATGTTACACGCGGTCTTGCAGCGTAGGCCGTTTTTGTCTCATGTGTGCCACTGGCGTAGTTGTTGTCGTGCGCTGAAACTCCATTGGTTGAGCCGGCACGTCAAGCGAACTAACTTTGACAACTCGTGTTTAGCGCGCGCGCTGGAAATCACGCGGCTGAACTAAATCGCAGACCTCGAAGAACTAAGACAGCCTGACTCTCCGACGATCTTCAAGGGGCGAGGATGGACCGGCGAAATTTTGTTTGCGACGCTATTCATTCCTGCACGCCTTTTATTTAGAATGCTTCTCCCATGATTTGTGGGGTTTAACGTCCCAAAACCAGCTCTGATTATGAGAGACACCGTAATGGAGTTCTCCGGAAATTTCGACCACCTGGGGTTCTTTAACGTGCACTGACATCGCACAGCACACGGGCTTCAACATTTCGCCTCCATCGAAATGCAGCCACCGCGGCCGGGATTCTATCCCGCGACCCTCGGATCAGCAGCCGAGTGTCATAATCACTAGACCACCGTGGCGGGGCGATGTTCTCCCATGACTGATGCATATGTTAAGGCTAGCCGTGCTCACAGTGTATTGTACTGTTTTTATCATAGCACTTGACTAAATTTGAAATGGAGAGTCGCACTGCTTAATTTTGCCTGGCCATGTGGCATAAGACAATGTTTAAATGTACTTCACATTTCTTCTAATGCCCAGGGAAACAAGACAAGCTAACTATTGCATTGTTGGGGCCGTTGATTTTTTGTGACTGAATATTTGAAAGCATTTCTACGACTCGCATTTTTCAGAGTACATGGTACCGCAATCCAAGAAAAAAAAGCATGTCGTATGCTAACTATGTTTTCGATGGTTTTTGTGACCAAGGTGTCCTTCCGGGCAACCGTCGGTCCGGCGTCGACGCCAGCGTTTGTCGCACTCGACGATATCGCTATCGTGCATCACGATCGGTGCGAGACCTTTCCCAAGGGCAGCGAAGCCTTGTCCGCAAGTGAGTAGTGTGTGTTTGCGAAATGTCCTCGAACAGAAGCACACTTTTGTTTTGTTTTATTGTCATGGGATGTGGAGCATTTATGGCTCCAACACATCGATGGCAATATGTTAAAAGTTGGAAGGCTGCCGACTGTAACACTCGAAAGTAACTCCTAGAAAGCAAATAACAAAACATTTTCTTGTTCACATTCCAGCATTACTATCAGAAAACAAAATAGCCCCAGTGCAAGATACCAAAATATCACTATTCTACTCAGCAAGGAGCACCTAAGAGCAGATGGCATTAATGAGTTGCAGAAATATTAGGTATATCTGAGCGTCATAGATCTGCTACAGCTGCTCCTTGCTGCGCAAGAGAGTCATATTTTGCACTTGTTTATGGATTAGCAGTGGAGTTGTTTTGGTTTTTCATTTATTTAATAAAATAATTAATGGCCAAAAGAGATCAGTGACGCTTAGACATGAATAACATTTCTGCAACTTATTAATGCCATTATTCCCACGCACAGTGATTCGGTCAGTGTTGCTACCTTTACGTATAACACTGTCTTCTACTGGTTGTTATGATGATGCGGTCCCGTAAAACATTCTCGCTGCTGTTTCTGGCATAGTTGATTTCGTTGTCACGAAGCATATCTATTACGGTGCCCAGTGGTTGCTGATCTAACCATGACATAAAATGCCTTTTTCTCGGCATTGATATTTGTAAATATGCTATTATTATTAATTACGTACTGCGTAAACCTCCGTTGCCCTGTAATGTCTGAATGGCGCCGAGGGCACTGTGGTAAAAAAGAAATAGAGCAAATCGAAAATAGAGCCATGGCAAGCATGCATAAATAATGTCGCCTGCTATGCTTCTCTCAAAAATAGACATGGGTTGTGAAATACCAACTGAAATAGAAAGAGCGCTACCATGATCTTGCACATAGCGCCATCGCCGACAGCCTTCCATTTACTCTATTCGCTAAATTATAGTTCAAAAAGTAGCACTGAACTGCTTGAAGAGAGGTGAAGTTGCCTTAACGCGTATTATATGGGGAACTGTAACAATTAGGGTCCCGTGGCAAAGCTGATGGAACGATGGGGTAACATTTTCATGGGACCCGACAATATCCACCCTAACGATGATTTGTTAGGTAGCCTACATGATGCCGTAGGGATTAGGAACAGCAAGGAAAGCTAAACATACCCGCTGTAGAGATCGGTGAAGTGAGGTTGGAAGATTGATGACAGAGAAGTACCGACCAAGAACAGGAGCCGAAGTGCATGATTGCGATTTCCAGCCCATCGAGAAAAAGGGAAGCTAAGTTGTTAATTTAAAATATCCGTTGAAGAATAAAGTAAAGCCATTTACACGCTGCATGCGAAATCTGAGTAAACAGCTGAGCGGGGGCAAGGATGCCAAGTTCACTACTAATATCATGTAGCACTATCATTATAGCTAACACTATCATATAGCAGGGCACGGATGTTTGTAGTACGTCTGGGCAATCGCGGGTTTGCTTTTCCTTTCTGGACAGACCGAAGCTGTGTTCCAATTCTGGACAGCATCGTAGACAGCCTACCTTGGCAGCTTCAAAGACAGCTCCGCGTCCTTGTCGATCGTCCGAGTATGACGTTTGCGCGACGAGGCGTCATCTCTCGCCGACAAAAGAAGGCTAAAAAAACGCTCACAATTTTCGTTAATTTTGCTTATTTCGTGTTCCAATCTACGAAAAACTCAATGAAGCTCACATAAATTGCATAAGAAAGCGCCTATTTGCGAGCAGATGACCGCCCCGGCGAGGTTCGTGGATATTCAAGCAATCCTCGCAGCCGCCATCTTGTTTGGACAGCAAAGTAACCTGCATCGTTTTTGTCTTCGTATGCCGTCTTCGCGAAGCTGTCTATTTTGCCGTCTACGTGAGAAATAGAATGGCACTTAAGATGGCCGCTGTTACGTAGCCGTCTATTTAGCCGTCTACCGTGAGTATTGGAACACACCCCGAGACTTTCCTTCCTTCCTTCTTTCCCTCTTCTTTCTTCTTTCTTTCTTTCTTTCTATGTTGCCCTTCGCATAATCACTATCATGTAGCTGTGTGGGCAGTGGGCCAAAGGCAAGAGCTTTTTCCTTCTGTGTGAGGGCTGCGCAGTTAACTGCGAACGGCGCTCCACAGGGATCAACCTCGACAATAAAGAGCTCGTTTGTTAAAGACACTTAATTAAAAATAGGTAATAGGAAATGCCAAGGTAAATATTTGACTTTGTGGCTCGTGGGTGACCGCTACGTTATAACTGGGGACCTCACAACAACTATCCATCCATCCATCCATCCATTCATCGGTTCTCCGTCCTTCATTCATTCATTCATTCATTCATTCATTCATTCATTCATTCATTCATTCATTCCCGTATATTATACTATGTCAATGCACGTTAAAAAAACCCAGGTAGCCCACATTTCCAAAGACCTTCACTACGGCGTCTCTCATAATTATAGCTGGTTTTGGGACTTAAAACCCAAGTTCATTCATTCATTCATTCATTCATTCATTCATTCATTCATTCATTCATCTTCTTGACTGGAATCCCACTTTCACCACAACAGCTGGAACTTTCAGAAGCCGTACGTCATAGTAATTTACTCGAGATATATCTCAGTCGCGGGGAAACTGCTGGTGACATTATAGTTGTGTGAGTCGAGAAGAAAATGTGTCGCGCCATAGTCGTCCTGCTACCGTATCTGTCATGATCGCAGTATAACAGCGACTGTAACACACAAATTTATTTTATTGAAGGGTTTCATATTTGTGGCTAAGATGTGAAGCATTTTTAGTAATAGCTATGCAGTGAGCAGCTTTACGAGGTAAGGCGCGTGTGTTTATTGGCACAGCTTATTGAAGTAGATACTCACACGCAAATAAATTACCGGGTAGGATTGATTGATTCGTGGGATTTACGTCCCAAAACCAGCTCGGATTATGAGAGACGCCGTAGTAGAGGTTTCCGGAAATTTTGACCACCTGGAGTTCTTTAACGCGCACTGACAACGCACAGCACACGTGCCTCAACATTTCGCTTCCATCGAAATGCAGCCGCCGCGGCCAGGATTCGATCCCGCGACCTTCGGATCAGCAGCCGAGTGCCATAACTATATACTAGACCATCGTGACGGGGCACAGGGTAGGATATCAAGCGAACACAGTCGAACTTGTACACAGGTTGTCTGCCAGAACTATTCTCACAATGCCGGCAGAGTAGTGACACTGTCCTTTGCTTGTTTGAAATAACGCTACGTACAACATTAAGCCACGCATGTTTTTTTGCTAGTTGGTGCATAGATTCGGCAAATGAGTTTTCACTCGAAGGAGAACACATACACACACACACGCACACACACGCGTGCACGGTAAGTGCCGACTTTCCACTAAGGTAGAACACTTATACCGAATGACAAGGAGCAGCTGCACAATTAAGCTCAGAAGAGGCTTCGACAACGTAGCATGACCATTTCTGCGTTACAAGACCAGAAGGGTCCTGATGTGTCGAATTCATCTAAGAAATCTATTTCATTTGTTGATAATGACAGTGAGGGTGAGCTTTTCGCGATGTAAAATTCTTCGATGGCCACTGTTTTCCTTGTTGTACATACCTTTGAACGGAATTTAGTTTTTTTTTTCTAGCTAGCTGAGGAAGACAGCTTATGCTGGTTGCTGTTCTTGCAGTGTAAGACGAGATTGCTAATCGAGCTGGTGTGTAATGATCGCTTGTATTCCTACGCTTGTTCACTGAAGCAGCAGCCGGTTTGCCTATAAATGACCGGTCGCATGACGAAAGAATTTCGTAGATAATCGTTCAGAGGCATTTGGTGGGCACATTCTGATTATTCTTCTTATTGCACGAGCGATGCTCGTTTTTTTGCTCAATTTAGCACAGGGCACAGATCTTGAAGTTTCCATGGCGCTGAAAACACGACAAGAATTTCGTACGTTTTTACTACCTTCATGACGTGTGACAACCAATCAAAATATCGCATGGCAAAGAGGCAGTTTTTGATTCATGCATTGCTCTTTCCTTTCTGAAGTCTTCTGTTTTGAAAGTATTGAAATGCGACGATTCTGACGACGCTTTATTCCGCGAAGTCAAGATGGCGCCGACGAAGAAGCCATGCGAGCCAATGACTGATGATGGTTTTCTACACGTCCGAAGCAATGCCTGCACTAATTGCCCCGTGGACGGAAGCGGCCAAACTGCCGCGAGTTAGAGAGTGGAACGCAGATGAAAAGATTTAAGGCGGAAAGCGTGCACGATTTCTGTTCCGCGGCAGCGTCGGTCAGTGGGGAGCATGAACAGGTGTAACGCGGCGGTTCACCGGCGAGGTCTGCTCGATGACTTTGTAGGGGCCAATATAACGAGACTCGAGCTTTTCACATAAACCAGGCGTGCGTAGTTGTACATCGTCACCCTGGCATCGTTGTACGTGCATAGTTGTACATCGTCACCCTGGCGGTAGACAACGACACGGCGAGCGGCATCGTAGCGACGTTTGCGGTTTTCTTGGCTAGCTTCGGTGTTCACCCGGCCGCGACGACGGCATTGGGCAAGATGAGACACGAAGTGCTCGGAAATAAATGATGAAGGGCTGTCGGGGCCAGAGAAGGAAGAAACGTCGAGTGATCTGGTTGGGTGAAGGCCGTATACAGGAAAAAGGGAGAGTATCCTGTAGTCCTTTGAACAGCGGTGCTGTAAGCAAACGTTACAAATGGAAGAATGGCATTCAAGTTGCAATGGTCCAGTTGGATGTACATTGATAATATGTCGCACAGTGTGCGGTAAAAGCGCTCTGTTAGACCATTTGAGTGTGCTAGCTGGACGGTGTTTTATGCACGGTGTTGGACGCTTGAAGAACTTCATGAAGTGCGCTTCAAATAAATGTCTTGCCTCGGTTACTCAAAAGTACGCTACAAGACACGTGGCGTTGGTAAATGGCTTTTAAGAAGCTTGTTGTCTCCGAAGCAGTAGCGGAAGCAGTTCAGTCTGTTTCAGCGTACCGGGTCAAATGGTCGACAGCAGTGATGATCGACCCTTCGGTTGCCGTCAGTAGTAGTTTAGAAGGGTCCGAAAAGGTCAGTTCCAACGACGGAAAACGGTTCTGCTGGACAAGGAAGTGGCTGTACGGTTCAGAACGGGGCAGTAGCCACCCGCTTGTGGTGTTCGCAAAGCGCGCACGAGGTGATGTGTTTAGCCATGCTCCTGCAGAGGCCTGGCCAGAAGAATCGGCTCCGCATGCGCTTGCGTGTCTTGTGCTAACCCAAGTGGCTCTGCGTAGGGTCGCCGTCTGAAGCCTCCATAACTTCAGCGCGGAGAGAGTACGGTATAGCAGGAACCCATCGATGGCCCCTCGGGGGAAAAACATCGCGGTATAGAGTACGTCATCTTCGAACTTCAATACTTCAAGCTTTTTTCGTAGCCTGGTATTTTGGGGGAATGAAACACCTCTAAGGCTACTGTTGATGCCATTGCAATGAGAGCCGGCACTCTGGAAAGCACTGAAGGGCGGTTTGATGAAGTAACCGAAGAGATCGTTGTAATCGACGATGCGTCCTCAGCACGGCCAAATTGACGAGGTGGTGTGATGTGCTCCGTTGATGGCGGCAACGGGCAGCGTGAAAGAGCGCCGCCATCTTGGTGCGACCTTACAGTCTTGTAGGATGAGTCTTGCAGTCTTCCAGTCTTGCGCATTTCACGGACAAGGCAGCGAACGTAAGGTGAGACGAGCACGTCGCCATTGATGGTGTTTGTAGAAGAGAATGCGATGAGCTACTCTTGACCGGGAGGCATTACCGAAGCCGCAGCTGTAAAAACACGCAACCGCTGCTCGTCGATACCCCGGCTGCCGTGATCGGTCTCAGTCATATGGACTACACGCTCGCGGCAGGAGATTAAAGCGGACACTGACGAGAGGAAGACCCAATCCAGAATGAGTTCATGAGCGCACGGGAATAAAACAGCGAACGTGACGTGATGACGGATATACCATCAATGAAGACACGCGCTGTGCATTCTCCGGGTGGTCGAATGGTTGCTCCGTTGGCCTCAATCATGGACGATCCCGCGTAAGGTGTCTTCAGTTTTTGCTAACGAGAACACAGGTCTGCACGCATCACATAAATAGAGGCACCCGTGTATATCAAAGTCAATAATTACACACCTTCCACAGACACGAATAACATGTTAGACGACCATACAGGAGGACTTGCAGAGCTGTCGAACAAAATAAAGAAGGCCCAAATTTGCCTAAGCATATTAGGAGCTGCCCTTCAAGCTCTTGTGGGCCACGCTTTCGTGGTGTGCAGGTATATATATGTATACCTGACGATATATCAGTACACGTGCTTTCCTGCAAAATAAAGCAGTTATCAGTGGCACTCTGTCCTGTGTTCTCGCTTGTGCTTCGTGTCTTTTGGCGCCTTAATGCTGAAATGAACTTAGAGCGTTTCGCGGCGATGCATGCAGTTTTTCTCTCCAAAAACTGCACTGGTTTGTTTTCCGATCGTTTCCAGGGAGTTGAGATATAGGCCAGAGGGGAGAAGGTGAGCGCCGGATTGGCGGTGGGGAGCGGCGTCTCTAGACACGTGTGTAGAGATAGAGCTTCTGTGTAATTCATTACTCCCTGTTGTACCGAAAAAAAAAAAACAAATCGCATTATTTGTGTGAGTTATCACCTAAAAGATGTGTGTGTTTCTTTTACAAGAATATTACCGTCTAACTCTCCCGTGTGAAACATTTCTGCCTAGTGCTCGTTCCCTCCTTTCGGAGAACTCTAACTCTTTGTCTGCACTTCGCTGTTCTCCATCACCCGTTTTTATAGGCTAGATTGGAGGACCTTGGTTCGGCTACATAGTACAAATATTTTATTTCTTTAGTTTCACAAGAAAGAATAGAGAGGAATGCATGTTGTGTTGTTACCGTTTAGATAGCCTCACACTTGCCGTTTGTGGCGTTGTTCATTGCAGCGGAGCTGATCAGCTGCGATTTCCTCTCATGGGACTCGTGCAAGTGGACATCGGCATCTTCGCGCTCTTCAAAACCGATGTGGGTATCTGGACTCGACTGGATGGCGTCTCGCATCTGGATGTGGTTACTGGGTCCCGTCTCCTCTCCAGATGTCGTCAAAGGTGCGACGGAGTGGTTAATGGATCGGAAGAAGAGCTGTTGCCAGGAATTTGTTTTGCTGGGGGCACTCCCTCGACACGAAGTGGAGGTTGGGCAGGCGGGGCATTGTGAGACGACTTCTTATGTTTCGTATCTCATGGAGATGTCAGTTTTTTGAAGAACGGGAAGGGGAGGGAGGGTACGTGGTCCTCCCAACGTGCCTCTCCGTTGCCCCTCTCGGTGTACGGGAAAGGCACGTGCCCCAGCTACAGGCATGATCGGGAGAAAAAATGGGCGAATTGGTGTGGAGACATAGCAGAGATAGAGCGGGAACTAAGACGACGCCAAGAAAAGCAAAAAGACGTCACAGCGCACCACTGGCAACCGAATCTTTACTCGTAACTGCGTAATTTAATTAGTGATAGTTGCGATGACTTCAGAATATTAAAAGAAGGAATGGCCATTGTGGTTAATATGCCAAAATATCGTAATCATAATATCTTTACCTTTCAAGGGGCTCCTGGTGGGGGTTCTGTGAAAGGGTTTGGAGAAGGGGCGCTGCAGACAGAAAGAATAGGGAAAAGAGCTTCAGCAACACTGAAGTTCGGCCTTGTTTGATATAGCGAAGATGTACAGCTCTTGAACAGACACGGATGAGGGAAATTTAGGAACGCAGCAGGAGTGAAAACTTTCAACAATTGGATCTTTTTGCTCAGTTGTTCATATCCAATCCAATTGTTGAAAGTTAGCGCTTGTGTTCTGTTCCTTTCTGACATCCGTGTCTATTCAAGCGGTGTACATCTTCGCTATAGAAAAGAGGAGTGTGGTACAACATCTTCGAGCAGGAAACAACCTGTCAGTACACTTAGTTCAATAGTCAATTTAATAAAGTTGACTGCTGAACTAAGTGTGCTGAGTACAACAAAAACAAAAATTGACAGAATTGGAACAGATAGCTACACGAAGTGATTGCACAAAGTTTGGGTTCGAGGCCGTTGGTAAGCATTATTGAAAGTAGCTGGGTTCCACTTCTTAACAGTTATGTCGCGTTGGACTGTTGCACTTTCTGTGGTATCATCGTTACAAATTGCTCTCACCTTTGCGTCATCGCCACGAAGTCCGCGACGTTGAATGACAAAAGTAACAGTATGGGGTGGTCATCCCATACGTGAGCAGAAGTTAAAGAGCTAGAGACTCGTCTTTAATATAAAAAGCAAGATATTAACACTGAATATATTTAAATGCGAGAAATAAGCAAATAAGAGCAACTTACGGCGCATACGTAAGCTAAGCAAGGAAAAGTTACTGAAATGCTAACGGCTACAAAAAAATTAGACTGGGTCTTTACTTTCAGCTTACGATGTACAGCGCCACATTAGCACCAACTAAATAGGGTAAAGAACCAAGAGATAAGCGAACGGCGGCATTGTCCGTTGCCTAGCGGCGATGGCGATTTTTTGACGGTAAGATACACGAGGAGTCCTCAGAAGTTCTGGCAGATCTTGTGCCTTCGGATGGGTCTTGTAGCGCTTCCGGGAGGCGTGTTTCGAAGGTGACCAGACCGTGAGCTACTCGGAGGTGGTACGAACAGCTACGTTGCACAGGTTGGCTAGGTACCTCTAGTGCTAACTAGATGATCCATCAGGTGGGGTGGCCGGTCGTTACACAGCTACACTAACCGCCCCTAGGTCGACGATGAATAAATCGTGGCTTATACGCACGAGTGCGTTGAGGACGACGAGTGCCAAGCACGGCGATACCCGGTGGTTACATATCACTGGAAGTCCCTAGATCCTATGCCTTGGGCATGGCAGACGGGACATTTCTGCAAGCCTGCACATACCAAGCTGCTTCCGTTTACCGACGTTTCTCGGTTTCCTAGCTGCGCGGTTGCTTTAGAGAAGAATGTACGCATACGAGTTATCTAGGGAAGGTTAGGTATACTTACGTTTCTCTAAGGCTGTCGTTAGGTAACCTTTTCGTCGGAAGTTGAATTTCGCCAACGGCATGCTGATGCATGCCACTCGGACTGTCATGGGGCCTTGACCTGCTTTAGAATCATTGCGCGTAACCCATATGACACCCCGGCAATTCGTCATGCCAATTTCGTGACGCTTTTCTTAAATATTCTGTGAGTTTGTGGCAAGGCACACCCTCATGGGAAGGCAAACAAAAGGCGTACCCAAACGGAGTCAATCGAGCACTGCCAATGTTTAAGAAGAGTTTTGGCCGGACATCTTCGTTCAATGTGTTGCTTTTTGATATCACTTCCCTTAATTAATTTCGCTTTTGATTAACAAAAAAACGGCCTTCCCTCTTACTTACCGCACTGCGGATTTAAAAAAAAAATGTCGTTGTGTGAAAACAGCGCATGCAACAAATAGACTGACTAAAGCAGCATGTTGAAACGTGTGCTCTGTAGGCTCCGACAGAGTTAAAAGTCGTCAACCCGGTCAAGGTGAAACTAACTTAAGTATTTTATTAATACTAAAGGAAAACTCCATTTATGGAGCCCTCCCGAACAAGCAGGGAGTCTGAGGACGTACACTGCCTGTGTTGGTTACTGCTGCGTAATGCTGTATGACGTCGGCTATTGCTTGCTAATTCTAGAGGTGGGCCTCATTTTAGTTTATGATTGACACAGACATGAAGGCATCCCTTAAGGTAGGGCAATTTTTTATCTGGACTTGCGAAGCCTCGTTCAGCCGTATATCTCGACGGAGTACAACGTTTGATTTCTCACTGAAATATGGAAGATCGAAATTAAAAGTGCCACTGAATAAAAATATATGAAACCGCAAGAAAATGAATGATTAAGAACAAGTAAACCGTGAAAGTACAACAAATTATTTTACAAATGTATAAAGGAAAATAAATACGACATGGTGGATTATTAAGAAAGAAAAACATAAGACCATGAAATTCCATCATGCTGTCTCAATCAAACGTTGTTCATAATTGTAAAGGTGAACTCCGGCTTTTTTCACCTCACATTCTGATATCGCTCTTTTCCAGCGGCACTGACAGTCCTGTAGCAAACAGGGTGGTTCAGTTTGCTCAGAAACTCATCAACAATTTTAAATAAGCGGATGAACGATGTGTTCACATCGAAACCAAAGTAGGTAGATGCTTCGTACGGCATATGCGGAGATGTTACAGCCTGCTCATTATCCGAAATAAGGAGCTCGTGCCAGAAAAATGAAAGCGGTGATGTCATCCGACGGTATATTGTGTTATGTTAGCTTTTCTATTATGTTAGCTGTTATGTTAGTTTTGTTCGCTTGACAGCGACAATTTGAGCGTCGAGGTATCGCCGTTTTGCTTTTGACCGTCCGCCTGCTCGTGTAGGTAGTGTAATAAAGTCGAAAACACAGGTCCACATGGGAATTCGCTAAAGATATGTAAAATTCATTGTCAGGAAATCTAAATGACTTGCCACTCCCTGGCTTGGCAGATATTACTGCAGTACCGATGAGAATATACATTAAAGAGTTCGTACAGATCAGTGGGCACTGAAACGTCGCAGTAGGTCCGGCGTAGGCGCCGGCGTCCACGGCAGAAAAAAAAATCAGCAGCGCCGCTTATAGAGAGAAGGCGTTGTCCTGGGTAGGTTACTTGCGCAAATATCGTCCAGATGGCGCTCGCCTTCTTGGCAGTGACGTGCGGGGAGATATGTAGAGAACCACAGAGGTGGGGGTTTTAGTGAAGGCTCTCCGTGGGTATTAACGCGACAGCGTTGCTGTGCGAACGGGGCCCGATGAAGCTGTTGCGCTCCACTCTTTAAGGTCAAACACCCTGCAATATTATTTTATCTTCGCATTCGTTTCGTAAAATGAACGTTTATTCATTCATTCATTCATTCATTCATTCATTCATTCATTCATTCACCCTCGGCTTCCTCTTTGACGCAGGTGATACAGTCTGCATGACAGGACCAAGTCTGGCACAAGCTGGAGGCACAGCGATGCTTCAGTCACCATTCGTTGGGCCTCAGTCGGAACCGGCCTGCTTCACATTTTGGTACCATATGTTTGGTGGCCGCGGGGCCTCCTTACAGCTGAATTTAGAGAAGTCTGCCGACAAGGGCAGCGTCAAGAATAGTGTGCTGCTTTTTTCCCAGCGGGATCGCACCACAGCCGACCGATGGTACAACGTGCGAAGGACTGTGAACCTTGACAGCATCCATAACAAGGTATGTAACCATTCAGATATGAGGGAATCGCAGCTGGAAAGTAATCAAATTACAATGCTAATTAATTTTCTGGAATATTCAAATAAGTCATTATCAATTTCATTACAATTTACAGTTGGTCAAAAGCAGTGACACTAAACTGCCGTAGCCTTTGAAAAGCATTTACTTGAAATTCCTTTAACGAAAGTGCACAATTGGTGCAATAAATCATGCACACTTTATTTACAACACAGTTACATAAAGTTTGCCGCCATAAAACAGCGCAGAGAAAGTTGCTCCTGTTTTAATGATGCGTCTGTATTCCCTGTCTCGAAGCTTGTTTCACCTTGCTTCAATAAGGAATAGGGGAGTGGCACGGAGACTTGCGATCACAGAACCTATCTGAGTTTTGTCCAAAGGAAAGATATACCTACGGAGGGGGGGGGGGGGGGGGGTACGGTTACGTTTTTGAACACTTTACATTCCCTTGCTTAGCTGTGCGAAGGTTAGCATAGCGTGGAGCCGTTGTAGACTCCTCTTGCGCAGAGTTCCAAGTGTTGTGGCTTTCCAGCGATAAGGCCATCTCGTCATAAACACTCCCCCTAATATTTTGCGCTGTTCAGGGTCGAGGCTGTGCCGTGCGACGTACGATCCTGTTGTTAGGCAGTAGTTGAAAGCGGACCCACTCCTGTGCTAGGCCTGTTACCCACTTCCCTCCATGACCACTTCTTGCACTCAGCCCGCCGCTACATGACTGTGATTATGAAAAGACCATTATGAGATAAAGTACAGAAAAGGTTTAGCCCGAAGTCGCGCGTTCGACATCCGCGGCCGCGGTTGAAATTTCATAGCACGATATGTCAAAAAAAAAGAAAGGGAGAAATAAACGAATGCGTGAGCCCATTGCGAAGGATCGCTTACGGTCAGTGGATAACGATGAAGGTTGGTATGAAGAATACTGATTTACGTCCCGAAGCCAGCTATGATCATGAGGGACAGCGTCTCTCATGATCAGAGCTGGTTTTGGGACGTTAAACCCCACAAACAATAAATAATAATAAAAATCATGAGGGACACCGTAGTGGAGGTCTCCGGAAATTTCGACCGCCTGGGGTTGTTTAACGTGCACTGACATCGCACAGGACATGGGCCTCAACATGCCGCCTCCTTCGAAATGCAGCGCCAGCGGCCGGGATTCGATCCCGATATGAAAAATACAACACATACACCATGACATCAATAACTTAACAGTCCTGCCGATAACGTCCCGATTAATGGTAAAAGAACAGCATCGCTGTTCTGACGGCTTTCGCGGCGTCGAAATGGCTTGGCACTTCTTTTCAGGCCGTAAGCCCTATCACAACCCGGGTCTGGATCCTTGTAGCGGACGAATAGCGGGAATGAATACTTTCCGTCAAAATATTTATTTCGCTGGGGCAATTAGGTGGGCACTGCGTGGTTGCGTTGAAACCACACACACGAACAGCAACAGAGGTGAGGGACGCCACGTCGTATTAGCTCCTTTATTAGTTCACTGTACAAAACTGCCACATGTGATGTCCACACAGTATCTTACCGCACCGTTCTACAGTTGGTTAAGGAGCACAAGGAGCCTTTGCCGCCTGCTCTAGCGGTCTTTACAAGCGTTCATTTTCTCACTCACCAAGCCTCCCCCACCACCGCCCGCCCCAATTACGTACGTGCTCACACACGCATGCAGCGCAGGGGAACTTTCCTTCGACGTGCTGAATGTCATTGCGAATTTGTGCACTTATTTGTCCCATACCAGAGCGGGACGAAACATTTACGCCCTCTCGAACAGTCCTTTCATGAAAGTGTGAAGAGCAGGCGCGCGGTACGGCACATTTTGATGCAGCGCTCACACAACGCCTCCTCTACTTTGAGATGCCTGGCACATGAGCGCCGATTCCACCGCGCGACCCTCTCCCATTTACGCGCGCTGCCACCGCGCCGCGGCGCTATGTTCTGACACTACCCCGCCTGCCTGACAAGCGCCCGCGCAGTCTTTGCGGTAGCCCGTTCAGGGTGAGCAGTAATGCTGTTGGTCATGTTTTCCGAGCCTGCCACGTGCTACTTTTTATAGTGTACCTTACCTCTTCGGAACTCGGTCTAATAACCGCAGCGGCAGCCTAGCCATGCGGTACTGCTGCGTGCCCTTTTGCACCTCGAGCCAGCGCAAGAAACAGCCTGGCGTTTCGTTCCACGAGATCCCTGCAGATGCAACACTCCGGGAACAATGGCTCAAAGTTATATCAAGAAAGAACTGGGAGCCAAATTCTACATCGAACTATTCAGCTGTCTGCAGCCTTCATTTCCTCGATGCTGACTTTCGCGGAGACACCAAGAGACGCATGCTTAAGCCAGGTACTGTGCCCAGTGTTTTCCCTCAATACCCTTCTTATCTAAGGCCAGCACCGTCAAAGCCGCGAAGTGTGAGAAGCAGTGCTAAAAGGAAACGCGAATGTTCACCGACGAAATCAACTTCCAATGGCGCGTCTGGGAACATCGCTCGAGTTTGTTCAACGCAGCAGATTGTGCCGGACACTACATTGTCCGTTGACTGCATGGATGTTCCCGTGTCTGACAACAGTAGCGTCGCCTTCCAGGACAACATGCAACAATGCTGCGCGTCCCGTGCCAGCGAAAATTCCGAAGAGAGGACTGAATCGAACAGCGCTGAGAGACTGCTACATCCCGGCCAGACCGCATATGCCATGAGGTCGTTTGGCACGCAGACTAATGAGATAAGTTCGTCAGCGGCTTTTCTGCAGAGCAAAAAGTGGCGTGCGAAAGAAAAGGCCTTAAAGGCACAGAATGAGAGGCTGCGTTCAACGGTTGACGCGTACAAGAAGGAGCTTGAACGATTGAAGGAGCAATGCCACGTCAGCAAGTTTCTTCACGTTGTCAAAGACTCGGAGCTTGCGTGCACGAAGGCCAAAATTATTTTGGATCAAGTGATTAATTATAAAGTCAAGAAGCCTGCATGGTCAGAAACAACTATTAGGCACTGTACCATTTTGCGCCACCTCTCAGCAAAATCTTATGAACATATGAGAAGTGAGAACCTGCTCTCCTTTCCATGCAGAAATACTCTGAGAAAATACCTCGGAAGTTCATCAGGAGAGATTGGATTCAGTGAGCTTGTCAAGACAAGGCTGAGTGCTGAGCTGGATTGTCTCACAACACCCCAATCAAAACTATGTAGCCTCGTGGTGGATGAAATGCGCATACGGCAGAAGCTTGAGTACCACAAGCAACGAGATGCATTTCTTGGAGACATTGACTTGAGTGCTGACCTCAATCATCTTTTGCCAGCATCTGAAAAAGGCCAGCTTGCAAATTCCCTCATGTGCTTCTTGCTGTGTGGACTACATGCAAGCTTCAAGATTCCAGTGGGGTACTTCTTTACGAAGGGATGCTCCGGCGAATTGCTTGCTAAGACAATACAGCATGTTATTAGGAAGACAGAGGAGGTGGGGTTTAATATTGTACGCCTAGTAACGGACAACCACAAAGTTAACGTTGCAGCAATGGAGGCGCTGTCACAGGGGCATCTTCAAACCAAGATACGCCACCCAGCTGATCCTTCAAGGTACCTGTTTCTAGCATTTGATCAGAGCCATATTATCAAAAACATTCGCTCCCAGTTCTTGTCCAGACAAATTGGAGGTCAACAGGAAATATCTGCCGTCTACCTGAAGGACCTATACAGGATGCAGCAAGGCTCTTCGGTCAAGCCAGTCCGTTTTCTCACAAGGAAACATGTATATCCGACAAACATTGAGAAGATGGGTGTAAGAACAGCAGTACAAATTTTTTCACCTCCTGTGACAGCTGCTTTGAGTTTCTTGAAGGACCAAGCAGGGCACACTTGTGACACCAAGTTTGCAGATGTTGCACCTACGGTTGAATTTATGACGAACATGCACCGATGGTTTGTTCTAATGGATGTGAGCAACTGTGAGCAGCATATCCACCAGAACAACACTGACACCAGACAGTTTTCAGATGCAGAAGATCCCCGACTTCACTGGCTAGAGCTCGTCTTTCTCGAGTACATCGAAATGCTAAAGGAAGCTAGTTCACCCGAGAACTTCCTCACCAAAGAAACCTATCACGCCCTAGTTTTCACCACAGTTTCCAATGTGCAATGCACACAGTTCCTGTTGAATGAGTGTGACTTCATGTTTGTACTCACAAGGAAATTCTCAAGTGATCCAATAGAATCACTGTTTGGATTTCTAAGGAGGACTGCTGGATGCAACGATGTCATGGACGTAAGAAGTGCTGTTAGCGGACTAGAAAAAATTTTGAAGACTGGGATCGTCGCATCATCCAACAAAAGCAACGTCAACAACTCCACTTCTTTCTGCTCTTCTCGGGCTGTCATTGGAAGTGAAGCGAGGAGCAGTACAGCAGCAGTCTGTGGGAATACCCAGAGGGCCCAACAAACACTGCAAGAAGTTTGCATGTCATCAAGGCCTTTTTTGCCGACACCAGATATGGCAGCTATAGCTCTTGTTGGAGGCTACATAGCTCGCGTAGTGAGCGAGAAAAGTCCGTGCGAGAACTGTGTGTCTTTAGTTAGGAAGGCAAAAGGGAACTCTGCTATGGATGGCTTGATTTCCCACCAAGACAGGGGTGGCCTCTACTACCCGACACAAGAACTTATTACAGTTCTATATGGACTGAAAAAATATGTGGACATAATGCTGTCAGACAGAAAAGCTCTCCAGAAACCAATGGAGCAGTGTTTGCAGCACAGTGTGAGTGTAATTACTGGATTGCCTGTGTTGAAATGTAAAAGCTGCAATGATGACCAGAGAGAGGCTTTTGTTAAGCTAATATGCAAGAAATTTATGAAGCCCCTATTTTCGAACCACGCATTAGACGTAAGTGACAGAAATGCAGTGGCAAAAATGTATCACAACAAGCCGCTGTCATGCAAAGTACTGAAGCTTTGAAACTGCATCTCTTAGCTCTATTCTTTGATCTTTTTTTTCTTCTGTGATTTCTTTCGACTGCTGACGTGAACTGTGATAGCAGTGTCATGGATTGGGGACACTTCCACCCTATTCATCGCTTTGAATTAATTGTTAGCTTCGCTACATATAGGCAGCATGATAATGCCCCTCGTTTTTGTTTACTATCGTCTGTGACAAGCGTCATTTTCTGCTTTGCACCTTCTTTGACTACCATTCTTGCATTTTTCGTCACAGCCAGGGCTGCTGCAAATTTGATAACTGTGATACTATAACTGTGATAAAACATATACGTGTTCCCTTTTCTTTTGTTTACAATTTTCTGGTCATTGTGTGCAAGAACCTGCAAGTACTCCTGCTTTGCATCGATGCCGTTGTCTTTTTTATGTTGAAGCAATATCTGATCGTATTACTACCGCTCTGTAACACGCCCAAGCTCTTGCCAGAGAATGCTGAGCCTGGCCCTCTTGCTGCCGTCAATAAACATCGTGCTATTTTTGTTTCGCTTAATTTACTTTGTTCATTTCTTTTTTTACGTTATTTGCACTCTCCTAAGCCCTAAAAGCATTGAAACATAAAAATTTCGCACAGTAGGACGCTGCGAAACTCCAGACGCAGGGACTTTCAGTGGCGGAGCCGGCCGAGCGTAGTGTCAGAAGCTGGCGCCACCTCGCGGACATCCGGTGAAACACGGTGGCCGCGGGCGAACAATAGGAGAGCGGACGACGTGCCAGGCATCTCAGAGTAGAGGAGGCGTTGGCTCACATCATCAATGTTCCTTCTGTAGGCACCCGCGAGCAGTGAAAGCTTTTCATGCCCATGTAAATGTCCCGCACACAGGCGCCGCGTTGGCGCCTTCTCTATACAGTGCTGGAATTGTTTCAGTTTCGTCGTAACATAATTCCGTTTCCTCAACACATTGTTCGCATCAGAATTACACTCCGAGCTACGATACCTGTAGGTGTTAATGAAATGGTAGTTACTTTACTTTGGGAAAGTATCTTTTGCTCAGTAACATGCCTGCGCCATGTCGAAGGCTTGCTCCGGGTTTCTACAGTCGTTGCGGTATCTCGAGATGATTATTTCCTCCTGACTCCTATGCCGACGTAGACACCAGATTTTCTCCGGCACGATCTCCTTAACGCTATCGCATGAAAACTACAATACAGGCGCGCTGGGCTGATATGGAGGATGCGCTTGTAGCTAAGCGAGCCATCGGACGCTACAACTTACCTGAAAAGGTGCCTTGACCTCATGTTGAGCATTTGATGCCAAATCAGAGGTACTTATTATGCTTCAAACTAATTTACTGACCGCACGGCTGCGATGGGTGAGTTCGGCTAGCAGAAGCGGCCATGGACGCAGGAGCGAGACGTTATATCATGAAGGCATTCTTTCTGGTCTTCGAATACCCATGCAATAGAGGATGAATGTTGTACTGGATGACATGTCTATAGACGGCTCGCTTGTGATGTCAGTGATTGCAAACGAAAATAAATAGATGGAAATGAAGGGGAAGATGAACAGCGTGAATAGTGCGTTACATAATGGCTGAAATAATCAACACTGCGCATTAGCTTTCCTAAGTCCACCTTGCTCCTCGAAATAACGAAAACGCACATCAGCCAGGGCAGAAAAAAATTAACTCTTGAGGAAATCGCCGGTTGTGACTGAAGTCCCTAGATATTTTCTTCCACAGAAATTTTAGTTGTGACGGCGTTGTGTTTTCATGCACGCGTTTACTCTAAATATTTCAGAAATATCGGGGATGGTTTAGAGACCCCTCAACAGATAGATTTCGGCGACATAGTCAATCAGTAAAAATTATACTTAGGAACACTTAATATAGCCTTCCTTGTGCTTGACTTCGTGCATGTTGGTCGTTATACATAATTTTAGTGCTGTCATCGTTTCTTTTTTTCTTTTTTGCTGTTGCACCGCCGCCACTGAGACGTTTCAATCGCGCGTGTGAATCTGTTCCTTATTCGCCGGCATTGATAATTAAACAATTTTACACAACTCATTTCCGTACAGCGTCAAGTTTCCGGACATCAGTTGGGAATGCATGTTTTGAACACAACATCCCACGATTATCCTTTAGGGAACTTCCCCGTGCATGAGTACGATCCCCGACCGTTCCCTCACCTATTTGTAATCGGCCTTGTACATATTCACATAGAGACGCTGGGGTCAGATTCCTAATGCTGATTTCTCTCTTTCTTTCTTTCTTTCTTTCTTTCTTTCTTTCTTTCTTTCTTCCTTTCTTTCTTTCTTTCTTTAGGCCATGGAATGTTATCTTCGCCTTTTGCACATTTATTTTGAACACTACGTTATAGGTTCCTCGGTTGAGATATTCAATATATTGTTCGATAAATTGTCACCATTGCCGCTAAAGAGGAATGCGCGCGCATTCGGCTTTCTAAGTATCTTATTGTGCTTTCCTCGGACATCGGATAGTTGAAATAGGAGTGCAAAACTGTGAAAAATGCCTTTCGATTTTTCAGATGGTTTTCACTATTAAAAACACAACGTCAATTCGTCGAGGTTTGGTGGTTGCTTTAGGGCCTCTGGCATTGACCATGGGAGAATGCGACGTTCTTACAGACGGCCGAGGTAAGCCTACGATCTTTAAAAGTATACGTGAATCTTCTGGGAATCAGTTAAGATGTAGCTTTCCATTTTATCCATAGAGTGCCGTTCGCTAAGTACAGATGACACGTGCGTACTAGTGACATGTGTGATGGTTCCATTTGTATGTCCGTTTTGCTCTGTTTTTTTAAATGCGCTTGTTTTTTTAAATGTATTTTAAATGTTTTTTTAATTTTTATTAGGCAACTGTGGCAAGATTTTCGGCCGTTATGGGCATTTCTCTCAGCTTCTGCCACCATATTTAATGACATTGGAGGGCATCTTTTACAGCAAAACTGCTTCTGTGTATATGGCCGGAATTTGTCGTCACCCTGTGCAGGCGAGAAACTATCATAATATTGGAAGTCCTTACTATTAAAACGAAGGAAAATAGGGAGAGTGGCTCCCAGCAGCGGCTTGTGAATTAAGCGTATAGGTTGAGGTCTCTGCGCCTCTAATGATAGCAATAATTAAACATCATCGCGTAACTAATACCCTTATGAAACTCCCCGCATCGCAATGTTTTCTAAACTCATGCAAAGTGCATGTTCAAATGTGCTGATCAGAATTTTTCACGGGGTTCGCCGAGTTGCCATTCCATCATTAGGCGTTCTGACCGGTAAGCGCTCCGTGGAACTGAGCAAACCTGGTTCCATAAAAATGGTGTCAGTCCCTTTACCAGCATGTAGCAACAATTCAGATATGCCACACACATTGTGCAGTGGCTGTGAGCTTTAAAGGTACCCAACCGTTACAAAGCGCTATACCATAACTCACCATCATTATTCGCAGCAGAAGGAGCGTCGTGAGTACGTTTCTATAAAACGAGAAAGCACAAACACAACTGCGTAGGTGCACATGCGGCGGTCGCGTAGATATGTTCTATGTATCACTATACTTAAGCATAGGGGCACCATTGTTGCATTAAAGCTGCTCACCCCTCATCGTTTCGTTCGTTCTCGAATAGTAGAGCACATGCAGGCCTTCTATAGTCGAAGAAGTCACGCCTGCAGCAATGAAGCTGCAAGGATTCCATTTCAGACCAGTATATTGCTCTAGGTGTCTCGCCGTTTCACCTTTCGTGTGGCTTGACCCAGCCGTTGTGCGTGTCACTTCTCCCTTACGTCCGTCGTCCTTTGAGGCTGGTTTGCACGTTCAGCAGTATGTACCAATGACCCAAATTTCAACACTTCTACAAAGCGTTACAAAGCTTTTAGTCACGACCTAATCAAGAGCAGCATGAAAGGGCCTTGGAGTTCTGTACTATACCTGAATGTGCTCCGCTATATGAATTAAATATTCAGTGAGCTCTTTGATGCTGCCCAAACTGATACGGACGCCTGTGCCATAATTCACCAGCTGCCCGGCCACAGGTTCGGCTATAGGGGATGCCGTGGTGCATGCGGGCGTTTGAAGCTACATAGAAGTAAAGGCAATGCCTAATTTCTTCATCAATATCGCATTGGGTACAGCTTCCTTCACAGCAAGGCTAGCGTGAGCTTTAGGGGCGTAAGCTTGTCTGCATGCCGTAGTTGTCCGTCGTAGCCACTTCGTCTTCATCGAACGCTGGCACGCGCTCTTGTGTCACGAGTTCACGCCGGTTCCTCTTCGTCGCCTCGAACGCTGGCACGTGCTCTTGTGTCACGAGTTCGCGCGCGCCGGTTCCTCTTCGTCTACTCCGGCATCACTCAGTTTCGGTTTCGTTTCGTATTACATCACAATACCCCCAGTTTTAAGTAGTTCCCAACTTTTCCGGACGGTAGAAGATGCGAAACGAATACCATAGTGTTCTAGAGAACTCAGTTGTCTGTCCATACAGCACGAAGCATGGCTAAATTAATCCGGAACTCGGCACGATTTACGATGAACCTCCGGAGCCTCGCCCACTCATCATCATTCACTCCGTGGATATGCGTGGATTTTTTTTTTTTTCACTTCGCATACTTGGAAAGGCGTTGAGATACCACGGTGGTATTCTAATGATCTTAGGTGATCGTTGTGTTTATAAGCAAAGTGCTCGAAGCGTTAGGCAGATAAAGTGCGCAGCGCACATTTGCAGATCACTAAGCACATCTTACAACATTCCCACCAGTGTGTGGACAATAAACAGCTCCTTACCAGGCTACTATGGGATACTAGCAGGCTACTACACACACTGGGCTACTTGTAGTATTACGAGGAACGACTTTGGGCGGTTGGGTTTTGTATATCTGCGACGGTCAGCGCACACACCTGCACACATGGGCAGAGGGAGATGATACCGCAAGTGTGCTGTATCACCTCCCCCTGTGTTTGCGCATAGGTGTGGGCGCAGGAACGACGCAGCTATAGTTGTAGTAAGCTTCCTACAACAGTTTCCGATGGCTTCTTAGAAGACCACTCTCCATCTTTTGCTGTGACTGAAGTTTCTTTCCGATTCTGCTGCGTATGTCGTATTAGCGGCGACTTTTGGCGGGTTACACAAACTTCGATAACGTTTACAAGAAGGCGCCATTACTCCCCTAGCTTTGCAGCATCTCGCGAAATCTTTACAAATATGGTACGTTTAGTGGTTCCTCGAGCTCTCTGATGTCCCACACGCTCAGCGATGATTATAAGCAACGTAGACAGCAGTTGGCGCATCCTACGCAATGCCAGCTATATTTTGTACCACTTCTCCATCGCACTGTTTTCAAGCAGCTTCGTAATGTACGGATGATGAGGCCAGTGGCACTCGATCCAGGATATTCTTTTTTGTCTTAAAGAGAGGGCATGCAGTTGACTGTGAATGAAGTGAGGCCGCTAACGGGAAATACATTTTGGGTTAAGCACTTGCCTGGTGTGTCACGTATTACCTAGTGCCACAGCTGCCATACTGCTGCATCATTTGTGCCAAAACCTTTATTCAAACCGGGTGCTCTTTGTGCCGCCGAATGCTTGGTGGGGGTTAACTTGCGGTTCTACACCGGGATGAAGCCCTATTTTTTGTGATATGCTTGGTCGCGATCATGAAGTGACGCCGAGGTCGATCAAGATCATAAACAGCCAGCACTAAATAGGAAATAACAAAAGGGAAGGGGTCAAGGGATCGTTATTTGTTTGTTAGAAACAACTTAATTAGCAAGCAGGCAATGAAGCCTTGGAAAGCATAGGGGAAGTTACTTGTGGCATTGTAATCGTGGAGTAAGTAGAAAGGAATTAAAGTGGGCGAAAAGACAAACCTACCTTCGGTGGGAACCGAACCCACGATGCCCCACACTGCTAACACCACCTCCCCCCAAAAATGAAATTCCATATCACCGACACCTTCAGACACGCGTGACGGACAGATTTTTCGCTGGTTCGGCGTAGAATGCTTAGGCTTTCGAAGTTAGGCAGACCAGTCTCCTTTAAGTAGTTGATGTCTGCCCGCTAGCTGAAAAAAACAAGGGTCAGTGACGAATAGCGTATAAGCTATCAGCCACGGTCAGCAAGTAGCAACAACGTCGACGCTCAATTAATTTCCATCATAATTAAATATTTTAAGTGTGCTGGTTCTTATCCCAACTCAAGAGTCCTTCATATAGTCACTATCACGTAGCAGTGCATGTGCTGTGGCGTAGGTTGTGGGTAGTGGGCCAAAGGCAAGATTTGGTCAGCTTTTCTGCGTGACGACGGACGGCGGACCTTGCAGGGCTCTAAGCAGCTTCCCAGTTAAAACTGGGCGTGCTCATTTCTTTCAGAGGCACTGAAAATAACTCCAGAGCCCTCGCTTACCAATACTCAGAAAACGTATATCACTAAAGCATGTAATTCATAAAGAGGTGATGATGTGAAACCGTAAAAGACGAACGTTGTAATAGATCAGGGACCTTCGCAAACGCTCATACCGTTATTATTCATGGTAATGCTTAGGATGGGTGTTCTTAGTCATCCTTTTCGTAATCGTTTGGTTCATTTACTGCCACAGGTTATTGTGACTTTGAGTACGACACCTGCGGATGGACAGCAGCAGCCGCCTGGAGCAGACAAATGATCATCACATCAGTGGTAGGCCTAGATGCGTTCTCGGGACCACTCAATTCACGTGAGTCAATCCCTGCGTTCTTATTTCTTCACAAGGTGATAGCTTTACCATAGCGGAACAATTATGGGAGCGTTAGGAATGTGACCAGGAGCTCGCGACGGTTTAATTGGATGCCATCTCTTGGTTACAACTGAGCGCCTAAGTTAGTGATTGAATAATTGGGTGAAAAAAATCATTTTCGCTGCAAAATGTGGTTGGTAAAACTGACTCGTGGTTATATGTAATACAGAAACACTACTATTGTAGAGCTGAGATGCACTAGCACCATGGACATAAGATCCTGGCATTGGTGAAAGAGTCTCTGTTTATCTGTTGTACTGTTGCACTGAGTTGCGTTCTTTTATTTTCAAAAGTCGGGCAGCCGCACACGCACAGGGGGTGCCCTAGAGTCTCCTCCGGAATACAATCCTGCACTCGGCGCATTCGGCCATTTCCATTTTGAAGGAATAAGAACTGATGAATGCGATACCCAGTAGTAGACGACCATACTCTTTCTCTTCAAACCGAAGAAGAACCGGTAGAAACCGAAGTTGAAGGGTGGGTCCAGAAAATGTAAGCGATGGTGCGTGAAATCGGGTGTGCGCCACTATCCGCAATCGACGCTGCCTTCCTGGCTGAGTCGTCGGCGAGCTCAGTCGCCGGAGGTCCCGCTATGGCTGGACAGCCACTTAAACACGATATCATGGCCATTTTCCATGGCATGCTTGCGCAATTGTCGTGCCTCCGAGACATGTTGTTCGTGAGATCCACAATACCGTAGAGCTTGTTAGGATCGGCGTAATTAAGCCCCCCCATCCCCCCCCCCACCCCATAAAGTTGTGGATGGAGGCTACAGCACTTTTCGGTGAAAAATACCGTGGGTAACGCCTACTGCCTGCGTTCCCACGGATGCACATCGCTGCGCCGTGGTCTCGGAAGCGACAAGCGCATTGTTTTGGATGCTGCCGCGACGGCCAGGTTCGCCGCTTCCTTCGAACTTCAAAGCACCTCCGATCATCATCATGTAAAAAAAAAATAATCTTTCTCTTCTTCTTACTCGTCATCGTCTCCGAGTCCGCTCAGTACTAAGGCAAACTCCGCTTGGAGTCGGGATGGCGGAAACGTCAACCTGGAAGTGCGGAACCCACGACCGACGGCCCGACACCAACCCCCAGCATCCCAACATGCTGTGCATATCGAAGACAAGAAATAACGTTAAAATTCGGATAGTAGCAGTCTCCGTGTGACACAGAGGGGTTAACGGTGCCGATGATAAAGCAAAACATTGCTGTAACTGATGAAATAACGCGGGTAATGATGTCGTGCGTTTCAATATTCGCCAGTCTTCCCGAGCTCTCAAGGAAAGCAAGCAAGGAGGCGAAATTTCTGTGCAAGTTAAAGAACCCCAAGTGGTCGAAATTTCAAGAGCCCTCCACTACGGCGTCGCTCATAATCACAGCTGGTCTTGGGACGTAAACCCCAGAAATCACTCAGTTAATCAAGGAGGGCCAGTAGGAAAACAGAACACGTATTTTGTTTAATACCAAGGCGTTGGTTCGGGCTAATTACAAGATCCTCCACGGCGAATTTCACGTCAATACGAGCTTTTTCTTCAGGAACACTGCGTCCTGATACAACACACGACGTCACAAATGACGCAATCATGACACCTCGCATAGCTTCACGTGCTGACGTTATCAGGAGCTACATATTGCACGACGGCATCATGATGAAGATGTGTGGTGACGTCAGCATTGGGTCACACGATGTTTACTGTCATTCTTGTTCATATAGGGCCGCTCGTTTCTTGATTTTTTTTAAATATGAACCATAACGCTTTGAGGTTAAAGAGGCCCTGAAACACTTTTTGAACATAGTCAGAAAGTGGCGCCGATCAGTCTTGCAGAAGCCTGTGAACATCTGTGCCAAATATTATCGCACTACCCGCACCAGGGAATCTCCAACATGGTTCCAACCGCTGCTGGAAAGCGCACGCTCTTATTAAAGAAAATGACGTCGCTAGGGGCGCGAATTACGTCGCTTGGCTGTCGCTGCTCTTTGAGAGGGTTGCGCGTTCTTTCTTTATTCGTTGAATTCAAAACGAATAAAGAATAGCAGATGATCCCTCCCCGGCCACGAACTATTTCTGCCTCAAGCGGTATTTTCTGTGTCACCAGTGATGTAATTTGTTGAAAGAAGAGCGGGCGCTTCCTATCTGTGTTTGAAACCAAATAGCGAAATCTCGCTTGCGTGCAATGTAATATCATTTGGCTGAGATGTTTACAGGAGCCTCCATGTCTGGTCGATACCGTTCACCGACTTTGCCAAAAAGTGTTGCAGGACATCTTTAGTGTGAGCAAATTTGAGATGTTCATGTAGAAAAGAAGGAAAACATGACTTTGCTAAACCTGCGCTTATGGCTATCACTCAGCAAAGGGAATTATTTATTTCCTGCAGTTTTTTCCATGAAAGCCACGCCACACAACGCATCAGCTGACGGCGCCCTTCTAACTAGTCCGGTGTGGTCAGGACAGAAGGAGCCTCAGTGCCTGGAGTTCTGGTACGAGTACGGTGGCAGGAAGGATCCAACTTTACAGGTAGGTGCATCAGTTAGGCGTTGACATCCTGGACCCATACAGAGGTTCAGTGATCGTCATTTTATTGTGTACCTTGTACGAAAAGAACAATTGTTTCTCATCTGTACTTATGAAGCGTGAGCAGGTTATGAGAAAAATTAATGTAATTTGCAAACACAGTATAAACCTGCAAACAATTCTGGTTTTCGAGACATAAACATGCAGTGTGCAAATTCCAAATGCAGAGCGGCGATCCGCCATGTGTAAAGGAATATGAAACTTGCTTGTAAATAAGCTTATAAGGCTTAGAAACAACCACGGTGCTATATAAATGAGTCCGTTCTTAGTAGTCACTCTCAAAACAGAGAAGTAGATCTTAATATGATGGTAGCTTTTGGACAGACAAGTAATTACGAAGTACAGACACAGTCGCTTAAAATCCAGGGTGACACGACTAATCATAACGCGACATTTGAAGTCCATGTTATTGCCTAGCCACTGCGAACTCATGAGCAATAATATGCCATTGCACCTGCTAAATATCCTCGAAACAAGGATCAGAAAGAATTGACATAACTGCCAGGAATATATACAGCAGGGAAAGGAAATGTGCTCCAAAGTGATTTCCCAAGGCCTTTCTGAACACAGCATATTTCAGCTAGGGCAAAGTCCTGCACCGACTGTGCGCCGTCCATAATTTGGATCTGCGTTAGGTGAAACAGTATTTTGCCGACTGTGGGTTGTCGCTTTTACGAAAGCTTTGGGCATCCTGATGTTGCTTATGGTCAGTGCGGCAGGGGTGAGGGTAACGTCCACGTGTCCTACCAGTCGCGGTGGCGATCAACTAAAGCTTCGCGCTGTAAGTCTTCTGGAGTCGGGGAGGAAAAAGAAATAAAAGCCTGAACTTTTATAAGAACTCTCCTAGACTTCAGTTCTACGCTAACATGCTTTCTGTTGAACATTTATCAAAAATTTGTACTTTCAATAACTTTCTAATAACTTCAATAACATTATGTCTAAAGATGAAAAAAATACGGGTACGACAGACGAGTTGACAGGTTGCAGTATGCACCACTCGAACTCGTAGTGTTCTTTGATCAACATGTTTCAGTTCTCTCTGTCGTAACTTGATTACATTCCTGATGCACATGACGTGATGGCACTATGGATTTCTACGAGAGCCGTAATAATATTTTTATGGTTGCTCTTCGCCCGCAGGTGGAGGTTAAGGTGAACGGGAAGAGTGAAGTCGTGTGGCAGCAGCCATCATACCGCGGCAAAAGCTGGATGTTCGCGCGTGCAGAGATCTCACAGAATAAAGCATTCCAGGCAAGTGGAGCATATTTACAATAGCGATATAATGCAGTGTATGTCCCCGAGTTCGTCTCTACTTTTTGTTTTCTTATATATTATTTAGCAGAAACAAAAGCACGTGGCTTGGTAGCAGAACAACACTTTTGCGTTACGACCGTCTCACTGTGCATTAAACTCCACAGATCAATCAATCAGTCAATAGATATAAGAAGTCGGCAGTGCCGTGCAGGCTAGCTTTATCCAGTCTTTAATAAAAGAAAACCACGTGCAATTAAGCTGTCAGTGGCTTTACAATGTTTCACAAAGGTCTCGAGACGACACATCATTTTTATTCTGTGGACGGTAAGTCGCTCTCGTTTATTCGATAGTGTCAGCTATTTCTTTTTTTCTGCACGCCCCCCTCCCTCCCTCCCCCATGCAAAGCGTGCACATAAGCCCCATAAGATGTATAAAAAAGAACTATCTCATGCAGTAACACGCCGTTTGTAGAAGTGCTTTCCTACAAGTGCCGTACTTGTACCTACGCCTGCGTACTCACAGGTGCATATGTTGGGAAGCGAGCGGTCTTGGCTTTGCCTTTCGCGTTCGGGCGGCATTTTGTCCCGTTTCTGGAACCAAAATGCTTTTTCACGGACGGCTGTTCTTTTCGCTGTTAGTGTTCACAAAGACGGCAAGGCCTCGCAAAAGTGGGTACATCGTTTCACAACGCTCAGTACGTGTATCGCTGCCCGGCCATGTTGTGCCATAGAGGAACGCTGAGGTAGCAGACGACAGATTCGGCGCGAAGCCATACATCTTATTTCGTGCCCGCGTCCGCTAGAGAGCGCCACGCATACATGCAAAATAGAGTTACTGTATATGCTCCCTACGGGAGCATATACAGTAACTCTAATGCAAAAGGCGGATTTTTCCTGTTAGAAGGCATGCACCAACTCGCCGAACACGAAGTTCTGAAGCGGAGTGCATGCCACGAGTTTGCCTACATGCGTGCAACTTGTTCATTCCGCCTTCACAATTGTGTTACGCATGGAATGCCTCACTGATCAGCATCCATCTGGCGATGGAAGGACATGCGCACTCGCTGTCCAAAGCATCAAGAAAGCTTGAAAAGAATGGCTAGCCCTTGACCTTGCTTGTTGTTTTCTTTTCAAATAATTTAAGAAATGCTTGAAAATGCACTACGCTAGAAGTTCGATGTTGTCATACAGTAGCCGCGTAGCCAACCTGAGATTCTATCCTAGAATTTTAGGGCAGAATAATTGCGAATGGACAGCCTGAGTAGTTTGAGTGAAAGAATCGAAAGGGCAGGAATTAATGTAGCCTATATGTCACAGTTTATCGACTTCTGCATCATCTTACTCAAAACGCCATCCCCAGACGCCGCGACGTTCCAGGAGTCTAATCAGTCAATACAGACCTATACTCAAACATATTAAGTGTGACACTCGTGCGATATTTAGGTTGTTCTGGCGATATGTACGCAAACAGGATTGTGCATTCAGAAACTTTCTTTCCCATCAAGAACACGAAAATAACAAAACAAACTAGTTATTCGATGCTGTGAAATATTGTCCTGTTTGTGTCTGGAGGGAACTAAGCGCGAAAGGGACACAGTATTTGTCTATTTCTACTTACTTTTCTGCTAGAATTCAATCAATTAAGCTATCCGAGCATTAGTGTTCTTTAACGGGGTCATTAAAAACATTTCGAAGCAGCGAAATATTTCAAGGTAAGCACGTTCGGACATTAAAAATCGTCGCGTGAGCGCTAAACAATATGGATGTGGAAGACGACGTTGAAATTATAAGACTGAATGAATTTCGCGGGCGACTTAAACTTTTCATTTCATACATTCTTGCATCTTTCATCTAGATTGACAAAGAGTCCTGTTTATGCCCTCTCTATAGTCACCTATTGTTTAAAAAATACGTTTAGATACACGTTATAAATAATTTATAATTACCGCAGGGCGCTTGCCACCGTCACTGCGACCACCTCATACACTCGTGCAATAATATTTAGATGTTTGCCTAGTGATAGACCCTTGCTATCGTACACAGAAGGAATTATAAGCCAAATGAAAACCTTGCGAAGAAAGAAGATTATATTGCAGATATGATGAAGGAAGCAATGGGCTTACGCCTACTGCCCCCAAATGATGCTATATATGTTCTGCCATGAAGACTGTAAGCAAGAGTAACTAAAGAAGCCATCGTTGTCCAGAAGTGATTGAGATGAAGTTAGCAGCAACATCATGTCGGACAACGCAGATTTCAGTCAAGATCGGGCTCTATCGCGATAGATGCTGGCTTTACGAGTGTGATCTAGAGAAGCGGACATGACTGTAACTGAACGTTCGTGGCAATTATTACAAATGCTGCAATTCACGCGAAAAAATTAGTCATACATGGGAGCTGTGAACAAATATTGATGCGCGGTAAAGGAAATGTGCAGTGCTGTAAGCTTTCACGTACCAATTCATATCATCGCCGCCGCGTTACGAAGGTCCTGGGAGTTCTGGCACGTCCGATGCTCGAGCTTTGCGTTTTCTTGGTGTGTCGCCGTAAGGGTCGAAGCCAAGCGCTTCAGTCACACGTTCGATCCGAGCTCGCAGCGCAGGATCCATCGCTCACTGTTTTGCCCGGTGCTGACGTACGAGCAAGATCGAAAGGAAGTATATAGCACACGGAGGACGCAAGCGCGCGTGTTTCCGTGCTCGCGCCCGTGTGATGAAGGGAAACAAACAGCGGGTCGGGGCTCAGAAACAATGCAGTAGGCTGTAGAAAGATCGCGCGCGGTCGGGGCGCGCACCGAGCAGGCGACCGGAAATGTGAGTTGCCTACACCACTGGGCAGCCCCGCCAAGTAGGGCGGAAGGAGAACAACACAACATTGAATCTAGGTGACGTAAGGCGGTGGGCAGGACACCTCCTCTGGCGCCGCCCACCACAGACATAATCAGTCTGCTCCGCCGCAGTGTGAAAGGGAGATTTTCCTGTCTCAATATCTTTCCTGCTATCGCATATTTTCGGAAAATTCTTTCGAATGTGTATTTCTGAGTAGCCTTCAATACACACCAGCCGTTTTCAAAACCAAGCGCGAGGGGTGCTTCAGGACCCCTTTAAACTTTTCATGTCATACATTAATTCTTGCATCTTTCATCTAGATTGACAAAGAGTCCTGTTTATGCCCTCTCTATAGTCACCTAGTGTTTAAAAAATACGTTTAGATACACGTTATAAATAATTTATAATTACCGCAGGGCACTTGCGACCGTCACTGCGACCACCTCATACACTCGTGCATAATATTTAGATGTTTGCCTAGTGATATACCCTTGCTATCGTACACAGAAGGAATTATAAGCCAAATGAAAACCTTGCGAAGAAAAAAGATTATATTGCAGATATGATAAAGGAAGCAATGGGCTTACGCCTACTGCCCCCAAATGATGATATATACCCTACCAGCAGCGGCCGATGGCCGATGATTGGACACACATAGGATTCCCATCGGCTTCCGTTATCATTGGCCAATGCCCTGACTGCGTGATAAAAAAGGACATGGCCCACGTTTAAAATATGGGAAAGATGGTGGTGACAGCGGGGAACGTGTTTATAAAGTTTGTTTTCTCCTTAGTTTTTGGCAATATCACGTATCAGTAGTGAACGAAAACGTTTCGGAGGTACGTGTAAAATTTGTGATGGTGGCCAAGGGCTTTTCTGTAACATACCATGGTCGCGGGCCAATATGTTCTCGGATGGTCGCCAAGTACAGCATGATCACTTCTCCATATTAGTGTAGGGAAATTCGTGGCAGAGGAACATATACGTATGTACCAATGGCCAAAAAAGAAAAAGAAATGCGGAATAGTGGCTGTGCGTGTACAATTTTTCATGAGGTCGCACAAATTTCAACTGCACCGGAATAACCAGAAACGTGTATTTTTGCAGTCATTAATTCAGTTCGCGCTAGTTGCTGTACGGAACACTTAACTTCTTTTTTTATCCAGAGAATCATGCAGACCTGCGCATAACGTTTGCGACGTTTGAATTTTGCGCTGTTTTCAGCGCACCATGCACGTCGGCCGCTGTACAGCAGTACTGCGCTAAAAAAAAATAGTTCATAAAAGGATCCGAACAGGCACTTTTCCCAAACTCGCAAAGGGCAGAAGTTGCTAAACGCTTATGTAATTGTACATAGGTTGTCATATATATTTTGCATTTGATCTTGCTTTAAGCATGTATTGGCATGCACATGTTTGTATTACAGCGCTCGGGTTTTTTTCCCGACTTGCCCCGCGACTGCTACCTGTTCGCGTTCCTTCTTCGTGCGTTGCTCGTACGGCCACGTTTATGAGTGACAAGCTTGTGTTGAAATAAAAGGTGAGTAAATTTCAACGGTCTTTTTATTGCTTTTTTCGCTCATTGCAATGTGCAATTTGGTGACGACGTACTGAGACGTAAATCGCTATTCCTAGCGCCTTTTTATATGCACATGCCGTTGTTTTCTCATGTTACTGGCGGACACGTGCGAAACGTCTTTAGATGCGGCGTCCGAGCAGCGATTCAGTTAGCCTTAATTTTTAGTGAGTAATCCACCGTTGTCGTGAAAAGCGATGTGCGATATAAAATTAGTTCAACGGACGATCTTCCATTCGCGCCATGCATATGTACGTACTACGTATATGTAGTACATACATATGTGTATGCGGTGCGGAATGCATCGGCTACGCGTATGTCATCGCACCTGTACACTCAATTCTTTAGCATTATCACGTAAGTGTTGACCCCCTTGACCACGGGATATGGTAGCGACTAATATAGGCGAGAATTAAGTAACGAGATTTGCTCTACGATGCGCAAGCGCTGAAAACGCGTGTGCGATGCGTGCTCGATGTCGGTCACGCTACATGGAGGTGAATGCACCTTGTTTGCATTATCTGTGCGATCGTGCGCTTATAATGACGCCACTGTGAAGCTGATCCTCCTATCGCAGATCTCGTCCTTCTCGCCGAAGTAGGAACTACCGTACCCTGGTGTCAACGCTCGCACATTAAACAAATTGCAAGGGTATGCCGGCATTTATCGAGGGGGCAGTCAAAGAGTTATCGGTGAATTTGGCAGTTTGCAGCTATATTTTGACTGTGAGCTAAATGGAGTAATGTAATAAAATTAACATTAGTAGCAGAAAGTTGACACCCTCTAGACAGAGTGTGGTCTGACGCGAACGAAGTGCATGCCGGCACAAATGTCTGCAGGTCGCTAAATGCTCGTGGATAACTTTAAAAAGTGTGCACGGGATGAAAACAAAAGCAGTATTTGCCCATCTCAAGTAGCCACCTTTTAAATGTTTCATGCTGAGAAGTGTAACCATTCGCTTATTTCAGTTCAACTGCAGTCCTTGCAACCGTCTGAACTGTTGCTGTTGGTGCACCTAGGCTTTTATTTTTAATACCGGCTCCGGTTTTCAGGTTTACATTGAGCCCGGAGCCATCTTCCAAAGGCTTCAAGAAGTGATATTAAAGTCTATGACGCGGTCATTTTTATGTCTATGGCACCATTTGCCGAAAGAAGAGGGAATGATTTCTGGCTAACTTTGAGAATTAATTGTAAATTCCAGGCCGCGTGCTGGCGTTTGACTCGCGTGTTCTCAGGACTCTCGACTACCAATCGGCAGCGTTTTCTGACCATGCTGAAGAAGTGTTGAAGGGCCCCTTTAAGTGGCTCATTTGTTGTTGTTTTTCTTCATATTTTGTGTCATGTTTTCTTTCATATGGATGAGGTTCCCACATAAATGTGGAAGCTACCCCTAGTAATAAACTGGTAGTGGAAAATAATGAAGCAATGTAACACTCTGCTCTATCAACTCTTGTTTCCTTCATGTCAGTACATGTGCTGTTATCCTCGTGACCATGCATAACCAACTAGCATTTCAGAAAATATTTCTTCTGAGCATTTTGTTGAAGGAATATTGAAAGCAAGTGCCTGAGCACTTGCTTTCAACATTCAACTTGAAAGAAAAATTGGGCTCACAGTATTTTGTGTACCTGTATTTCACAGGTGCAACACACACATGGTTGTTCAGTACTACTGATGCTGCTGTTGCGGACTCTACAAAAAGGTGGCTGATGTTTGCAGCTCACGAGGAAGGTGGAAGCACACAAAACCAGCATGCCGCCATGAGTAAAGAATAAGCTCAAGGAACACCACTTACTCTGGAGGAGGAATGGACCACTGGTGTATTGTATGGTGCAAATAAACATGAAGTATTAAAAATGTTTGCCTTGTGACTTATCTGGGTGGGACTGACCAAAACCTAGCAAAACGCTGGGCGTGAAATTGACCAAGATGAAAAACTAAATAAAAGTGCTAAAAATTGCATTGAACAGAATGCTTGGACCCCATATCGGACGACAGGCTTAATAGCTATTTGTACGGTATTCCATAAAAAAAAACTACAACAAATTTAGCTGGGCGTGAAATTGTTGCCAAAACAAAAAAGTAAAATAAATGTACTAGAAATTGCATTGGCCAAAATGCTTGGCCCCCATATACAGAACATGCTTGGCAATTGCATGGAATTCCACAGCAGTTCCAATTGTGGAAGGAGGTGTTTCCAATCGTTTTCCAAGCATCGCCTTCCTATGCTTGGCCAATGGTAGGCTTGTCACGTTTCCCAAGCACATTCCTCACTTGGCCTCCAGTGACTTTCCAATCATGGACAGCTTGGCCACTGATGCTTTGCCATGCTTGGTCCTAGCAAATTTTGCTGGTAGGGTATGTTCTGCCATGAAGACTGTAAGCAAGAGTAACTAAAGAAGGCATCGTTGTCCAGAGTGATTGAGATGAAGTTAGCAGCACACATCACGTTTGTACAAAAGTTTTCAATCTAAGTAAAGCAGATTGCAGATAGAACTGAACATTCGCAATAAGTTGAACTAATAGGATGCCTAAGATTCAATGTGTTGTGCATAATCTGCCGGACAAGAACGTCTCTGCGCGTGCCATAGGTTAACGACGTCAACATTTCAACTGAGGTGTGTTCGCCGTATCAAAGATCCTTGTGTTTCACTGTTGTGACGTTCATGTGTTTACCTGCCTGTTTTCGAAGGTGGTATTCCGGGCCAAATTTGGGGAGGACTACACCCAGTATGTGCACCTAGACGATGTCGTTCTGCGACCAGAACCATGCCTCCACCCTGCCGAGTGCTCCTTCAACGACGGCCTGTGCGGCTATGTGAACCAACTTCAGGGGAACTTCCGTTGGCTCGTGGGAACGGGTCGGTATGAGCGTCCTGGACTACAACCTGCCGTTCCTCGTGCAAAAGGTACGCACCATCTCTCATACACGCGGCTCCTGAGTTATGAGGGTCGTGGGCGACACCGTTGTCATTGGGACTGCTGTGAACACTAGCAAGCGAGAGAGAGGAAGAGAAATGAAGAGGAAAGCCAGGGAACAATACCAAACGACGTAGTGCTGTTCTTAAGGGGGAAAACGAGGGGAAAAAATTGTTGCTGAGGCCGCACGTACAGGGTCTCCTTTTTCCAGCAGGAGGAACCATCTGTTAAAGAGTGCTCCATGGGTAATTTTATTGTCGCTAGACTGCCAGCTACTGTGTACACCTTAGTAAAGCGGTCGTAATGTTTAAGTATCGATGCAATGTTCTACTGACGCAAATGAAAATGCAATATTACTGAACTCATTTATCCAGAAACCCACTTTCTGTGAGGGGGACAGTAAACGCGTTTGAGTGCGCGTGATGTTGAGCGAATACGGACATAATATGAGAATTATTAGTGAATGCGAGTAAATATCACTGGTAGCTGAGCGAATACGGACGGGATACGAGAGTTATTAGTGAATGCGAGTAAAATGCGAGTAAATGCAAGGACGGCAGCGTAGCTTTCTATCTTTTTATAACCACTTAATTTTAGATCAGGTTAAGCTCTACTTTGAAAGTCGAGCCTGGGGTCTTAAAAAGGGGGAAAAAATGCCACATGCATCTCAACACTGCCAGGGCACCCATCTATCGAACAGTAGGCTTAATGAGATATTTTGAAGGGCAGTAAAACTTGTAGCAATATCAGGCCCAAAAGCTATCAGTTACAATAAGTGGGACACGAAATGAACAACGGCTCTAGTTCCGCGATTAGCATATGCATGGCTATTGCAAAAAAAAAAAACACGAAGAAACATGAAATTATAATGAAAATATAGTGTGCACACACGTGAAAAGCAAAAACATAAAGAAATATGAAGCGTAGTTCGTGAAATGGTCGATTGAAAAAAATATTGTTGAACTTCGCACATATGCTGAAAATTTACGTGAAGTTAATGCACCGGGAAAAGCTGGTACTCAAGAAGGCGTTCCAGGAAGGGATGGCTAATGGGGCTAGTACTGTGGACTTGCCTTTCTAGTCATAAATAAATTATACATACGAGGTTTTTATTTTTAATTATTAGCCTTTTAGGATCACCCAGATCCCTGGTAATGCGAATGCTGGCATTTGATATTATGGATTCTTTAGAGCGCTATCCTAATGCACATTGCCTATACAAGGTTCTGAACTCGCGTACTTTCCTTACAGCCGCTACACTGCATTCCCTTACACACACCAATGTTTTTGTGCATATGACTTCACAGAACGCCAAACCTCGACTAGCCAAACCAAATACGCCACATTTGTTCGCAAGGCACACTCTGAATCAAAATTTAATGGCTTACACTATGTTCTGCGAAAACTCTCATGATAGCCATATTGGCACAATAAGATCACCATTCCGAATGTCAAGTAATATACGCCACAGTTTATTGTGCGCGTTGTTGGAATTTCTTCTTCCATTGGTTAATTCCGCTGTGGATATTATTTGCGAGATGCAATCAGGAACGAGCCATTTGGATAATAGCCGCAATGAAGAAGTAATCTACTTACAATAACGTGTGTGATACTCGCTAATTGCTTATTAAGGTCTCTAAGTACATCATTTGCCTGCCTATAAAAATCTTTTTGCCAAGGAAAGGAACTCGCGCAATCAGGAACGCTAATATTTCCGAGATATATTTTCAGAAAAACTTCGCCTCGTAAAACCATGTCACCCACATAAGCAATCTTCTTAGTAAAATAGTAAACTGCAATTGATGATGTTATACCACTTGGGCTCTTGAAAATACTGTACTAAGCCCTTTCTTGCGTCACTGCTAAATTATTGCACATTAATTTGGGGAACTACAGCACCAAATGTCTTGGGGATGTTATTAAGCTTGCAAAAAGCGGCGATAAAGATTGTTTAAGATTTCCGTGGTAAGCCCGGAGACCCACCAACACAAATGCGTTTTCGCAAACATTCATTCGTCATCTCCTCTAAAATGCATTGTCCGCTGCAGTACGAGGTGTACAATGTGCCAAGTGCATCATTTGCGAACGATAACGGAAACGCAATGATGCAATCTGAAGGCTGCCTCGTTCTCAAATGCTTGATAAATTTCTCAAATAGCTCCGTTTTTTGGAAAGTTGAGCTAACCGCTGCCAATTTGCAAACCCGCAGATTCGCCACCATTTGCCTATCTTGACCTGACTATCAATCCATCAGACGCCGCTGGTCACATCATTAGCAGAAGGCAAGGGCCTCCTGATACTGTCGGCATTCGTAGCCCTCTATTTGACGTAACAAACGACGACACCCACGTGACAGTCCGGTACTACAGGCGAGGACCAGGTGAGTCAGTTTGATATTGTAGTTTTTTGGGGGGACAATGCTTGTACGCGCGAGTAAATGTATTGGTACATGCAAATTATTCATGCTGGCTTGTTCCACCTATGTAAAGACTCCCATTGATAGGAATACGCATGTGCTTAACGGGAAGTTTATCGTGATTCAAGCACGTGCACTGAATTGGCCCTTATCGGTAGCTCTCCCCCTGTGCATACATGGCAGTTTGTATGATTGATTGATTGATTTATTTATTGATTTGTGGGGTTTAGCGTCCCAAAACCACCTCTGATCATGAGAGACGCCGTAGTAGAGGGCTCCGGAAATTTCGACCACCAGGGGTTCTTTAACGTGCCCTGACATCGCACAGCACACGGGCCTCAACATTTCGCCTCCATCGAAATGCAGCCGCCGCGGCCGGCAGTTTGTATGCGACGAAGTCTGTAGTAGGCTTAGGTTACCAAATAGGCTGGTTTAATCGCTTAAAACTCAGGTGCTTCGTCACAGGCATTACGAGATATCTTAGCATTACAGCGTCTGACGCGGCAGAAAGGAAAAAAGAAAGCGTTTGATCCCTCTATAAATGGATATATCACCGAAGTAAAACCTGTCTTCGCGAAGCTGTGCAATACATAAGCAGAATTCTAGCGAATGGAGGGGCGTGAGATGGGGTTAGATGCTGTGGACATGGGAACCCGCTGCATGTACACATCAGCGACTCCTCGACAATGCACAGGGATCCTCGATATTTGCACACAAGCGACAGTTGTTAAACGACTCACATCTGTCCACAGACACTGCATTGAACGCGCTAGTGCACTGTGCAAAGCTGCCGTAAAGTAGGAGCCTCTGCAAACGGTGAAAACTTGCAAGCGGAACTGAACTGCTTGTCAGCTGATCGTTTTGTGAATGCACACTTCGCTATGCGAAGGGGCGTCATTTCCTTGTCGACGGCCGTCTTTGCTTCCCTGGAGCAGAGCGTGTCGCGAACAATTAGCTATCATATACGTCACACAAGGCAAATTATGTAGCGGCCGTGGTTGTATTACACTGCCCAAGCAACGCTGCCGTCAGGACGTGAAAACCTAGGCTGCGATAGAGGCTTCGAGACTACTGAACGGCGAACTGCCGGGGCGCATGTTAGCACAATTTGCGACTTCGCTTCATCATTCCTAGATGGCGGTATCACAGCTAAGAACCATGAGTGTAGTGAAAGGGAGCGATGGTAGTTTAGGATCAAAATCAAGGATCATTTTTTTTTGCTAAATACCTTTGTTTTAACCGAACATCACTTAGAGGTAAATTGTAAAGCGTTGTAAAGATATAAGGGTGGGTTTTTTTTTCACGCTGCAAGTCTGTCCGTGGGTTGGTCGGTACAGCTTCCCGGCTCGTGTCGACGCAACCTGGCTGGTTGTGGGTTCGAATCTCAGCAAGTGGTAGTTTGTCAATGTCAAATGCCTGTTTCTTTTCAGGCATCTACTTCCGTTAAGGAAGTACGTGAGCGATTTCTTGGCGGACCCCAGCATAAAACACTCTAGTGTGAAAATATCGATCACATCTTATATTGAATCGATAGCGGATAAGTAAAAGACAAGATATCCCAATTTAAGAGTTGTATCTTTTGTGCCTGAAGAACTATCATCGATGTCGTTGCAAGTGAACAAACATCAAGGAATCCGCATTCCAGCTCCACATGGCACTATGACAAGTTCCACAAGTCTGTTCAATCCTTCGTCTATTCTGTCCCGCTATCATGCGAAAAAAAAATACGTACGGCAGACAGCAATGTACTGAAACGTATGAACATGACAACTGTCGTATCCTAGGTGGCTATTGGCGGCCACCTATGCCTCTAATGCCGGAATTGTGCCTGGGAAACAATATTTACAGAAAGAAAAAGTTATAGAGATCAATAAACCAAAAAGAAAGAGAGAAATAATTTAAGCTGAGGATAAAACTTCCTAAAGATAATTTTGTAAGTATAGCCTCTCTAACCCTCTCTCAAAAAGAAATTGACTTTTTATCCTCAAATAACGCATCACTTGTTTGCTATGCATAGTTGGAGGTGTAATTTCACAGTCATGTTTCTTTCTTCAGTGTCATGATATATACATGCTCACATATCTAAAAACATAAATCACCTGTAGGTAAGCGCCGTTGTCGTGGTATATTCTCTAGTGATCCTGGGAAAAACTGCACAACTGTTTCCCCTGCTTCGCAACCACGAACCCATTACCCCAGGCCTCAGCCCTAGAAAATCTGCCGCGAGCCATTTAGAAATTTCGATACCAACGCGGCAGGAGATTTCTTCTGATTTCGAATCTTCTCATTCATGGCTGGTGTCGCGCAGATATAACTATGGCCAATCTCTCCGTGACGTGCTACGGAAAGTCGTCCGACAAGGTTCAACCAAGCGTCCAGTCCAATGTCCGAATGGCCGAAGCGTCACAGTGGATGGCACTGAACGTCGCTGTCAAGCAAGGTACTGCCTGTCAGCTTGCAGTGATAGCGAGTCGAGGACAAGGTACCAATGGAACGATGGCCATCGCATCTGTTGAGGTCACATCCTCGAAGCCAGGTAAGACCGGCAGCTTGGAATCAGAACGAGTGAATACCTAAGGTAGTCAGGTATGAATAGACGAAAATGGGCAATGTCGGGATAAGCTCACGTTTAAGCTGGCTTCAACAACTCACAGGGCAAATGAGTTTGTTGCAGTACGCGACAGAAATTCATTCGCACACAGCATGAACGAACAATAAATAGCTGTTAGACACAAGTACAAACTGTCAAGAGGTTTCATTCATGAGCAATATTTATTTATTTAGTCAGCTAGTTATTTCGTTAGTCAGCACAATGCCCGAAAGCCTCAGAGCAGGGACTGGTGCTTGAAATAAAGTGCCACTTATTTATTAGCCGCTAGCGCAAACAATAATCTTCAACAGCCGATTGAAGGGATGGATCACATAGAAGTCTGGCAACGGGGGTTGCCAGGTGGTTCAATTCATTGGCTGCCTTCGGCATGCAAGAATCAGAAAAGAAGCTAGTATAATATAAGGAGACGTCAACCTTATGAAGGTCGAAAGATGACCGGACAAATAACATAGCTCGCCGTAATTTTTCAATTGCGGGTACTGATAAAGAAATACTGTAGAATAGCAATAAACGAGACAAATTCCTGCGGAAAAAGAGACGTGATGTTCCAAAGTGTGTTTTATGGATTGTGCACTGGAAGAGAGGAAATAAGTTGGAACGTGCACTATGGTTTTCTAGAAATACTAACTGGTCATTTGTGAGTTGTTCTCCTGGATCCCCCAAGCGCATGCATCTTGAAGCTGACACCTTAAAAGTTATTTTATAATGTGAATATAAGAGCTGATGGTGCCTTTCAAATGTGAGGGCGTGAGTAACCTAATTTGCAGTGTTTCTCTCTTCATATATATATATATATATATATATATATATATATATATATATATATATATATATGGCGCTTACCAAGTTCACCGGAACTCACTAAAAAATTAGCAAGCGCAAGCTTGGATGGACTGCTCCTGACAACAGTCATTATTACAGCTACTTTGATGCTTTGTTAGGTCTAGTGGTGTAGATACATTGTTCGCTGTTGACTTACAAATTAAGAGTGCAACTGCGAGAGCACAAATGGATGTGCATTTTAACTAGCGTTACAATATTTCTGCAATATTTCTGCCTAATAACTGGATGTACGATGTACGATTGCGGAAATGCCTCCTGTCAGGAGGGGCGAAATGCTTCTCTACTTTTTTTCAACTTGCAGGCATGTCACTCACGTACCTTTAGGCTAACTACTGAAAATTGAGATAGAGCATCTATGCCGTCAAAACTGTAGCTGACAAGGGGAATTATTCGGAGCATCTGTCCTTTCGATTCTCTCCTTAACCAGACGTCTAATCGCTAATACATTTTCAATGTGCTGAGTGCTTTCATCTATGCTGTATATCACCTGATGCCATTGACGCTATGTCTGAGGCAAAATTACGCTGGTATATTTGATACCACACCGTTTTTTTTTTCGTCACTGACATAACTAGCTTTACCGTGCTCTGGTTCAACGTTACATAGGTGAATTATGCTGTATAGGAACTGATAAACTGGCTTCGTCCATTACAGCGGCCAAGAAAGAAGGAACAAAGGATTCTCCAAGTGAGTGCGCAGGCCAACTTTGAACATTCCTAAAACGTTCTTAACATCATTTTTTCTGTGGCCAGATGAATTCAAGGGAGAATGCATTTGATAACCTAATGAGCAATGCTGCTGTGAAGTCTGGCAGCCGCATTTAATGTAAGCCATGGCATAGCAGATTTCTCATTACTCGCGCGAAGATTTCGAGATTCCTGTTTGTTGTTGCGCACAACGATTCGATTAACTTTCACTAGAAAGATGTTCAGAGCAGCCCCGGTAACCTTCCTTTGCTGTGTTTCTTTTCTAGATGGAGAAGCCGCGTTAGCCTTACTATAGCGCTAGATAGCTACATTAGACCCTCTGGTACTGTCCATTGCTGTAGAAGCTGATGGAAGGTGTCAGTTGCGATACCTTCTTGTGAAGAGCATTTCTCTCGGACACTGCCAATATTGTAAATGCGCTCGAAAGCTTCGCAGTCATAGTTTCGTTGTGGGGAAATGCACTATGCAATAAAAGGACCAATATCAGAGCGTTTAACCAAGTTACAACCTCATGCTTGCAAAAATAGTGTACAAATATATTCATGCTGCGTTGGGATTGGAATCGATAGTGAAAAATTGATTAAGTTGAGAGTATGACGGAAGCCCATCTAGTCGGGATGAAACATTTTTAAATGAGGGATCTGGACACCGACCAAAATTATTTAAAAGAACGAATGTATTGACGTTTCGGCTCCCCCACGGGAACCTTGTTCACCTGAAAAATTCTGCGAAATATTACCGCGTCAGGTCGCATGTTTAAAAGTGAAAATTATTGCCACTGACCATGTAAACAGGATTAGTTAACAGAATTTCGCATTGCCACATATAGCAGAGTTTGTTACTACGGGTGCTTCGCTTAAAGGACACTCATAAAATCTAGACTCAGATGGTCATCCCTTAGTGTAGGCCCTGTTATGTATTAACAATTAGATTAAGACACCCTTGACTGCAAAGCCAGATGGAGGGAACGCCGAATGTAAGCACGCGATAAGTTCGGAAATGTTATCACTGCCTGTTGCCTGATTGGTTCCTCAGTTTTGTGAAATCCTCGACAAAATAAATAGTGGATCCCTGCAGAGGGATTCTCTGTGCGCTGACGTACACTTCCTATATTTGTCAGTAATTGCGCGAGTACTGGTTTGAACCGGGATAAATTAGCTGGGCAGATAGGCGCATCATATCATATTAAAACATTGTTATGCTATAACCTTTTCCACAGCATCTCTAATTCAATTATAATGGTGAACATGAACAGGTAAGGCGACCAACAGCCAGCGCAGACGAAGAGCTTTGTAGCTTCAGCTTGTTATTCTAAGGAAATTTACATATTGTTAGCATAGCTCTCAGTTCGTCGAAAACGTACTTGTGCCTTTGCTTAAGCACATACGCGCATTATGATTTATGCGATACCTATGGGACAAAATACGCACTCTGAAATTTGAGCCCAGACGTCATCTGTTGAGGTCCATTACAGCGCCGCGAATATGGCGAGACGTTCGCTATGTTGCATTTGAACCGTAACTTATAGCGTAGTGCGTCTACACTCAAACGCTGAATATAATAGCACATGAATTTTATCATGTCGGACTTCACATTGCAACGCAGTACCGCCTTCTTGCAGCTCGCTGCACATTCGAAGATGGAACGATGTGCGGCTGGAATACTGAAGGATTGTCCAAGCAGTGGTCTCTCAACGATCCAGCCAACCAGCTCCCAGCGTTTCCACGATTTGACCACACAATGAAAGCTTACAGAGGTGACATGAAAGATTTCTTTGCGCTTGTTAGACGTATAAAAAACATATAGTTCTCGTGAAGGCCACATGAAATGCAAAAGAATACTGTTTCTACAACTGTGTATTTCTATAAGTTGAACTTTCGTGGGACAACGCGTGAAATCATATTGTGTACAGGGAGGACACATCAGCAAGTTGAAATTTGAATGCGCTGTCAAAATTGTCGACACAATGATAGAGCTCGTGGCTGCTGCAGAAGCCCGATTGTAAATGCGCTCGGTCCTCCAGTGTTCACTGGAATTAAGAGTTACTTCATCGCTTGTTTTATGCTTGGCTATGACAGTCTTGTGATAATAATGTGACTGAAGTTTAAATTTCTTCAAGCTGGATACCGCGAGCGAAAGCTATGTTTCTGGCCTGCATTTTCCCCGGTGTTTCAACAGGCAACATAGCATTTGCTTCGGATTCTGTAGCCTCCCGTCCAGCTAAATGTACTGAATGCTCGGATTACGCCTCTCGTTTGCGCTAACGCGAACGCAGGGACGGGAAAGTGCGCAAGCGCCAATATCCAAGGGTAGGAGCAGGGGAAGGACCGCGGAAGGGACAACAGTGTCCAAAGGCGACCCCTTTCTACGGTGGCGTAATCCCGGCCGAGAGGAAGGCGTATCTCTTTACTACTGTGGAGAGCGGGAAGATAAGTCTTCCCTTCCTGCACGTTCTCAATAACCCACCCGCTGGCAAGTAGAGAACGCTCATCGCTCGGCGGCAGATATTTCGCCTAGTCACGCGGTACTGCAGCTGATCACGTGGCGAAACGTCGCTCACTCACTGTCGGCCTGTGGCGGCTTATGGCCACACAAGCATGGCAACGACTTTGGATGACATGGACCAGTAGAGCTTTCTCTCTAATATATTTTGGGCAATGGTATGCGCAGTGTGATGCGTGTAGAGTGTGTAGTTCCCTGGTTAGTGGTTCTGTATATTCGCCTACACAGGCCGAACTAGTTCAACACTCACAGTTCCTAATATACTTCGTTTTTACTGCAAGCAAAATTCTACTAGCAGTGTTTCGTTCTTAATACGTTCACTTAAAGGATGCTACATCTGATGCCAAATCCAAGGCACGATTTTTAAGAACACATAATATCGCATCTATTCTTCTTTTCTTTGTTTTGCGGAACATCTACCATGAACATTAATATATCTCGCTTCTTTCAGGACGTTTCGTATATGCGACCCACGATGTCGACTACGACTTTGGTACTGCAGTGTTCAAGAGTCCTGATTTAGACGTTAACGCCACTGAAGGGGCCTGCCTCAGCTTCTGGTTGTTTACCGTCCACTCAAGTCACGCCAGGTGAGTATTTCCAATAGTTGAAGCAACAATATGGAGAATTAAAAATAAACGCGTCCTTACAACTATGGAGGAACATTTGCTATAGTGCAGGCATGCAACAAAGAAAACGGGCTTTCCTGAAGAGCAGCTCGCCGTCGACGCCGGGCCGAGAGTTCGGTTCGTTCTCGAGAAAACGACGCCAAGAGACTCTATAAGATGTGCACTTATACAGATTTGCACGTTACAATACCGCAGTAATTATGGTGTAGTGGGTACTTCCCTACTTCACGAAATGATGAGTTATGGAGCAGGGGATACCCACCACCTCTACTTGCACTAGTTTCCCCAAGCGTTTAAAATGGCCTTTAAGAACGTCGCTCCTCCAGCTTACGCTGGAACTGTCCTGCGGTTCCGCGCAGGCCTGGCTCTTTTTTTAAAAAACGGCGTTCAAACTCTTCTGGTGAACATTACGTATCCAATGTCACATCGACTACATAGTGAGTCTGTCCTCACAATACGACGGTTTTAAGAAGAGCGCGTCATGCAACAAAGAAAACGTCATTCCCTGAGGAGCTTTCATGGAGCTAATTGCTATCTATGTCTCTTTAAGAGCGTCAACATTGCAGAGGATTTTCGGTACAAATACGGGAACATTGCGTATGTTTATCGTTCATACGAAGGTTGCCAAGTCCACGACTTTAACAAGATCACCTATTACAGGCAATCAGGGGAGTGCACAATGTTTAGGCAGCAGTATAGCACTACTGAGTGATGTGAACAATAACACAGTACTTTCATAGCTCAAAAAAAATTAACAGAATAAAACTACACAGGGAATATATCAGTAAGTATGCATAATGTGTGCTTTAGTGCTTTCTTTTGTTAGTGTAACTATCTTGCATTTTGAATTATAGCAGGTAAGAATACCAGAATGATATTGAAGAAAATTCTAAAGTCTCCTTTCTATATTTAGTACACGGGTGGGGTAACATAAATCCACAATTGATTGCAATGTTAGGGTTACTACGAACCATCAGGGGAGAAAGTGAAAAACATATCTTGAGTAGTTACTCATTTATATATGTGCAGAATTGGATGTCTAAGTGATATGTGGTTATATGTGGTGAGCTCTGAAATTGGGAGGATGTCGTACTTTTTTGGTTGTAAATTTGCGCTAGGAAAGCGTGAGCTGCTTTTAAACAGTTCTTATGGATGGGTTTCGGATTACATGAGGTGACGCCAAGTGAGTGTTAGGTGTTTAGCACATTAAGCTTCAATTAATATGACACTAAACAAAAAATGGACATAGTGGCAATAATGTCATATATATAGAATTTGAATGAGCACACAATTATGAATTATGAACAATTATGAACGCAATTATGATTTTTATGAACACACAATTACCGCATGCTGTTGCCTCTTTTCACGTGACTTATGTAACAGGTGTGTTTCTAATTAGATAAATTAAACAGCAGGGATGTTGCTGAATATTGAGCTATAATTGGCTAGATGGATAGGACACTCAACAAATAGTCTCATATGAGATTTAAAAAGATGTTACGGAAATCGCCGAAGCGACACGAAGACAACAGCGATAGTCATGAAACAAAGACTTGTCACTACAAAAAGCGTGAGTGCAATACACGGGCACGGAGCATAAAAAGTAAATAAAACTCACCTTTCAGCCTAAACGTGTGGTCTGGGATTGATCGACTGTACACTGCCAGCGCTCGCTCAGGCCACCAGTGGGAGCATGTAGTGGTGAACTTCAAGAGGCCCGAAGGAAAATTCAAGGTACGTGTTGTGCGTATGCGAGCGATACTATAGTATATATGCATTTCTGTCATTTTAGAATATCTTCAGGGCTGTCAGGCATACAAATTACTTATCCAGAGAAAATAAAGCCCCAGGCCTGCGCGGAATCGCAGGACAATGACAGCGTAAGCTGGAGGAGAGATCTTCTTAGAGGCCATTGTAAATGCTTGGGGATCTGGCGAAGTGGACGGCCCATGAGGTATATCGAAGAGCCAAGTCAGGTTGCTGTTGAGGCTGCGCACGTCGCCTGTCGCGTGACGCATGGCAAGATACGACGAAACTGCTTGAAGAGGCAGCGCTTCGTAGTAATGATCGTTGAAGGAGATTGTTTCAGAATGATGATGTTGATGGTGTCTCTGTAATGGGTGCAGAGCTACGAAGCATGTACCACTGTTCAGAGCTACAAAGCATGCACCTCTGTGTTCTTTCAAATGATTCCTGGCACTTGTTATGTAATCCACTTTCCGCGACGCGTAGTCGCGTATTACTATTTGGCAACGTAACGTTACATTTCGTAATGGGCGATTCCTCGGCAGACTTTATACCTTTATACCTTTATACCTGTAGCGATGATATTGCAAACGCAGGCGTAGCTCAGAGGTGGAATGCTCGACTGCCAGACAGAAGGACGTGGGTTCGAATCCGCGTCGGTCCTGGTTATTTTTTTTTTCTAAAATTAGCGCGATAGTGGTTGCCGGCACCGGCGGCAGCAGCGGTGTTGGCGGACAACAACGGCACCAAAAATGGCCCTTGTGATCTCATAATACCTTACGCTGTAAAAAGTTATTTCAGTCGGATGCGGTGACTAAGACTCATGAGGTCGAATCACGCTCCTCATCAGAGTTATCTCATTTCAAGGGGTTCAGCAACACTTTTCCAAGGAGCGGAGATACAGAGATTTCTCTAAAGGATCCTTGCGTGTTTTTTTTGTTTTTTTTTCTCTCTTTTTCTTCGTGCCAAGCTAGAAGGCATAACAAGGAAACATCCTGCGATAGCAGGAAGCATCACCTTCAGCTTTTTGTAAAACTTTCTTCTTTGAACCTAACCCGCCGTAGTATCTTAGCAGCTAAGTATTGGATCGCTAGTATCGAGGTCGTGAGATCAAACCTCTGCCACGGCGGTCGCATTTCGATGGGGCCGAAGTGCAGACAACATACGTGTACTTAGATTTTAGATGCAGGAGCTCAATATTACTTGGGAGCCTTCCATTACGGGTCTTGCCTCATGATCATAGCTGGTTTCGGCGTGTAACACCCCGTCAATTACAATTATCATTATTCTTTGAGCGTTTTCACGCACTTGTGTGATGAAGATCACACCTCCGTGTGTGGCGGTACCCCGTGGCTACCGCGGTAACTGTGTAGCTAAAGGCGAGGATTGTTTCGCTTAAGTCTGACTGGCGCAAATGCAAACGTGCTGTCATAGTGGGCACTGTACTCGACAGATCACCACCTATGGCGTGAAGAGTCTGTGCAGAAATAGTGTAGTGTACTACGTGCTGTCTGGCATGAACGTAGGGCGAAAGACATCAAGAAGACGACAACCGCAACTTGAGACCATAAAGGCTCAGCTACCTTTTCATCCCGGAAAAAAAAGTGACACATAGTTTTATGCAGCTTGAATGAAACAATACAAATATAAGGAATGGCATGCTCCGCATACATATTTGTTTCTAAATGCGTGTTGCATAGTGACATGTTGTTTAATTTGTTGACATTGCAATGGTGCCCGCATCGAAATATAGTAGTTTTTGCCTTACGCATTGATATTGATATCCCTGCCCCGAATGATTGCTGGTGGTCGTCTAGTTGCGTTACCACACAAAAAGTAGGTCCTTAGTAAAGCGAAAGGCGCAATCCTTACGAATACGGCACAATTACTTATTCACAAGAGCGGTAAAGTTGTACCGCAGGTACGTTATTCTGAAACCCACCTCGGCGAATTCAACAATACATGTCTGTATGGTCACTTGAAAGCACACTAAATAAGCAAGGCGGTCATATTGTTTTATCCATGAACAGACCTGAATACTCTAAGAATAAGTATTTAATGCGCCTTGAAGACTGCTGTTGTCAGGCTTTGTTGCTCCACGAGGCTTCATAGGCGGATGTTATGTTTATTTCTATAGGCTGTGGCACCCTATATATAGCCAGCATGTTAGGTTACCTTTCAGCGTCATTCCTTCTTCGATCTTTGCCGACTCGCTGGGTCAGTTCCGGCCACTGTAAATCTAGTTTCTTAAAACTGCAGCAGATGTCGCAGTTTGGTGGTGAAACGCCATTTATCCTGGTAACACAGTTTCTCACTACGCGATTTTCAGCTCTGGATATCATTCTTCATGAAGCAGGCCCTAGTGGCGCTGGACGACATTGAAGTGAGGAGTGGATCTTGTGAGCAAAGAGGTGAGTGTGAGCCCATAAAAAAAACACATCTGAAGCTGCTTCAGTCATTGCCTTAAAGACACTTTTCGTGGACGCTGCTATCGTTATCTAAAACTACGCGAATCTCAATCAGTGCGTGAAGCGAAGTTATACGGCGCATAAAAATACCTAATTTTTAAATCGATGAAGAGATCGCTAAAAACAATGTAGAAGAGGGACTTTCGCTGGAGCCAGCGTTTCGACAAGTGGACTTGTCTTCATCAGCACTTGTCTTCGGTGCTGCCCTGAAAAAAGACAAGTCCACTTGTTGAAACGCTTGCTCCAGTGACATTACCTGTTACACATCATATTTAGCGATCTGTTCATCGATTCAAGCCTCCATATTTCCCTGAGCTTCTCTTTGAGTTTCCGTTTCTAATTTTTAAATGGGACGTTGGGCGTATATTAAGGTGTTTACAAGCACCAAAGCAGAGACACAAAGGGCACGACGGATGCTCACCTTTCCTAGTGTATTTTCATTCCGATGGAGGCGAAATGTTGACGTTCGTGTATTGCGCGATGTCAGTGCACGTTAAAGAACTCCAGGTGGTCATAATTACTAGAGCCCTTCACTACGGCGGCTCTCATAATAACATCGTAGTTTTGGGATGTAAAACCTCAAATTTTATTATTATTACATACTTGTGTGTTTGTCTACTTCCGCCCATGGGCCTACAATTTCGCCCTAGTATCTGCAGCGCGAGTACGTACAATTACTAAACCTGGCACAACCTCGGAAGCAGTCGGCTTTTTTAAACTAGTGCATTAGCTACCAGACACTAATACCAATATCTGGCTTGTGTTAATTTACTGTTGTTTTTGTGTCGATTAGTAATGAGTGGGGTTTGGTGCACCTGGACATACCACTATACAACACGCACGCAGCGAGTGTTGGTTGCTGTTACCTAATACTGCCTGCGTCGCGTACTGTTTACAAACTGCACCGATGACGATGTAACAAATATAAAGAAAATTCTTACTCTCTAGCTTTGATTGAGTGGACAGAGAGGCTGCAACGAAGGCTGCTTATGGTCAAAATGTCAGCGTGCCATACCGTGCAACTCTTGGTGAAAGTGGCTTCTGCAGGTGTACACTTCTTCGCAGCGCTGCTATGTAGGCAAATGGGAAAAAGGACAAACACAGACGAAGAGCATCTATCATCATCATCATAATCATCATCATCATCAGTCTGTGCAAGCTCACTGCAGGGCAAAGGCCTGTCTTGTAGATCTCCAGTTATCCCTGTCCTGTGATAACTGGGCCCAATTTATCCCCGCAAGCTGCCTGATCTCATCTGCCCACCTAATTTTTTGCCGCCCCCTGCCACGCTTGCCTTCTCTAGGAATCCACCCTGTTAACCTTAATGACCAACGGTTGTCTTGTGTTCGCAATACAAGACCCGCCCATTCCCATTTCTTGTTCTTAATTTCTATTGATATGTCCCTAACACGCGTTTGTTCTCTGACCAACTCCGCTCTCTTCTTCTCCATTAAGGTTACATTTACCATTTTCCGTTCCGTAGCTCACTGCGTCGTCCTCAATTTAAGCTGAACCCTATTAGTTAGCCTCCGAGTTTCTGCCCCGTGGGTAAGTACCGGTAAGTTGCAGCTGTTATATACTTTCCTCTTCAGAGATAATGCCAAGCTGACATTCATTATGGGACAATGCTTGCCGAATGCACTCCACCCCATCCTTATCCTCCTAATTATCTCGGTCTCATGATCCGGATCAGGGGTCACTGATCCGGATCAGGGCTACTTCCAATGCTTCGCCAGCTATCTCAAACCGTGGTGCTCGCCCAAGGCTATATTGAACATTAGTTTTCTGCATATTAATTTTCAGGCCCACTGTTCTATTTTGCCTGCCTAGGTCAGTAATGATGCTTTATAATTCATCTCCCGAGTTACTTAGCAAGGCAATGTCATCAGCAAATCTGAGGTTACTGAGGTATTCCGCATTAACCCTTACACCTACCTGTTCCCAATCTAGTGTTCTAAATACTTCTTGTAAACATGCTGCAAATAACATTGGAGAGATTGTGTCCCCTTGTCTTACGCCCTTCCTTATAGGTATTTTGCTGCTCTCCTTATGGAGGACTATGGTGGCTACGGAGCCGTTGTAGATGTCTTCCGGTAGTCTTATGTGGTGCTCGTTTACGCCTTGATCCCGCAATGCCTGCATGACTGCTGACGTATCGACCCAGTCAAATGCTTTCTCGTAACCTATGAAGGCTATATATAGGGATATATATAAGGGTATATATAGGGGCATTCTCTATCACCCGATTGATAGTGTGAATATGGTCTACTCTTGAGTAGCCTTTACGAAAGCCTGCTTGTTTTTTACGTTTACTTAAAGCTAACGTGGTATGAATTCTGTTAGCGATTACCTTGGAAAATACCTTGTAGACTACTGACAGTAATCTAATCGGCCTATAATTTTTCAAATCCTTTGTGTGGCCTTTCTTATGGATTAGGATGATGTTCGCATTTCTCCAATATTCTGGTATGCCCGCAGTCATTAGGCATGGCGTATTCAGGCTTGCCAGTTTTTCCAGCGTAATCTGCCCACCATCCTTTAAGGTATTTGCTGTTATCTGATCCTCACCGGGTGCCACGCATCTAACAGCTGTGTAGTAAAACAGGAGGAGCAGGAGGAGGAGGAAGGAAACAGAAAGGCAGGGAGGTTAACCAGAGAGCGTCCGGTTGGCTACCTTGCAAGGGAGCTTTGGAAAGGGGAATAGAAAGAGTAGCAAAAAGGGGAAACCGAAATGGAGGCTGGACCTTGCGTGTAAGCTGTGCATGCTCAAATCATGACTCTAAACCTGTTAGCACGTGCAACTACTGAAGCGCGCGACCTCGGCTGCTGACGCTACGTCGTGCCACACCCTTGAGGCGTCACAGTATATAGCAAAGGCCTGCGGTAACTGAGCATGGCACGCTAATAGTTTGTTTTACACAAACAGGCCTATTCGCGAGGTGGCCGCAGCGGTGGTGTAGTGGTTATAGGCTCCGTACACTGAAGTTTGCGGCTACCCTGGTGCCACCTGCCGGCGGCGACGCGACAGTATCGGGAAGGTGGGTCCGCGGCGCGGCACGTCTCGACGTGTATTTCTTTCCGCGCGCTGCACTTGGTGTGACCACGTTTGGGGCCGTTTTGCTGTGTTCATTAGTCAGTTTTTCTGTTTTATCGTTTTTCGGATACGTGCCGAGACAGTGAAATGGTTTGTGCTTCGGGGGCAAGCGTTCAAAGTGACGGAAGTGCGAAAAAAATAGAAAGACGTGGGACCGGCGATACGACTGTGTGAAAGACTGTCACAACCACGAAGCCCAGCTCGGGATAAAGTTGTACAGGTTTCCTGGCAGGGCTTACGAACTAGAACGGCGAAAGAAGTGGATCGCAGCTGTGAGGAGAGTAAAGTCAGCTTCTTTCATATTAGTGTGAAGGGTTTGTGTTGCACATCGTGCTACACCTGCGCGTTTCGCCGCTTGTTGTGCGACAACGGCGGCGCAGCTTTTTAATAGAAATTTGACATGCCTGTGCTGATTTGAGAACTCCTTGCTGTAGCCTTTGTATTCGGTGTCGTGAGGATTACTCGTGCAATCAGCAGTATCTTCTCCAGGAAGTTTATTTTGTGCTGTCGAGCGCTAACTCATATAGGATCCTTGTTCCGGACGCTGGAGACAGAGGCTCCCTTTCACATTGCAGGATTTATCTTGCGAACTGCCATACGCGACATTGCAGTGAGAAGGCAGCACATATGCGAGTATGTAAAGGAATTCGCAAGCTAAATCGGACCTTGTGAAAGGGGCCTGATGAGTCTCAATGAATGTACAAAGTCAGTCATACTTGTCTGATAAAGCGCTAATTGGGCCCTATTGAGTGGGAAATCAAATTAGGTGAAGCCTTATTGCAGCTGCTTTGTTAGGGGCAACGCGAGCATACCTGTGCGGTTCGTAAGTCTACTCGGCTGCACATCAACGCGAGCAGTGCCAGTGAATTTGAGTATCTGCTTTAGAGTGCTTATGAATAAAAATATCGAATAATCAAGTGCTTGTCTCACTTTTTGCGCAAAGTGACTCGTAGTTGCGCCGATTAAGTCGGCAGTTAGGTCCCGGTTCTATGCTTATCGGTGAGCTGTAATAGGCTGCTTAAAACTGCTTGAAAACTGCAAAGGCTTTTGTCTGGCGACGTGCCAAACTACGCCGACGTAGAGCACCGTTCGGTGTCGCACAGGCACTTTCAATCAAGGTAGTTCTCAATTTCGATCACGCATGGGCGCCGCTACACGGGCCAATAAGTCGAATTCGAGTTATCTTACTCCACTCGACGTGACGGTGCTGACAACAGCCTACGATCGCGAAGCTCCACCTCGGTGTGCGGATTGCAAATGATTGAAGACGATCGACCCAAAATCGCGATCCAAAGGAACCGTATAGCTGTGATTCAAATGAAGAGGATATCTAAAGTGTCAATGTGACAGGGAGAATGAAATGATAGGCCGCGGCGTACAACGCACCAAAGGGAAATGAGGCATCCATCGCCAACAGAGAGGCATCCATTAAATCTTGGTAACCTATATTCAAAACACAAAGTCTTCAAGGTGAAACTTTAGTCACCGTTAACTTGATTCTCACAGTGGGTTTCATTCACGTGCGGGATGAATTCATGCGATTGCTTTCCTTGTTGCAACAGCACTTGGCGTGCACGTTCGGGTCATCCACTTCCGTCACCTCGATCACGGGTGACACAGCATACAGCTGCTCTCCGCTGGTTAACGCGGCAGCATGAAAGTGCGCGCTGACTACTTTAATCGGCCGAAACCCTGGAAAAATATCTGGGCATCACCAAGGAGCAGCCTCGCACCGTAACGCATAAAAAACAGCGGAGCACGGGCATGCGTGCGGAGTTTCGCGCGTACTTTCGAACGGTTTCACCATCTCCCCCACGTCTCGCACCTACTCAGTGACGCGCCGCTCACCACAGGCGGCGCTGAACTCCGCGGCGCGAATGCTGTTTCAGCAGCGCCGCCTGTCGACTGTACGGAGCCGATAAGGTACCACAGTCAGAAGAAGCGTGCAGGACACGCCCTTGTGTCCGTGTCCTGCACGCCTCTTCTTCTGACTATGGATCCTTACCAACTCGCTCAGCTTTCTGCCCTTTTGGGTTATAAGGTACTCGGCTGATCCAAAAGCGCGTGTTCGATCCCGGCCGTGGCGATCGCGTTTTCAATGGAGGCAAAAATGCCAGAGGCCCATGTACTGTGCGTTGTCAGTGCAGGCTAAAGCACCCCAAATGGTCAAAATTTCCGCATGCCTTCACTGCGGCGCTCTTCTTTCTGTTTCTTTCAGTCCCTTTCCATTACCCCTATGGACGCTGAGCCGTGCTCCCGACATAGGCTGCAGAAAATAGCGTCCTTTCCTTGACCGAACCACAATCATCATCGTCATCACCATCATCCTACTCGCGAGGCAAACCCGGGCGCTCGAAAACAGCCCGCTGCTGTCAGCTCTGCGGTAACTGCTTCGCGCAACACCGATTTGTACAGATCCTGGAATCTGCCGGAACATCTTTCTTTAATAATAAAGACGAATGTGTTTTACTCAATCTGACTGTTTGTTCCTCTTTTTTTTTGTTTCTTTCTTTCTCAAGACTTTTGCTCTTGGGAAATAGGCCCTTCGTGTCCACTGTTTCATGCTCCGGGCCGTTTTGGCACCTGGACCGTCCGCAGTGGTTCTGAGACTGGCCTCCCGGACCACACGCTGAAGAACCTGACAGGTCAGTAAGTTGGCAAAAACCTGTGCAGTACTCGCGACCTTCATTAGCAGCATTTCGTCGGGAGAGAACCCGTCAGCAGCATCGATTAAAGCGTTTATTGCTGCTTCAGATGTATGCTAAGTAGCGTAGTCACTCGGATAGCGTCGTGGCCGACATTCGCTGAAAATCTAATGCCACTATTGACATGCACTCCTACTTTCAAACATGTTCTCACTAATTAGAACGACCAATTTTTGCAATCCTTGCCACTCAACGAACACGCCTTTAAGATAATAGCAGACGAAAAGCGGCGTGCATGCCTGCGTTGACTCTCGTAGCTAGCAGGGAATAAAGAATAGGGATGTGTACAAGATGTAGAGAATACTAATAGACAGATGCATGACATTCCACACAAAACAGCGTGACGTAAATAGTTGCGCATGCCATGATTCGTAGAGGTGTGCGAGTAGGAATCAATAGGGTCAAAAGCGAATCGAAACGATGATTGAACACATTTAGATAAGCGAACAATAATAGCGCTGTACGTACATCTAGTGCAAAACAGCGTTCGCGCCCTGGCATTAAAAGCTTTAGCACTAAATCCGCAATTTAACTATCTGGAGGAAATAAACGGAACCTCGCTATACACAGTACTGTTCAGAAAACACGAACGATTATTCTACAGCCGGCAAAGTCAAGCTCCCTGAGCGAAGTAGCCTGCTTTATGCTATGTAGGTTATTACGCGGTATTCCAACATTATCTTGGCAGAGATAAAGACCATGACAGGTTTCCCTAAATTTCGTACAAATTTCGGTCTAGGCAACTTTTTGAAACATGCGTAAATTCGTAAAAAATGTACGTGCTTGCATATATTAATTGTACAACTCTAAACTGAATAAAATTACACGCTGTCCAATTCGATATTGGATATTTTCGAATTTTCGCATACGCCTACTGCCTAACAGTTGGTGTAAATATAAAAATAATTATTCATGTGTTCGAGTGACAAGCTCAGGAAGTAGCGCGACACCGGTGAATCTCAAAATTATTAGCGATGACGAATTCATTACATTGAACAGGAGAGTTATAGAGAAAATTGAGAATCGTGAGGCTGACAAAGAAAATCATGACAACACCACTAACGTGAAACGTAAGAAGGTGCGAAGCATGCGTTGGCGCACTGGTGTTTCCCACAGGAAACATCAGTCGCTGCCTAAAGGACTTGCTTTACCGTGGCCACGACGACGACGTTAGACGCCGACAGCTCGGGCGCATTAGCCGGAAATCGTTAGAATCGCTTCTGACACGACGACCCTGCAGATACACTGTCAGCGTGGACTGCCTCCAGGATCGAAACATACATTCACACACACTGTCTGACTCCACTGCCTCCAGCATGGCTGCACGCAATTTTCACAACCGAATTTAAGAAAGTTATCTTATTAATGCAATTAAATCCTGACTATTTGTTTATCTTAAATTAGTTTAATTCATGCTACCCTACTATGGACCGTTTCTACCCGTTATACACTTGTTTTATGACCTTCGTTTGACAACTTGGTTTACCGTGACGACAGGACACAAGAGACCGACAGCACGAGACCCTAAAATGCTTCGCCCGATGGCAGGTTTGAGAATTTGAGAGCACAAGTGACATTGACTAAACAAAACTGAGCTGCGTTGAGAAGAGCGAAGAAGTAGTTTTTTATTTGTCTCCAGAAGGAGTGAGGTTCCACAGTTGGCATGCAAACAAATGAAGGCATGTTTATGTTTCTATAGGTTTCACAGTAAAAGGCGAAAAAGGAATTTTATTTGTCTCCAAAAGGCATCAGATTCCACAGTTAGCATACGAACAAAAAAGGTATGTTTTAGCGAGCGTAAGAAAACCAGGTTGTGAAAAACCTAAGCCTCTTGCACTGCTGTGTAAGCTGCATATACGAACTGCGGAGCAGTGTTTCGCCTTGCGTTTCCCCTGTGTTTTTGTTGTGCTTATCACCGCCATCAACAAATTCCGCTAACTTATTCGATCTCACTGTTCGTTTATTTGGCCTTAATGGGCGTGCTTTATTTTATTTTCCACTCTAATCAATTTCAAGCATTTTAATCCGGAATCATCTTGACCGGTTTCGGTCAGCTATTAGAATGTTTTGGCCATGTTTTTAACTACTGCATATGCAGCGTGACGACGACATCGCACACCGATAGCCCGAACTCAGAAAGTGTTGCGCATTGAATATTCCAGAAATTGTGAGAATCTGTTAGGAGGTGTTAAAGGACGTCTAACTGAACTGTGATATAGTGTCCGAAAGAACCCGGCTATTGGAAAATGTGAACGCCTAAAGGTGCGCGTTCGCGATTCTCTCTCTCTCTCTCTCTCTCTCTCTATATATATATATATATATATATATATATATATATATATGTGTGTGTGTGTGTGTGTGTGTGTGTGTGTGTGTGTTTTGGTAGAACGTCGCAGCTATCATGCATGACAACGAAGTCGCGCAGTAGCATAGCCGCCAGCCACGGTATTTTTGACTTGCCACTAGGCAGTCGCAGGCATGTGCTCACACGGTGTGCTGATTACAGCGATATATCACTGTGCACTGCAGATAGAAGCACAGCTACGTCTATACGTAGGGTTTCGTGTTCTTTTTGTGATTTCTTTATTGTGTTTTATTTCTCTAAAGTGGTGCCGGTGTACATAATTCAGACGAACTTATACTTCCTTCATCTTCCGATTAATCGCAGGCAACTACTTATACCTTAACACCACTGCGGTGTACTCCCACCACCCGATATCTCGAGTATTCATGCGGTCACGTCCACCCACCGAAGCCACGTGCGTTACTTTCTGGTTCAGCGGCCGCGGAGCACTGGGTGAGCTGAACGTGTACAGGTGAGCATAACAACGTTCAGTACTCCAAAATAGGTGCCTACTACGTGCTTGTTCGTTTGCATTCTCAAGGCCTTCTATGTTACTCCATGATCGAGGGCGCACTAAAGAGTAACGCGACTTTCCTCGCCTTAGTAAATCGCACCTCCGTGATACCGATAAGCACCCCTCTGGCGCTTTGCAAGCGAGGAGATGCCAAACGCCTAGGTTGCCTAGGTGGCGTTTGGAGACGATCAAATCAAGGAGGTCTAAAATTTAAATATTTTTAAACCTCTTTGGCTCAAATATAGAATGTCAGTAGCGATGCCGCTTTAGAATTCCCCTACCAGCTGGCGATTACTTCATAAAATAGGCGGCATCTGTGTATGCATATATGATTTATTGTCTGTGGAAATATGATTGCCTTGTGTTAGAACAGGTCGAAACTTAACGGTGAAGGCATCCGGTAATTATGTCACCTCAATGGGCCTACAGTAATGAAGAAAAAGTGGATGCAGAGCATCCGACGAGACCGCATATAGGCTCTGCTGTAGTCGCATGACCTCCGAGATGGCGGGCGCGCTCGCCGTCTCGGAGGCCATGGTAGTCGAGTCATTGCTTGATATGTCTTCCGCTAGATGGAAATAGTTGTCCATTTTTGGAGCTGTTATTTTTCGCTTACGGCCGATTTTTCGCTCACAAGAGACGCGTGGAGACGCCGACACCGACGGCGGTATTTCTGCGGAACGAGCTCTCTAACGCTCTCGCGTTAAAATTATGGTTGATCCTTCTGTCATAGAGATCCGTATAACACGAAAGTGAAACCTATGTTCGCGAAGCTCCGGATAGCATCTGGTGAATCGAGGGCCGCGGGATGGGTTGGGTGCTCTGGGTATGTACGAAACATGCATCAGCGGCACCTCGACACTGCACAGGTGTCCTCGGCAGTTGTCCACAAGCAAAAGTACTCGAACAACTCACACTTCTCCGGAGATACTGCACTGGAAACGCCAGAGAGAAGCGCGAAATCTGCCACAAACCAGGAGCGTCTACAAACGGTGAATCCTTCCAAGCAAACCAGAATGGGTTGTCAGCGGATCGTACCGCGAACACAAAGTCCGCTTTAGCGAAACGGCCGTCTTTGTGTTCTTGGAGCAGAGCGCGTCGAAACGCAACTGGCCACACACAAATTACGTAGCGGTCGTGGTTGTACTACGTTGCCCAAGCCGGCAGGAGGCCACCATGTACGGCGCCGCTAAGCTGCGATGGATACGCTGAGGCTACCGCTGAGACTGCTGGCGCGCATTACCACGACAAGCTGCCTCGCTCCATCGTTCCTAAATGGCGGTACCACCGTTGGGAACCAAGAATACAGTGAAAGGGAGATCATGCTAATTGAAGAGTAATATTGCTTGCTAAACACCTTTGCCTTAACCGGACATCACTTAGATGCAAACCGTAAAGCGGGATATTAAAGGTCCCATTTGCTCCTTATGTCTTAAATGTATCTGTGTGGTGTATCGGCAGAGCTTCCAGCTCCATCAGCGCATCCCGGATGAATATGAGTTCTAATCCGAGCGTGTCGTACTTTTTCATTGTATATATGTGCGTTCCTTTTTCAGACATCCACTTCCATTAAGGAAGTAAGTCAGTGATCACCTTGGTGGACTACGGCATAAAACACCTTCGTGTTACAAGCCAGTTTCACGTGCTGATAACCCTTGTAAACAGCCAAGCAGTTTTTTTATTTTCAATCATGACGTAACTGTCGGATGTGTGAACTTATTGCTGTCATGGTGTATCAGTCATGCCCGTCGTAGGAGTGTTCATCATTACCTACTGAGCATATATAATCCCTCAGCATGCACTCACAAACTTCTTTCTTTCTTTGCTTTTGCGCTGTGGCCCAATCGAACTCGTAACTTTGAACTAAACCTTTTCTGCGTTTTATTAGGGTGACTCAAATGGGAGGTGCTAAAGGCCAGCGGCGTTTTCCTTGCCTGGAGCGGCGCCTCTGCGCGATCTCTCGGCCAGATCGAGAATTCGCACTACAATCGGAGAATGGAGGGGGGAGCCGGGGGGGGGGGGGGGGGGGAGATAGCACCGAAGGCACTGTGCGGCTGTTTCAGCAGTACATTTGTTCGTGCTCCGTGTGTTCTTACGACTTCCTCAGTTGCGCTGGCGTGCTTAAAGAGGAACACCATCTTCAAAAAAGATGATAACTGAGCGAAAGTGTCTGTGCCAGGGTGCAACATCCGGCACAGGAGGCCGGATGTTGGCCGGATGTTGGCCGGATGATGGTGGCCGCATGGCACAGTTGCCGTTCCTGAGAAGGGCCACTGTGCCATGCGCCGGCATGCAAAGAGAAATTTGTAATTTAGGGCCGGATCATAAGAAGGGCCGACAGAACTTTACTAAAAAATTCCGCTGTCTGCAAAAAAATATTTCGCTGAAGTTGATAGTCCTGAATGCATTGCGCGACTTCTGGATAACGCATCGGACGCGTTATCCGAAGGTCGTAAGTTTAGTCCCTACTGACGACAGGTGTTTTTTTTTTCATCAGCTTTAACTCCTTCCCATATCTTTCATATTGCTACACTACAGCTAAAAACATTCAATGTCTGTTGTCCTTCTATGGCCTCATTGTCTTTTGACTTTATGACCGGGTGTTCAACAAATGAACGAGCCCTTGATCGACTACACCTCCATTGAAACCAAACCATTTAACTGTTTAAAAATCTGACATCTAAGCTAGCTTGTCAAATGAACAACGACGCAGCTTTCTGCACTGGCCTCTGTCATTTTCGCCTCCACCGAAAATGCGACCGCCGCAGCCGGGATCGAACCCTCGTTTTTTGGGTGGCAGCCGAGTACCGCAACCACTACACCACCGCAGCGGACAATGTACTGTGCGTTGTCAGTGCACGCTAAAGAACCCCAGGTGGTCTAAGTTTCCGGAGCCCTCCACTACGGCCTTTCTCTCCTTTCAATCTCTCTCATTCCCTTTCCCCCACCCCCACGGACGCTTAGCTGTGCTCCCTACATGGGCTGCAGAAATTTGCGTCCTTTCGTAACCGAACCACGATCATCATCATCATAATTCTTCTGCGATGAACGCTTTACAGCTCGCATGGAACGAGAACGCGCCTTCGCCCGCGAGAGAAAACGCTGACGCAGTAAGCGTCTGCTGGCTAGTTTCTTGATTGAAAAACATCGACCGCTCGCGCTGCACAACCGTTCACCGGCCACCCCATATACATAGGCACTGGATCTTGACCTGCAAGGTAGAGCCGGTGGGAGATTTCTTTTGTGCGTAGTTGAACCATAAGGATTCGCAGCGTGGCAATTAACTAAATGTAATCCGGAACTCGGCACAATCTACGACGTAGGAGCGCAGGAACCTCATAAAGACCAGAAGCATAAATTACAACGCGTGTGTAAACACGCGTTGTCACTCATTTACATGGATGAGTGGGCAATGTCACGGGTGATTTACGGTAACACCGAACGATCCCCAGTGCTTCACCCACCCGTCATGGTTCACTTCGTAGAGATGTGTGGATTTTTTTATTCTTTACTCGTGCCCAGGATTTTGAAATCATGAAAAGTTGGAGAACATGCGCAGGCCTTGCAATGAGCGGAATGATACGCGTTGAAGTCCTTCTTCAATTTATTCGCGGGCTCAATCGTTCTCACATTGAAGCAGCGGCCATTTAGTCTTACATAGCACTTACTATGCAGTTTCCTACTAAAATACTACAGGGAAATCTGGCACTGCCATCGTGAGGCTGCCATGGCAATGATGGGTGTGACATGGATTTGTCTAGTATTTGTGCCTGTAGCTTTAAACGTTCTGGTGGATTTGTTTATTCCCGTTTTCTAGCTTCAGTAACGCGAGTGATATTACTACACTTTTTTCATTACGTGACGAAGGCAGCGGCTGTAGTGTATGCTACTGAGAGATCACCAGACTGTCTCATGTACTAAACTCGTTTGCAGTGATGAGGTGCCTTGCAGTCTGTTTCGTTTTGTGTTTGTTGGTGGCTACACATATTATTTCTAGTGGTATTTTACCTGAGTTTGGAAATATTTGCGCTGCGTCTCGCGAACTTTGTCGATGCGGTCTTGTTGTTCTTTTTTGCTTTTCTTTTGTATCAGATGCGACATAACGCGTAAGCGTTGGGCCGCTTTCACGGCTGACATACATTCCTTCGAACAAGGCTGCTTGTATATCTTGTACTACAGCATTTCATTTCCGCTATCTGATTATATTCAACGCCGACCGAACATGCTAAGCAGGAGCACAGTTATCGCGCCTAGCAGAGGCCGACTTGGCGATAGGCAGACACACCTGCATACGACGCTCAAGTCAGCTCAGATCAAGGTTCAGGCGCAGTTTCTGACGGAGTTTAACGGCGCGGCTGTTCATATATCACGTTTTCGCACAAGGCTATAAGCACCAAACGATGGGCAATACTGCACTTCTGCTACGGCCTCGCGCAGCTGTTCGACCCATATAGTTTATAAAAATGCAATGGAATTAACACTTGCTCTGCGCTTAAGGAAGCGGGCTAAAGCCCGTTTATTATGTTTAGAAGACACACCAACTTTTTACATACTTGAAAACATTAGGACACAACTTACAAGAGCAAAAATATTTATTTCAAGTTCTAAGACAACTATACCTGCAAACTGGAACCTTAATGGACGTTGCTAAATCTGGGCATAAGTAGAGGAGGCAAAACGTTGCCATATCGCATAATAATGCTAAGTTTCTGAGCGTTCGGTGTATTTTACAAACCGCGAAAGAGCAACAATTACCTGCGCACGCACATACTTCTTCCAAGGTCTTCCATCTTAGGGCAATATTTTGTTGTAAACGACCCTTATTTTGTAGTCGCAAAGCGATATGAAGCCAGAAGAACGAATTCTAGGCAAATCCATGTCATACCCATCATTCCCATGCTGGCCGAACCACCTTGTTTGAAATTCCCATAGACACTAGTGCCACATTTCTCTCTAGAATTTTAGTAGGAAGCTCTATGGCACTTACGACACGACGGGGGATTTCATGCACCACCCGCGCATTATATGGCATCCTTTCAAATCTACTCATGATGTGGGGACACAATTGGGCAAGTCTATTTTTCCCCTCCTTTTTTGCGTTCTTTTGCCCTTTCCCCTGTGTATGGTAGCTAACTGGACACGTATTAGGTCAACGTATCTGCCTACGCCATACCTTCCTTGTTTCTATCGCCCTTGTCTGTTTTCTGTTGTGGCGTATTTCCCCAATTGAACTGGCGTCACTGGGATAGATTCGCATAAAAAAGTAAGTATTGATCAGGTTTAAAACTTGTGTTACTTTTTACGTAACATAAGTTTGTAAGCCTGTCGCAGAATGTATATGTTCCCCCAGAGCCAAGTATCAAGAAATCAAGTTCCTCCAGAGCCAAGTCTCAAGTATCAAGGACTTACAGCCAAGTATCAAGAAATAATGCTACGAAGTGTTATCCAAACTGGTGGTGCTAAACGCATTGAACCATAAGGATATGCGCACCTTGTACGGTGTATTTTCTTAACAATGCTCGCAGTAATTTAATATTTTGGACATCCTATTTCAATTAGCACAGTACATTTGTTATTGTCAAGGGCAAACCGGTAATTTACTCCTGACTTATTTAGGCTGTTTTTGCCATTTCTTGTGGTAACTTGGAAAGGGTAGTGGGAGCGAGTTCTGTATATTGAAGTCCTAGACAATATACTGGATTCTGGGGTGCCCACACATTCTTTGGGATTATCTTATGGTTACAGATTTACGAAAGAAACCGTTCTTCGGGACCCGCTGGTTTCTGTGTATACGCCTATGAAGAGCGGCTTGTGGATTGCGCGAAGGGTGCGGATATCTTCGAGGAATAGGTGGAGCGTGAGTGCAGACCCTGTTATCTTTGTCATCGCTTTTAAACGTGCTTTCATTTTCTCATTAATTACGTATGATGATAGAACATCAACGTACATTATGTTCTCATGCGAAATGAAAAATTAGCATCCACCCGTGTGTTAATAGTTGTTGCTCCACCTTGCGAATTCCCGCAGAGATTGTTTGCCTCATGTTCTGTTGTGTTACTGCTAAAACACATCTTAGGCGGCAGGCTGAGCGCCCAGCTTGTTCTTTTTATTTCTTTGCGGATACTCCGGAGAAAGGGCAGTAGACGTTGCATTGATTTTTCGAACATTTATTGCGTAACCTTGGCTGGTGGAGGTGATGTATATTTCAGTTCATAAATTCTGCAAGGTTTCTCATTCTTTGTGGTTATGTTATCAAGACGTTTATATTTCATTTTTGCTTGGATAACGATACGCCCTTTGGTAAATGTTTTCTAAAAGAAAGGCAAGGGTATAGCTGATTTTATCTTGTGGTCTGCGTGGTTCCCTGTAATAAAAGAAAGAAAGAAGAAAGAAATAATTTTTCCTATCGAAAAGATTTCATATTAGGTTCATATTTAGCGCTATAATACAGCACTGGTGCTCTCATCTACTTTATTATTTTTCTTTACCAGCTGGTCTTCGAAGGAGTGGCTACGGAAGGAGCGCGCACAGACTCTGCAATTATGATAGACGATATTGAGTTCACCGATGGGGAATGCCCGCCCTACGGTAAGGTATTTGCCGAAGACATTAACCGCATAATATGCTAGGACTCTCTTGGAGCCAATAACTCACCACGATTACGTTCCTTGTACTTGCAAAGGCACACAAAAGGAATGTGTTGTGTTTGGCTAGATCGACTTTTTACGTGTGTTGAAGCCTATCAGCGGATTATGCGCGCCAATAAACAAATTTCTTGCGCCGAAAGCTTCCGCCCAATGTCTCTACTGCCGCCGCTCAATTTGGATCGTCCGAGCCTAGAAGAGGAAATGACATCCCGATTTCGGCTGCTGAGACACTGCGGTGCAGTGATACGTAGAAGTGTAGCTTACCGGACGTGTATTTATTGTCGAAGTTTAATTCATCTTGTCTTTTATAAGCTGAAGCAGTAGTCGAATGTGAAAAACAGACGAGGTGGCGTTCATTCAAAAGCAATACCCACAGGGCGAACCAGAGGGCGTCACTTTAATTTTCCGATTTCGTCCCTTTCTCGCTTACGAATGCCCGGTTCTTGACAGTAGCGGCGAACTGGTTATCTCACAAATGCAATCTTTCAATCCTGCTCAACTTAATATGCCCGCTTAGTGTCCCTTTACGTTTAATGACTAGTGAAGCGCACGTGAGCTCAGCTCAGAGGATATCGCTCGACTGCTCTGTTACGGAAAATGTTTCGGAGAGCCACGGTGCAACTGCTCGGGAAGGTCAAGAGGCTGCCGTGGTCGTGTCGTCCTCTTTGGCGCGTATTAGTATTAGCATAGCGTCTCTACGCAGAAACACTTAAACAGTACCACACATATATTGCTGTGTTTGTGTGTTCACCCCTCCTCCATCCCCCCTCCTCCCCGTTTTCGAGCTTTGCTTGCACTGCGCACGGCGTCATTTGTACACGCGACTTGCATCATGTCCGCGCAAGAGTACATAGCATACCATGAACAGTGAGCCCACGCTAAATAAAAAATCCTCACTATTTCGTGCTCATTCATAGGAGTTGTTGGTACAGTAGTCTGTTACGCAAGGCTGCTATAGTAAAGGCAGAACTGTACGTGTTCGGAGGGACATTGCAATTGGCGGTGCTTGGGAAAACACGTGTTAATTACATGCAAATAACAGAGCACTGATATATGAGAGTTATGCCGACAGCTGAGTTGTATATCTCCACACACACACACACACACACACACATATATATATATATATATATATATATATATATATATATATATATATATATATATATATATATATATATATATATTGTGGGCATTCATTAGCCTCTTCTACTTCATCTGTACATAATCATCATCACCTTGGTTTCGTCATCATTCTCTGCTGTGGGTTGTCATCTAGAGCTCAATCTGTGCTTGGGGTGCGAACCGTCATCTGTAGCCTCAAAGCTTAATAAAACGGCGTCATCGTCACAGCTTCACAAGTGGTGGAGAGTGCTCTTCGGTCCCCCGTCCTCTGCCACCCCGGTCACACCCCTGGAGCTTCGATCGGGCCGCCGCTTGTGTCAGCTGCCCGCCGTCATGTCGCAGCCAACTGACACGTCCGCATCACCCATGTCGGCTCAGACATCTGCCGCCCCTCATTGTTGGGTTGTAAGCGGCCACCAGCGTGACCCCCACTTATTCGCTGGACTTCGCGGCGAAGACGTCGAGGATTGGCTTGACGACTATGACCGAGTAAGCGCAGCTAACCGTTGGGACGAGCCGCTTAAGCTAAGCCACGTCCCCTTTTATCTAACGGGAGTGGCAAAGACCTGGTTTTACAACCACCAGGTAGACTTCGCAGACTGGGGCAATTTCAAGCAGCAGCTTCGACAAATTTTCGGCACACCAGCCGTTCGCTCTGCTCTCGCAAAGAAGACACTCGATTCCCGTAAACAACAACACGGCGAATCATACACTTCCTACATAGAAGACGTCCTTGCCCTTTGTCGTCGAGCGAACTCAGCCATGACCGAATCCGACAGGGTTCGGCACATTCTCAAAGGCATCGGGAGTATCGCCTTCAACGCCCTGGCCATCAAGAACCCCGAAACCGTTGCCGATGTAGTTTCCACTTGCCAGCGCCTTGATGAACTCGAGTCGGTCCGCTTGCAACCGGACACCGTAGAAAACATCGCTACCACCGATTCCTCATTGCGCGCGATGATCCGTACCATCATACGGGAAGAGCTCCAGACGCTTGGCTTCTTACCAGCTTCACCGCCCCTGGCTGCTTCCGGTGACTCTTTGCGAGACGTTGTCAAGGAAGAGTTGGCGTCCATGACTGGTGCTGCTTGTGTGGACCGTCCAACAACATATCCCCCGCCAACATACGCGAAAGTAGCCGCAAGTTCGCCGGCCGTAGTTCCATCGATGCCTCCTCAACCAACACCGGTCCACATGGCTTCTATGACTGTCGGTGGATCCATTCAGCCCAGTTATCAGCAGTGGCGCCCGCCGCGTCCTACATGCTACTACTGCGGATATCGTGGTCACATCGCGCGGTTTTGCCGCAAGCGCCAGCAAAACGAGCGCCGCGGTTACGACGTCTACGAACGAGATGACTATTCCGCCGGACCTACTTTCCAACGCCGTCCGTATTCTCCTCCTCGACGTCGTTCTCCATCACCACCTGCAGAGTCCGCGAATGCTGGTGCCTACCGTCCGGCGAGGCGCCGCTCCCCATCGCCACTTCGCCGCTCTACGTCTCCGCTGCGCCCTGCTTCCCCCTTCTCTGATCGCCGTCCGGAAAACTAACTTATGCATGAGGACGATAAAGAGAAGACGGCGTTTTCAACACCCGACGGACTCTACGAGTTCAATGTAATGCCGTTCGGCCTGTGCAATGCACCCGCAACCTTCGAGCGCATGATGGACACTGTTCTCCGTGGCCTGAAGTGGAAGACTTGCTTATGCTATCTAGATGATATCGTTATTTTTTCGTCAAGCTTCCCTCAGCATCTGCACCGTCTGGACGAAGTTCTCACGTGCCTTGCCAGTGCTGGACTTCAGCTAAACACCAAGAAATGTCATTTTGCAAGCAAGAAAATCAAGGTGTTAGGCCACATTGTAAGCAAGGACGGCATTCGCCCCGACCCTGACAAGGTTTCCGCCGTTCTGCACTTTCCTCGTCCCGAGAAAGCTAAAGATCTCCGCAGTTTCTTAGGACTCGCTTCCTATTTTCGCCGATTCATACGCGACTTCGCCACCATAGCTTCCCCTTTACACAAACTCCTCAGAAATCATGTTCCCTTTGTGTGGTCTGCCGAATGCGAATCAGCTTTTGACTATCTCAAGCGCGCTCTAACCTCTGAACCCGTACTTTGCCATTTTGACGAAACCGCACCTACTTTCCTGCATACGGACGCCAGTGGTCACGGCATCGGTGGCATTCTCCTACAGCGAGACCATTCCTCACGTGAAAGGGTCGTTGCGTACGTAAGCCGCGTTCTCACAAATGACGAGAAGAACTACACCATTACTGAACAAGAATGTCTAGCCGTCGTATGGTCCGTGCAGAAATTCCGACCTTACCTTCACGGCCGACATTTCACTATCGTGACGGACCATCACGCCTTATGCTGGCTTTCGACGTTGAAGAACCTGTCCGGGCGCCTTGGTCGGTGGATTCTACGTCTCCAAGAGTATGACTTTACCATCACCTACAAGAGCGGTAAAAAACACCAGGATGCAGACGCCCTTTCTCGATGTCCGCTTCCTGCGTCACAGGGCAATGGACCTTCAACCACCTTATGTGACAAGCTCTGGCGAAGTCCCTCCTCGTACGCTACGTCCTTAGCTACTGTGGACCAAGTACTGCCGCATGACAACCCATCATTCCTATCGCATCAGCTTGCAGACCCTTATTGCCAGCGCATCATAGCCCGCCTTCAAGGAACTTCGCGCCCACCTAACGCCCGCAGTCGTCGACAGCTGACACGGTTTAAGATCGCAGACCACGTCCTATACCGCCATGTATACCACTCCGACGGCCAACGCTGGGTGCCTGTCCTGCCTCGCTCTCTTCGGCCTCAAGTCCTTCAGGCTTCTCACGATGACATGACTTCTGGCCATCTTGGTGTTCAGAAAACCTATGACCGCATCAAAGCTCGCTTCTATTGGCCAGGCATGTCTGCCAGTGTAGCGAGGTATGTCTCTTCTTGCGCCCGTTGTCAGCGTCGAAAGCTCCCTACAACACTGCCAAGCGGACAGCTGCAACCGGTCCCATGTCCGTCAGAACCATTCGACGTAGTCGGCGTTGACCTGTACGGCCCCCTTCCTCTGACGTCTAGCGGTAATCGATGGATTGTGACGGCAGTGGACCATTTGACACGCTACGCCGAGACCGCCTGTGTGCGTTCAGCGTCAGCTTCTGAAGTCGCTGAATTCATACTTCGAGCTTTAATACTCCGTCACGGTGCTCCTCGCGTCATCCTGAGCGACCGCGGAAAAGCATTCCTCTCGCAACTTGTAGACGAAGTGCTCAGTGCCTCCGGAACCATCCACAAGACAACCTCCAGCTATCACCCGCAAACCAACGGCTTAACCGAGCGATTTCACCGCACGCTCTCCGACATGATCGCCATGTACATTCAACCTGACCACACAAACTGGGACACCATTTTGCCGTTTGTAACTTTCGCATATAACACTGCGGTACAACGCACAACCGGGTACTCGCCGTTCTACCTTGTCTATGGCCGCTCGCCCTCTTACTTTCTTGACGTCTCTTTCTTCGCGGCTCCTATCAAAGAGCCTTCATCGACTCTTGAAGAATATCTGTCCCGTCTCCTCCGTTGTCGCGAGCTCGCCCGCATGAATACCGACGCTAGGCAACGGGATCGCAAGGAGCACTATGATGCACATCGCCGCGTCGTCTCCTTCCGCCCTGGCGATGAGGTGCTGCTCTGGACACCAGTTCGCACCCCTGGCTTATGTGAGAAGTTTCAGTTTCGCTTCATCGGCCCCTACACCGTCTTGGCACAGACCTCCCCCGTCAACTACCGCGTGACACCTGTTGTCGTCCCAACTGACCGCCGCTGCCGTGCTACCGAAGTGGTCCACGTTTCTCGTATGAAACCTTTCACCCGGCGCTCTCCGTCCCCTTGAGCTGCGGCCAGGATGGCCGCTCTTGCGCGCGGGAAATTAGTGTGGGCATTCATTAGCCTCTTCTACTTCATCTGTACATAATCATCATCACCTTGGTTTCGTCATCATTCTCTGCTGTGGGTTGTCATCTAGAGCTCAATCTGTGCTTGGGGTGCGAACCGTCATCTGTACACTGTAAACGAAAATATGCCCAGCTGGGAGGTCTTGCAGGATAATACTCCCGCTAACCTCCGGTGACGTCACCATATACCCGACGCGTCGGGATGTGCCGGAGTACGTGCGAGGCCTCGCCGCGCTTTCAATCCGGCGCGTGAAGCACGGAGGGAAACGGGGCGCCTTCCATGATTATCCTCCGGCGAACAATGACCGGAGCTCGTATTTCCCTCCGGTATCTGCCCGCAAATCCTCCGGTACCACCGCCTGACCGCGCCCGGCAGCTCTCATTGGCTGCTGGAGGAGTGACGTCGCAGCCCGACAAGGCCTCTCAAACCTAACATGGCGCCGGTCCTAGCTACACAGTCGAACCGATGCGATGCTTAGGCGAAATGGCAGGCCTTCGGCCGCGTTAGGAAAAAATGAAATCGTTTCGTGCATCTTGTGAACGTTACAAGCAGCGATGAGCACCAAGGGACACTGTGGCCGACAGCAGCAAAGCGTCGCTGGAACCTACGTCGTGCTAGGTGTTGTGGAGTGATCGAATGTCAGCCACGGAGAGCAGGCACAACGACTGCGTCGGTGAGTGAGCCAGTATACTTTTTGAAGTGCGTGCGTTATTTTTGTCAAAATCAAGTAAAGTTTGGTGCAGTTTAACAAATAACAATATCGGTAATGTAGAATTGAGTAGTACTAGAAGTATCGGGTATGTTACAGAAAAATATAGGCGTAAGAAATTCGGCCGAATTGCCATTGTTTGAAACACGTGTTTTTAAAGCTATATAAATGGGAATAGCTTCTACAAATTTGCACGTAGGAGTGTGAGATTTAGCGCGTAGAATGTCTGCATGGAGATCCGTGCTATCTCGCAAAACTATGGCCGTAGCTATATTCATAACGACGTTATAAAGATATTAAAATTAAAATGTGTTTTTATGTTATATGTCACGTATCTATCAATTTATCTTTCTCTACAATGAGTATAATAAACGCTGCGTCATTGTATATTATCACCTGCAATTTATTTGGATCTAGTCTTGTAAACTGGCCTAATAACAACTAAAATCGATGATATGCCTTTTTAAAATGTAACGAAACGAGCTATACAATTCTTTTTGTATTGCCTTTGAGAATGCATCTATGCGCTTAGTCTAGTGACGTGTTTAAATAGGGTATGTAGAAGTGGAGATATCAGTCGACCGATTAAAAAAAATTTTAAGTAGGCCTTCCTGCAACGTTTATTTCCAGCCGCTACTGCGGTCATGGTGGCATGGCCTTGGCTGCGCTGCACGGAACTACTGAAACAGAGTGTAGCTGCAGGTACATTCACGTTTCTGAGCAAGCGCAGTGACCAGGCAGAGGGTGGCACGAGGCGGGCAAAGCAAGAAGGGGGGGGGGGGGGGTGTTGAACGTCGTCGATACAGCGGTCGTGGCCATTCCAGACGTCCCGTGATGTAGCCACAATCTCCTCTGCATGTAAATATGCGTGACTCCCAAACAGCACCGCCGAGGCAGTGACGTCAATCTTAGCGCTCCTGTAGGAAAGAATGCATGGGAAAACGAAAAAGAGGAGCGAGTGTCGAACATTTTCCTAGAACAGTCCCATCAGCTGGTAGCTCAGAAAAGCTTTACAAACTTCTTGTGGCAACGAACAGGGCCGAGAGACTCGCTAGAGGAGGCCGTATGGAAAGTGAACTTTCCAGAATATACTTCGGCTATCCACCCCCCGTCGAAAACCGCATTTTTCTTCTGCTGGTTCGAAGGTTGACACACTTAACGAGCCGCGACATTCGCGTAGACCTTTTTTGTCCCGGTGCTCGCGGCTAGATTCCTCCCTCCACGCTGTTGTGCATCGAATGCTCTTGACAGCACTTGCGCTCCAACCGAGGACTGTGTCCACTCAGTGCATTTCAGGAATGGGAGCGTGCAAAGCAACCTCGCTGGTCGACGCGAACAATGAACACCGCATATACCACTGGCGCCACTGCGGGCTCGGCTGGTGCACCGCGAGCTGTTCAGGCAGCCATGGCTGTACCGCGATCTCTTCGCTTTGTCACGGCCGTGCAGAATGTAAAAATCTTGCATAGTCTTTTTCTTTTTTTTTTCTCGGCCTGTCGTCCGTTCTGGCTCACTGACACTGCAGGATATGCTACTTAAGCATTTTTCAGAACCGTGTACGCGACCTCTGGCAAACCCTTTTAGTTATTTTATATTTATTCTTTTTCCTGTCACTCTCCCCCCCCATCCCCTCTTCTCCTGCGTGAAGCCTTCTCGGTCTGGGGGCCACTCTGCCTCGTTGAAAAACCCGTTGAGCAGTGTTCGTGGGCGCAGGTGTTTGTGCGTTCGTGACAATGCGCATGAGCGCAAGTGCCCGGAGCTGCCGGGGAAGTCGTCACATGCAAAAATAAAAAAAAGCAAAACAAAAAAAGCGAGGGAAAACCCGGTAGTCACCTGACTGGCCGCGAAAGGGAGCGCGATGTCCGTCATGCGAGCGAAGTCGGCGGCTGTGCGAAGTGTGTGGTTATGCTTTATTCAGACTGTTTAATTACCCTAGTAAATAGTTTTCATCTTTGCTCCCTTGAACTGTGCTTTTATTTTTCTTTCGTTTACTGCCATCCTGATAGCTAACAATCGGTGTACCTACAAGTGTAAGAATTTACAGTCCTCTCCGTCTATTCTATTTTTTTTTTCTCATGGTACGGTGCCCTTCTTTCTTTTGTATGTCCGAGGAGAAGACGGACACGACAGGAGGGCCTCTGCAAAGAAAAAGAAGGAAAGTGCACTGCCACCAAGCCAGCTGACGTATTTTGCTTCGAGAAGTTGGTTTGGGACTTTCTTCTCCCCTCTTCTATCCAAGTGCAAGCTTCGACCGCGCTCCCGATCCTTGGCCTACGCGTGTGTTCCGGGAATACGGCTTGTTGCATACGGCAACTGTTAAGTACGTTTTCGGATTAAATTGTGAAGTTTTTATTTTTTATTTTCAAGGCAGACATGGCTGTTGTAGTGTCATCCTGATAAAAGAATTTCTCTTGCCTCAACATGTTCTGTAAGGAAGTTTCGCGCATTCTAGGAACTGTGACATGCATATGCGACTCTGACTTATTACAACTTGCTCATTTCTTGTTCTTTTGTCGTGCATAACACATTTACTTTCGCCGTTTAAATGCTTTGGGACGTAGTTTACCTTGTTATGAGTCTCCCTTCACTCTTTGTATAAGGTTTCAGGAATGTTTCTCGCACAGTCATGAAGTGCGAAGTTAAGTAAGAAGAAAAATGTCTATTTTCGCTTTTGGCTGGTTATGTAGCAATCAAAGGCGGCTTATGTCGTGGTATAAGCTAATCTGAAACTGCTACTTGCCAGCAGTGCAAAGTTGCTTTTCTCGTGTAGCGGCCGATAACGACCCTAGTCGCCCTTTATTTGCACATTGTCATAATCAAACAAAAGCAAAGGTGTACTGTGATACCTTTATTGCTGCCGAACTTTCATTGCAGTGTGTTATTTTGTTACGTGCTTTAAATCTCCTTGTTGTATTTGGTGTGGCATGAGTATGCCAGATATAGTTCTGTCTGACGAGCTGAGCACCATACATTTTTCTCTTTTTGGTTGCCCCGACACATACAGGATGTCCCACCTAAGTGTAACCATGTTTTCAAAAATGATGGAGCGTCTTAGTGATTTGCGAGAAACTCATACATGTTGAGGATAAAGTGCCCTAGTGTTACGATTTTTTTTTCGTTTTCCAAAATCAGTAAATTGGCCTAAACTAATGAGATAACTTGTTTAATTATTCGCTTCAGAAAGAAATTGTCGCTGAGAAACTTGTAGATCAAATTGAAATGTGAAATGGTCTGCTTGTATGTGCCGTCAAAGAAAGCCCGCGATATGCAAAAATAACCGTGTGATAGCGCCACTAAATTAGCGCTTCCAGGCAGCCGATCAGGGAACAACGTCCGCTTGTCTCTGCAGCGCTGTCCGAGACATGCTTGGCGTTTGCGGTGGCCACAAGATGCGTGTTCGTGCGTGCGCGGGCTTCATTCGATGAATCGAAGAGAATAATATCTTTATGCAGCCTACATTCTCATGTTCCCACATTTAATAAAAAACACATCTTTATGCAGCGTCACTAGGGAGCGTAATAATGCACTTTCGTCGTCACTCGCACTGTGCGTCTGATTGCTACAGCGCTGCAGGTACAAGCGCATGTATAGTTTTTTTTTTTTGCGCCGAATTAGTGGCGCTGTCACGTGGTTACTTTTACGTTTCGTGGGCTTTCTTTAACGGTACATATCAAAATACCCATCAATGCTGCTTAAGGGGATTTTTTTTTATTTGATCTACAACTTTCGGGGCATTGGCATTGTGAAGGAATTGGGCGCACGCAAATATGAATTTGTTGTATCGACAATTTCTTGCTGAAGCGAACAAATAAAGAGTTCGGTAATTAGTTTATTCTAATTAATTGATCATGAAGAATGAAAAGAACTCGTAACACTAGGAGACTTGATCCTTAACACGGCCGAGTTTGTTGCAACTCGCTAGCACGCTCCGTCATTTTTAAGAACTAACATTAAGTTTAAAAAATACATTACGTGTAAGTGGGACGCCCTGTATATCGCTTTTTATTTCGCTATTGCTAAAGGTCTACTGAATGTTTTAATGTGTGCGCAGAAAATATATCGCACAGCCAGCCGGTGTTGTGTTTTAAAAAAGGAGTTTCATTACAACAGCTCCAGTAGGGTGAACAGCCCTTTAACTGTTAAATGAAGCAGGTAGCTTTGTTAGCTTCGTGATTTGTCGACCGGAAGCAGAAAGGGGTTGTCGAAAACATGGTAACACGCGGGGTGCGTCAGTTAACAATTACGCCAGGGTTTATAAAAATTCACGAGTGCACTTCAAGGACGCAACCATATTGGTATTGTTGACTGTTATCTTGTCCATCTCAGGCTATTGTTTCAATGAACTGAGGTAATTAACATTATAGTTACCCAAGTTTCAAGCAGTTGCGTTAAACACAAATTGCTCAATTGGGAATTTTTCAGCATGTAAATTATTGTCCTGATAATGTAAAATCATGGTAATAGGTTCAGTGGCTTTACGTTTTTGGGCTCCTAAAAAGGTCTGGGAGATTCGAAAAAGTACCACGTGACGAAGCGTTTCCAAGACTTGTCATCAGCACTCTCAAACATGCTACAACAGGATGATCGGTGATGCGCGAAGACATACAGCACTGGACACGCCACAAGAGTATTGATAAGACGTGGCCACACTTTACGCCCTCTCGGCTTCTTGATGCGTACGGTCTATGTGCATCATCGATTGCTTGTTGGTATATGTTCGAAGGAGCTGATGTCACTGCACGCAAGTGCCCAGTCCCGTCGTATATTCGAACCTTGCGCACTTTCTTTAAGGGGTCCGACAGCACTTTAAACAGCAAAGCTTTTTTAACAAATCGTTCCTTGTCCGGAGAACCAAAAAATATATATATATATATAATCACCTTTAGTTCATGTCTCCTAAAGAGCGGGCGAACTATGCAATGCCGAATGCGCAGTGTTGATGATGATGATGTTCCCGAACACATACGACGCTACCACACGCGCGATTCTTTCTTCTCCTGCGCACATGGCCAAAGCCCACTACTATACACTGGCAAAACGGCGGCTGGCGGCCGCAAGCAGGAGAAAGAAAAATCCTGTATGCGTTGATATGCCTGGTGCACAGTGTCTCGCGAAGCTCTGCGTTTGTGCATTGCTTCGCACTGCGAGAGCATGCGTCCTCTCACGGCGCGAGGCTATGCACAAACGCATGCAGCCATGGGTAGCCCGAAGCTAAATCGCACTCGCGAGGAAGAGACCACGATCCGAAAATCGAAGGCTTGCCGCTACGCGAGAACGAAATCGACGGCGCGGAGCAGATCTGGAATGCGTGGTCAAGTTCAACCTCGTCACAGCAATAAGCATGTCACCGTTCAGCTTCGCTGTGCATGAGCTTTTCGCGGCTTAGTGCAAGCTTAAAGCCCTCTATTATTTTTCTTTTTTTTTCTGGGTAGAGTCAGAAAGAGGTGCCGATCAGTCGTGAAGGCTGCTGTGAACATGTGAGCCAAATGTTATTGCACTGAACGCTCCAGGGAATCCAAGATATTGTTTCGAACACAGCTGGAAAGCGCCCGCTCTTCTTTCAACAAATGACATCACTGGAGGCGCCGGCTAATTCGCTTGAAAAAAAAAAAGAAGAAGAAACAGCGTTGGCTGATTTCATGAGAGCGGAAGATAATCTGCTATGCTTTATTTGTTCGTTTTGAATTCAACAAATGAAGGAAATGGGCGTGTATCTCTTAAAGGACTGAAAAAAGCAAGTGGCGTAGTCGTAGCCCCGGTGACGTCACTTACTGAAATTAAGAGCAGGCGCTTTCCAGCTGTGTTTAAAACCAAATTGCGAATTCATTGGTGCGTGCAGTGCATTAATATTTCCCTGACATGTTCACAGGAGCATCCTCCATAGACCTGCACCGTTCTCTGACTATATTCAAAAGTCTTTTAACTTGTAAGGTCCCTTTTAAATCCCGTAAAATTTTAAACCGATGCACTATTAAAGTACGTTGCCCGTACACTAGTTCGAATGGTTTCAACTTCTCGAATGAATATTTTTCGTTTAAAAGCACAGGCTAAATGTAGGGCAAACAATAAGCAAGAGTTATTTGCCTGAGTTCATTGAAAAAAAAATGTGTCAGATGGTCTATACGACAGTAAATACTAATATGATTGCATCCTTGTAACGCACCTGCGGAACTTTTTTTTTTTTACAATCTGAGGCAAATTAACTGAAAGAGCCTTTGTAATAAACTTTCAGTGGCCTTGTTAATATTTCACCAAACATATGAATCAGAAGTTTTTGTTTTTGTTTTCTTGAGGTAAACGCTAAAAAAAACTACATAAATTGGCACTGCCAAATAGAAATTATTCAACTTCAATGCAAGCACTTAGATCAAGCAGTTAGTTCTTTGAGCGTGCCCTGTGGGCTTTTATCGAGTTGGACCCGCTTCTGTGATTTTAAATGTAGTGCTTCAAAATAAGGGCATAGAGAGGGAGCATAACCAGAAAGGTGTGTGCTTTTGCTACGTTCTTTTCACCTCTTGTTTGTGCTAGAGATGGTGACATTGCACTCACATGTCACATTCAAATGCCTAGGTTCGCACTGTTGAGCTAAATCGACGGGTGTCACACCTAGTGGCTGTTGCAAGCGCACTCCCACTACTGCACAAATTTGTCCGCTTTATAGCTTTGAAAAGTGTAGAGCTTGTCTTGAATCTTAGGTGCTCTACGCGGTTGACGTACAGCATAGTGGCGTACACTCAGTCTTTATATCCTGCCCAATCAGTCAACACAAACCGCATCAGTCGCGTGCCTCAAGGCCCAGCTTCCTCTGCCAAATACTGCCGTACGGCGCGGCCGTTGGCGTAGAAGCGGACTTCAGGAGCAAATTAAACGTTAAAATTGTCTTATGTCAGTATTTTCACTTGTGCTATATTATTATTATTATTATTATTATTATTATTATTATTATTATTATTATTATTATTATTATTGATGTTAACGCACACGCAGAATGATAGAGGAAATAGCAAGTAAACAGTATTGTTCGATCTAATTATTCAGTGTAGATGGTTGCTTGATGCCTCGTTGAGTGGAAGAAACGCTTCGATATTTTCACGTTATTTATTTACATGCATTGGCAGTTTTAAACAAACGTAATTCCAAGTGCACCAAACAAATCTCTTCGGAGCGGTCGTCGTTGGGTCCCTTCTCGTCCGCTCTCCGAGTCGTTCTTGTCGTTCGTTCTCACGGTCCCGCTTCTACAATCCCTTTGTTAGCTCCCCCCCGTGTGTCCCTCTCTCACTAGTTTGAGTGACAGTCGTCGTGCAGTACTTAGAAGCATTGTTAGAAACGGCAAAGCCCCGGCTAATGGTCTTTCCGTGGTTTTCAAGAAACGCAAAAATATATATAAAAAGGAAAAGGAAGGGCGCGCGCCTGCATTCTCAACAAGTATAACGCAACGTTGCATTAGAGCCATGTTTGCGGTGCAGAGCTACGTTAGTTCGAATGGCCCACACCACAGTACTGCGGCCAAAGAACACATGGTTGGCGTGCTGACAATATGCGCCAGCAGGCCTGGACACAGTGGAATGCAAACCACAGTGCATATACGCGGGCGACTCGCAGCATTATCCTTCGTAAACAGTTCCACTGCCTCTTTTCAAGCTTTGGCGACAACAGCTAGCGTTGTGTTTCTGACACGTTCCTGCAGATTATATATATAAATATTGTGTTCAGTGCGAAATCTTCTGTTCCTTGTTTCGTTATTTTGCCTTTCCTTTACTCCAGCAAAACCGTTTGTTCATTGCAGCCTAAATAACTGTACAGTGTGAAAAAGTGCTTATGGTTGTGCATATTACTGCATTGTACTGCAATTATTGTACTATTTCTTGCCATTTTTGGTGCTTTATTTGTTTGTGTGCCCTGTTTGCACGCTGTGCGAAACATGCAATAAACTTTTATACAGCATTTGTTTCTCAATGTTTTATGTTGATGATGGGGTAAAACGATTACTCGCAATGCACCACACATCTCCAACCTGGCCGATTAATAAATACCATTTAAATGTCTGAAAAGAGGCATGCAGAGACTAGCCAGCCGGAGCGGGAAGAAAAATACACAGAGGTACTCCTGGTGCGTCACGCAGAATTCCTGTCCCGCCGGACTGAAATAATAAAAAGTAATCCGGAGGCACCACACAATGACTCCGGTCAGCCGGAGTGAAAAACAGCAATAATTAGTCCGGAGGCGTCACGTAAAAACTCCGGCGCGTCGGAGTAGCATACAGCGAAAATTAGTCCGGAGGCGCCACGCAAGAACTCCGGCTAGCCGGAGTGAAAAACAGCGAAAATTAGTCCGGAGGCGCCACGCAAGAACTCCGGCCCGCCGGAGTGAAAAACAGCGAAAAGTAGTCCGGAAGCACCACGCAATAACTCCGGCGAGCCGGAGTGAAAAGTAGCAAAAAGTAGTCCGGAGGCACCACGCAATAACTCCGGCCAGCCGGAGTAAAAGCTTTACTCCGGAGGTCCGGAGTAGAAAAAAACTCCCAATAGGGGGGTCGCTAGAGGACAGGCATTTTACTCCCACCTGGGAGTATTTTTCTTTTACAGTGTAGCCTCAAAGCTTAATAAAACGGCGTCATCGTCACAGCTTCACAATATATATATATATATATATATATATATATATATATATATATATATATATATATATATATATATCGTAATGTTTTCACCAGGAGTGTTCAATTTAATTCAGTTCTATCTTCCCATCTTACAGCACAGATGGAAGGGTTGTAGGGGAAAACTGCTCAAGGGCAGCTTGACGAGCCTACATACCTAAAGTTCACTAGGGAGACAGTACTAGTGGAAATTATACACTTGAAAACTCGTAACTACACAAGAATCAGCAAAGAATACACAAATGAACAATATGCACACATAAGTAAACTTAAATCATGTTATTTAATTATTTAGTGTTAAGTTCTTCACGAGGACAGGAGAAATTAGTAAGAGAATAATTTTTAAGGAGCGACGAAAGGGCATAATGAAGGCATTCTTTACCAATGTTAAGCCGAGGTGTCGGAATAATCGATTCCTCGCCATGTCTCTTTGGATAGCCCGCTGCTTTGTTTGTTAGTTCCGCTAAATTCCGGAGGTTACTAATATTATTCCTGATTTACGATTTCAATAGGACACTATGGCGATATTTATGAAGGGTGTCTGCTTTAATGACTCTAGACTGACTAAATAAAGCTGCCTTTGGATGTCGGTATCATGAGTTATACACGTGCCTGAGATACCTTCTTATAGCATACTCAAAAGTGCAAGCAAACATTTCAGAACTTACGAGAGTAGTAAGGAGCTTGTCCTGAGAAGGCTACAATTTATTTCAACAATCGTGTAAACAACTGCTGAGGAAAAAGCCATGTGCGCGCCTAGTCTTGCCCGAATTCAAGGAGTACAAGCATGTGGAAGGCTACTAAACGAAAATCGAAGCATTCATTGGTCACGTACACTATTAGAAAAAACAAGCATGATTGAACTCACCATGCGCGTATTTGTGCTGCTGCGTACGATGCCAAGGCTGAACAACAAATGGTTTCAAGTCTCGCCTCATTACGGCAGCATCCAGCGCTCGTGTCAATGCAGAATATGGCATGTTATAATTCCTTCAGCATGTTTAGTATAAGCTTCGTACTCCCGTTCATTTTTTGCTTGCGTTAATAAATTCCGACCTTGCAGATCACTTCTCAAAGCGTAAAGAACTCATAGGCAAAAAGAACATTTTTGCAGTAACACAGCGAAGATATGTTCCCTTTTGTACTGCATTTACAAGATATAGAAGAGTCGCACTCCATCACCTTTGTTACACAGCTATGCACGTGATATACCACAAACATTTTTTCGCGATGTGTCGCTGTGGTACCTGTTCCATCTTGCACAGCACTGATCTGTAGTTATCTGCGGTTAACTGATAAACAGATGTCGAGAAAATTAGTTATCTCATTCTTAAGTTCTATGTAGCTACCGCGGAATTTCTTTAGGTTATTACTGTGTGTGCAGCACAAGTAATTTCTTGTTTACGTTGTAACATCACATTGAACGAAGGCTCTTTCTTTCAATTGGAATAAACTTTGCCAACCACAGGAAGAGATATATGTTTTTCATTGGTCAGCTATCCTTATGTACATGTACGTATATGTAACCGCTATTTCCTTTACACTACTTAGAGTACTGCACGTTTGAAGACGAATGCCTTCCCTGGGAAGTTATAGGAGACGGTAAGAATGGTAAGAAATAAACGATTTTGTACGGTCGCTTCCCATTCGCATGCGTTTGTTTAGCCATAAACGTTATTTCGATTTGAGCAATAGTTTATGCGACATTTTCTTTGCTTCCATTCGTTGAAAACCACACAGTTGCATGATCTTATTCGACGAGTTCTCGCTTATTTCCGCGGCAAATTTTCGAGGAAGTTGATCAGACAGTACTTCGAAAATTGCTACGATGGTACATGCTGCAGTTTTCTATGCTCTAGTAGGGGTTTTCTATGCCGTATATATACTGCTTGTCTGCAGCTGAAAAGAAGATAATTTTGCATGAATGAAGCCTCACTGGTTGTGTATGTACTATTAGAAAAATGGCGTTTAGCACTGTCTATCCTAATTCATAAACATTCGTTCTCGAAGAGTGTAGTAAGCAGCACTCACAATGCTTATTATGCGGCGTTCATGCTCTCCTCGCTTATAGATGTCATTTAGCGGCCAATAATTGCAGTCACGTGTTGTTTGAAGCATGCCTGCGCCAAGATCTCTTACGCAATGACACGAGACATATTCCCGCCAAAACCACGTCACAGAATGTCACGCTGGCATGTTCCCGCCAAGATATCAAATGACTATCAAGTGATCTGTTTCAGTAAACTATCGGCCAGCTTCGTTGTGATCTGCCCTTGCGCGGCCTGGCGGAAGCTGCGTACTTTTTTATTTTTTTCGTTTAGATGACTGCTACTGAACCCGTCAGGAACCAGACGTATTGCTTAATAGTTAAGGCTAAGTGAAAGCGCTAAAAACAGAAAAACACAAAGAGCAAACGAGGTCAATCGCATAATGAAGCATCCCAGTATCTTGTTTTCCTGATCTCACAACACCTTACGTTCCTCACGCCTTTATGAAGCCTAGCAACAGGTGCTTAATCCATTTTATGCTAACGTTGTAGAAATAATTCATATATTCACTCTGAAATGCATGTGCAGTGTCAATTTTGCCGATAATCTTGTCAATCTTTGAATGCGGTCAGGTGAAGGGGCTGCTTTTGAAGTGGAGCGAGCCGGATCCTTCGACAAACTGCCTCGAGATCACACGACGCAAACTGAGGACGGTGAGTTACTCATAAGCCCGTTACAGTTTATTGTAGTGTCGTAAACATGTCACTCACAAACCGTAAAGCCGTATTCTTACCACATCACAACTGTCTTGGATCGCCGAATAATTTTATGGTATGTAGTATGAAAAGTCAGAATTTCAGTCGTGCTCACGCCTGTCCGTTTACAATAACCAATTTACTCTTAAGTGACTTAAGTTGTAAAACACGGCGTTTTTCTTCGTGTCTAAAAGGCGGAATATTGCAATAAAAAAAAAGAATAAATGGAAGTCTGCGCTAAGTCGCGCAAAGCTTAAGAGACATCGAAGGTAGTTCATCCTCATTTCTAGCAATCATGCGAAAGCATAGTGAACCAAAATGCCGCTTAGATGAAGCACAAGGTAATTCATGGCAATTCCCATGTTTTATCGATTGTTTGTGGTTTATCGATTAGCTGTCAATCAGCCACTGCATAGTAACGACATGCTTCAGGGCTAGCCTGGACACCGGCCAGTCCTTCGCAGAATTTTCGAAGATTTTTCAGTTATTAAACAATTACCAATTAGCTATTAATAAAGTATTGATTGGCTACCATATGGTATCGAGATGCTCCGGCACTAACCTAGGCACCATCACGTCATTCCCGGCCATTCGCAAGATTTATTGATTACTGATCGAATATCGATTAGCTATCGATTGGCTATCACATGGTACCCACATGCTACATCATCTAGGCACCGGGAAGTCATTCCCAGAATTTTGCAAGACTATTCGTTTATTGATTGATTATTAATCAGCTATCCATTGGTTATCGCTTGGTTATCATATGTTATCGACATGCTCCAAGACTAAATTAGACATCGCCATGTCATTCCACGCAATTTCGTAGATTTATCCAATATTGATCGATTGTTGACTGTATGGATAGCTATTAATCGGCTATTATTTTACTAGCATTTAGCTATGCCATGATATTACATGCTCCAGGGCTAACCTTGACACTGCCAAGTAATTCCTGGCATTTTCCCGTATTTATTAATTGTAGATCTGTTATTGATTAGCAATCGATCAACTATCGAATGCTATCTATGGCCAGGCTAAGCTCGTTTAATATCTTAAACATGGGCGGCTACGCCCTCTGGAATAGGTGTTGCGAAAGGTGTAGAGTGGCTGGTTGCGAGGCGACACGAGGCGAGGCCAGGTTTTCTGTGGACGACAGTCATTTTACTTCGAACCAGAACAGCTTCATTGTTAAAAACGTTTGAGTCACATTCGCCTCATAATTTTTCATATTTTTCATATCTTCTCAGATATTCTTTGAAGGTCATTTAAGAAATAGTCATCTGTTTATGTTGATATGCCCCAAAAATTCATATAGGTGATAAAGTGCATGAATATTATGACTTTAGTTGATTTCCTATCTCGTTGGCCTTTGTAATTTCTGCCTTAGATGAGTTCCTCATGGCCTTGTAGCAACAGGCCCGTGTGCGTGTTTGCTGCTCTGAGGCTATGAATGCGTAGTAAAGCTGGCGATATGTAAGCAGTTGCTCGTAATGTTCAGTGTTTCATGAGCTTGTTCTAATCGTTGCAGGCTATTATCTTCTCTTCAAGTCTACTGGCACAAAGGGAAACAAAACATCGTTTGCGCTTCTGGAACCCGAGCTATACAAATGCGTGTCATTCTGGTACTTCATGCCCAATTCCCCAAATAGTGTGAGGCTCTTCGCTGAAGACGAACTAATTTTGAAAGGACAGGGTGTCTGGAAGCGTTACCAGTGGCAGGACCCATTGTTCCCGGTAAGTGATCGATGACTATGGCGACTCGCGATAACGAGTGCCGAGAGATCTCGAGATCAAGTTCAGCATGCTTGTATCCGTGCAGGCTAAGTCTGAGTCTTCTACAGTGCCGATACCATGGGGCATATACCGTACCACGGAATACTATTCCGTTTGGTCCTCCCTGATTGGTCAATTCTGCTTGTGAAAGCCGAATTGAACAACCCTCGGACAAACCGGAGTCCCTGATTGATCAATCCTGCCTAGACAGGAAGAATTGATCAATCAGGGAGGACCTATAGGTCCTCCCTGATTAGGTCCTCCCTTTAGGTCCTCCCTATATATATATATATATAGGCACTGGATCTTAACTTGCAATGAAGTGCCGGTTGGAGATTTCACTTGTGCGTAGTTGAACCATAAGGATTCCCAGCGTGCGCGTTAACCAAATTAATCCGGATCTCGGCACGACCTACGATGAACCTCCGGAGCTTTGCCCACTCATCATCATTCACTCCGTGGATATGCGTGGATTCTTTTCGTATACTTTTTCTCGGGGTATGTCGCACCAGATTTCCTTACGTAATATGACAGTGGAGCCAAAGGCATGGGCTCAAAGAGGTACCGACAATTACGAAACAGGAAGTCACGAAAGAATAAGTTTCAATTCTTGACGAGCACAGTAACGAAGGAACAGTAGAAGTTCAGGCGAACATGGTTGCTTGAAATAATGAAAAAGATCATTCAAGACGTCTAGAAACAGCGAAGATCAATAGAGCAGTCGTTTCGGCAAGTGGACCTGTCTTCGTTGTCCCAACGAGAACGAAAGCGTGACGACAAACAGGCGCCGAATGTCAGGTGCGCCAGCGATCCATATCTACCTGTGGAGGATGCTGCAGCGATAGCATGTCCAGACGCCGGCTGTGTATTCGAGATAGATTCAAGCCACAGAGGAAAATAAAAGCCACGAAAGGGCACCAAGTGGCAGTCTGGACGCCTATACATAAAAAAAAAATTAAGGCGCATTATGCGAAAAAAATCTCCCCGTCTCCCCATAAAGGGAACCCTTAGTAGTATGCGAAGCAGCCGTGCCTCGACTTAAAGTTGAGTAAATCTTTTATTTTCTTCATCACTCTTCACGGTCCTTCCATTCGAGGTTCCTCTGGTGTTCCTCCACCGGGTTGAGCTCGGGCGGGTGCTCGGGTTTCGGCTGGTAGCGGTAGCCATTCGTCACGCTCATCGCGGGGAGTTAGCCTGCCACCAACGAATCTTTGCACGTATGGAGTAAACGGCTTACTCACTGTGATCGTCGTCGGCGGCAAACTCCCGCTGCAGAACGGCGATGGCGTTGGCACAGGACTGCTCGTTCTTGATGGTCGAGATCTCGGTCAGATTGTTATCGAACCACAAGCGGTCGCATACCTTAAAGCTGTGCCCGAACGTGCGTTAGAGAAAGTCACGCTTAGAGCGTGCATCGGCGCCACCAACCTCAGGTAGCGACCGCTTCCGGCGCTTGGCAGCTGCTTGGCCGCCGCTTGGCCGCCGCTTGGCAGAGCGGGCTCGCAAAGCGGTCCCGCACCGCCGCGATGCGATCTTCGTTCGTCGAAGCGCACTCCATGACAGCTGCTGTAGAAGAGAGCGCGCCGGGGGAGAGCGAGCGCTTTTATTTATTACCTCTTGAACTACAGCGCCACTAGCGGTCGCCACTCAAACTAGAGCACGCGCTGGAGTGCGCGTGCTCCGTGTATTAATGGGGGCAGGCTACGCCGACGCCGGAGGGAGGGACAGGCCTCGTTCATAAGCTGCTTCGCATCTAATAGGCCCTTGTCACGTGACAGGCAAATGGTAGGTTCAGCTATGGTCAGGCGCTGCTAAATGTTACCGGGTACCAGGCAACAAACAACCTTGAGTGATCTGGAAACCGTATGAGCCTTATTTTACCCAGGAATTAGCGCTCACAAGGTGCCGGAAAAGGCACGCTTGCCAAGGCTACAGAACGATATGACACCGCCTCCTATTTTGTTTTCTGTGTTTTTCTCCATGGTTGCACTCAAGCAAAGTGCTGAGGATTCAGCTCAGGACAGGTGGTGCATGTTCCGACATGCTGGGAGTTTGATTTTTTTGGTAAAGCACGCATTCAGGGAGCCGTGCTCGTACTGTGGCGGTGAAGCATCACCGCGGAAGCCTTCAGAATGCGGGTTGCAATTGCTTCATGACGGCGTCTTTAATAAAGAGTATCGTTTCGAGCTAACGCCCGTGAAATAAAATAAATTCCCCGCGGTTCACGGTGTACTTGTTAACAGACTGTCACTTTTCATAAAACGCGTATTTTTTTTCCCTCGGCACATTTATCAGCGAGAATTAACGATGGCCAACAACGCACGTTCAAGTTTCAAGTTATTACGCAGCTTGGAAATGTGCACAGGTGTGCAGTTACGTTTATCGTCAAAGAAAAGGCGTTCCAGGAGTAATGAGCTAGTAAAATTTCCTTTTTGTTATTTTGCCATAGATGACTAAGCAGCGGTATTTCCTGTGACACCTCGCAAAGACTTGAAAAGACTGAGGCAATAGGAAATTTACATAGGCGTTTTTCAGTCCCGCACTTGTGATAAGAATAAACTCAACGTTGTTTGGGCGTTAGAGAATCCCATACGGTCAAAATTTCCAGATCCCTCCACTACGGCGTGTATCATAATGCTGTCGTGGTTTTTCCATGTAAAGCCCCAGCACTTTTGCTTCAATGAACGTTGTTCAGCCGTGAGTTTTGTCAATTTTCAGAGATAACTTACATCCTTTGCAATGGGACGCCCTCTAGTATATTAACTTCGCAAATACGAAGCCTCGGGTACTGCTTGTGAATGTTATATTTCGGTCATTTCTGAAGCTTTGGTAGATGGGTGGACGGTAGACCGAGGAAGCGTCCAAGATATCCCTATTTAGAATTTTGCGGTACGAAACAAATACATCAACAGAAAGAAATACTGTTGAAACTCGTGGTCCTAAACGTGGCGCGATGAATTGGGCGATCGCATGATCATTCATATTTAGAATTTTTCGTGCTGGAAATGTGTAGTGGGATTTTAAAGTACGCCCGCATTGATGTGAATTCGTAATGACTTCCATCACGTAATGCTCGTTAACGCGAACCTAATTTTAAGCATACATTGGCTAGATCCTACTTTGCCTACATCTCAGTGCTGCCGACATAGCTGGGACTGATGAGTAAGACCTGCGAATTAATATTCGAGCCAAGGAGATTTGTTTTTGAATGGAAAGATCTTTGGTTGCATCATCTCAGCCACTAAGTACCTGTGCGGAGTCGGACAACGATTCAAACGTTTTGAAGCTAGATGCTATGGAATGCGTGCAAGGGAGAGATCTTGACGTTGAGATCCTACTGCTATCGACGCTCGGTCACATGTGCAGATTGAAGCCTACGTTATCATAAAGCGGTGCGTTAACAGCGCCGAGAAGGTAGCGGGCCGATATTAGAGATTGGACTGCTTTGGGACAAACAAAGCGCACGTTCCAAACAACAGGCACCGGACTTTCTCGAGGGTGCAGATGTCTACGTACGCGTGCTTGCTAAATACGGCGGAGAAACTAAGAGTGAGGAACACGAAGCGGCCGGACATGGAGTCATTAAATTTTGTTAGAACTGAAAGGTTTAAACCCTTTGCTCTCGATATGTTTGATCGCACAGAAGTAATATGTTCATTTTTGGTCTTGTTTTTTTATTTGTCAGGGTGATGACATTTCTGCTGAAACTGTGACGACTGGAGACGGCTTCGTGGCCATCGACGATGTGCTAATCAGCGAGGACTGTTCTCAAAAAAGTAAGTAGCGAAAAAATAAAGTGCTGGCGCCTTTCGTTTAAATGTAGGAAACACACCACGAAAGTGGGTAACATTTGGGACTGTGCTCTCGTCTTCAGGTAGGCGTTACTTTCCGCAGCAATCTACGACTACTGGAACACTGTATCGTTGAAAGTTGAAGGGGTTCTGCAGCCCGTTTCCATGCTATCTCGTGCGATCTCATGATGAATTTTGCGATTGCTTTATTTTGGAGACATTTGTCTCTATTGCTCAAATAGGGCAAGTCGATAAAAAAATCCTCATACATTATATCGTGAGCCTGGGAAAAAATTTTCCCGCCCCAAATAATATTTATTCGGTCTCCTTTTCACGTTCATTCTTTGGGCCGTCGAACGTATGGCGTGTTCCGCTGTACGGGCTTCTGTCATTTGATGCACAGTACCCAACAACGGAAAAACGATTCTTGCACCACGTGATGGCCATTGTGCTACTGTACTGTTATACTGCAATACGTTGCGTTATACTGTAGAGTGGTACTCTTTTAGAGTGGTGCTACTGTATAGTGTTCTGGGGGAATACAGAAGGCCCAAACTCAATCACCATGCTTCAAAAAGCCAATCTCTTTCATTGAGTACCAGTGAGAATCAGCTCGGTGTCCCCAGCGCAATGCCATGACGCAGAAACCACAAACAGCCGTGTGCGCCGACTATCGAGTTTCGCTAGCAGAGCACTGTACATTATAAGAGTTATACGGTTTTACAGAGGAGGTGTCAAGCTTTTCGCTACGTCGTTTCTCGGTGACCGAAAAGTGTGGGCCGACCTTGGAGGTAGTGCAATCATACAATGCCGCTCCAGCTCTCGTTGCCTAGCAGCCACTTGGCGTAGCCGCGCTCGCTTAGCATAGCTTAGTTACAGCTCATGTGACCACTTAAGGTGACATCACAGTTAGTTACAAGATTTAGGTCACCTATTATGACGTTACATCAAGCCACCTCACCTAATAACCTAGCGCAGGCGCGCTTGCGTAGCTATCTCAGTGAGAGGTAGCGTGACTACGCAAGCTGACGTCTCGCGTAGTCACGTGACTCAAGCCGCGTAACAGGACGTCACAGCTAGTTGCGTGACACGTTCCCGCCAACACCCCGTCATAGCTAGTCCCACCACCTGTTACCGCCGCAACCGTGTAACAACTGGTCACGCGACAATCCACGTGACTTAGTGAAGGTTGTAGAAGTCGGAAGACGCTAGGTGCCACAAACTCCGCGGTTAGTGCAGCCTTGTGCCTCTAGTGTAACCTACCCATATTTCTTGTACTTCTGTTGGAGTCTTATTCATTATTCACAAAACCCCCACAGGCTCCAGCAGGAGTATTGTGTGAGGGGGGGGGGGGGATTATACAGTGTATAACTTCACATTAGTAGAAGCATTAAAACATGATTATACATTTCATGGTACATAAAACTATAAACTAACGTTATATAATTGTTAGCGAACGCAAACGTGAGATGCAACTAATAAACATAATACAGTACTAATGAACAATAGTAGATAATACAGCACATAATACAACTAATAAACATAACACAACTAATAAACATAATAACCTAACTCATTTGTTAGGGTACATCAAATAACTAACACATTATACATTAGTTATCGAACAGCGCGTACATCAAATAACTATAACGTTTGTACAATAGTTAGCGAAATGTGTGAGTACGATTCAATGGAAAGTAGAAGTCACTAGTCAAGAAAAATGGGGGTTACTTCGTGACGAAACAAAACAGGGTCTTGAATGTTGACAACATTATCGGGAAGACTATTCCATAATCCTATAGCTACTGGCAAAGCTGATGAGTTGAATGCGTTAGTGTGTCCGAAAATGCGTTTGAAGGAACGGTTATTGTGCAAACGGCGAGACGTTCGTGTCGGTTGGGAAAGAGGAAGGGTGGTTACGTGCTTACCGGATGCTATTTTGTGAAATAAGCAGATCAGAGCGATCTTTCTGCGGGAATCTAAGGGAGGCAATGATAGTGATGATTTAATGTGAGCGATACTCGAGTGTCGGCTGTAATTTTTAGCAATGAAGCGTGCAGCGCGGTTTTGAACCCGTTCGAGGGCGTTGTATATGTAGGCCTGATGAGGTGACCAGATTGATGAGGCAAATTCAAGTTGAGGACGAACGAATGTTAGATATGCAAGTGATTTGGTCGATGTTGGAGCGTCGTTAAGGTTACGTTTAAGGTAGCCGAGAGTGCGGGATGCCTGTGCTGAAATTTTATCTATATGCGTGGCCCATGACAGTGTGGGTGAAAGATGCACGCCAAGGTATTTGTAGGATGATGTCCGTGTCACATGACAGTTATTAAGGGTATAGTTGAAGAGTGAATAGGATTTCTTGCGGGTGAAGGTCATTAGCTTACACTTATCAGTATTAAGTTCCATCTGCCAGCGTGAACACCAATTACTTATGAGATCTAGGTCTTCTTGAAGGGCGAGATGATCTGATGACGAAGTTATATTACGATAGATGACACAATCGTCTGCGAAGAGTCGTATATTAGAGGAGATATGCAATGGTAGGTCATTAATGTAAATTAAGAATAACAAGGGACCCAAAACACTACCCTGGGGGACGCAGGAGGTTACATCAGTTAGCGGAGAAGAGAAAGAATTAGCAATGGTATACTGCTTACGGAATGAAAGAAAGTTCCTGAGCCAGGTTAGAGTTAGGGAATCTAAATTTAGTGATGACAGTTTAGATATTAAACGACAATGCGGAACACATCAAAAGCTTTAGAGAAATCGATGAATATGCAGTCAATGTCGAGGTACTTATCCATGGCCATGAACAAATCATTAGTGAATTCAATTAGTTGGGTGTCACATGAGAATCCTTTTCTGAATCCGTGTTGGTTCTGAAAAGTTTCTAGGTGCTGGGCGACTTTAGATGTTATGCGACTTTAGCCTAAAGTTCCTGCAATGGAAGCAGATTCACCTCAAATAACTTGATTTATACCACCATTTCATGCCGCAGTATTGCGTAATTTTTTCTTCCATATGATTTTTTTTTTACCTTTCAAGATGCGTTCAAGTAAGATAGATCCGTTGTTCAGTCACTGAAGTCGGACTTTACCATGTCTTTGTGCGAGCCTTTAACTTCCTTGGGATATTTAGAAATCGTAGCATGCTTAACACCTTACCGTAGTTCAAACTGTCCTTGTCCTTAACTGCACATGTCGTCAATGTTAGATCCTGATGGCGATCTGACACATTGAGCAATAAACTTCCGCTCCATAATGTAGGTCACCTGATGGATCTGTCATGACGATTTTATAAGTTTCATCCTAAGGGTTGCATATCTAGTGGCAGTGCATTAGCCTTCAAAATAACTTGATACTGTCCCCGGATGGCTCCGTCAGGGCCGGTAATGAAAAAAACCAAAACACAAAGGCCAAATGGCGTTAGTAACCATGTAGACCATTTGTCATATGTCACTTGTCGTTATAGACTATCCTAAAAGGCACCGTGTTCAGAGTGATATAAGAGGGTACTGCTGACGTATCGCTCACCTCTACATTTTTTCCGAATTAATCGTGTATGAGTGAACTCGGAAATTTGTCGCAGCATTAGAAGTGTTTTCATTCGTTTGCACAAAATTCAACCCTGTGTGCTCATCGGTGCAATGCACAGAATACTGACATCGCTCCTCACCTAAAGGAATTTCCTCTCAATGAACTTGACTTTTCAAGCAAATCAAGTTTTGCAAAGAAAGATGCAGCAATTAACCTGAATAGCTCTTTACATTAGAAAGGTTATCACGAATGCGAAATATTCAAAGATATTCCACGAAAAGTGTTGAAGACGCACTGACGTTAAAGTGGACGGTTACATATAACCCCGCGAAGCCGGGCGGAGGCATTGTGAAGCGTAGAGAACGCTAGATGAACACAAAGGAAATGCACTTTAAGAACAAGACGTCAAGCTCTGGTTCCCACATGGGAGCCTCGTTCACAATGAACATCAAAAAGCAAGTCGGGTTCTGTGTGGGCTCAAATGCTCACTCAGCACACCGTGAGTCCCGGCGATGCCCAGCAGTGCAGCGCGCTGTTATTTCGACAAGAAAATGCTTGATGGTTCGACTTTTGATCGTGCGCGCAGGTGCTTAAATGATGGTTAGCAGATAGGTGAATTATTCCAAGGATCTTTTGGTTGGCGCACTCTCAATCCGGTAACACCAACAACAACAACGACGACGATGACGACAACAAACATCAGACTGAATACTCTTGCTCTGTAGGCCAAGAAAATCGGGGCGTTTTTGTAAGGCTCGTGCAATGTTAGAGTACGGGAAGGCGTTCCCGGACGAAAATTACTGTCGATGAGTGACCACATGAGGAACTGCTCTGTCGTTGCACCGCGATAAGATAAAATTAAGGAACATTTATTACCCCCCCCCCCCCCTTCTTTCGGTTTTTAAGTCACTATACTTAAAGGGTGCAGTTAGTTGCAGGTGGTGTTCGGCTTTTATACCGTAAGCGCAAACAGCGCAGCTCTGAGCATGAGATGGTTTTACACAGGGAGGTTCCTTGCCAATCACCCACAGAACGCGGGCATTATCCAACCTTTCTCCAAGTGAAAGTGCAGGGGCAGATCATAGCTGTGACGATCGAACAAGCAATTACTTGGACTCATCTTGTACCGTAATGACGATGCTCTGCCGCACTTGTTCTGATCAACTGTACGGTCTTCTAAGCTAATATGAAGTCGCCGCTGTAAGGTCCCCATTCTGGCGCGAAATAGAACAATGAAACTTCGACATTCATTTTCTTTTCTAATGCCAAACATAAAATGAAAAAAAAAGACTTAACTAATGTTCCCGAAAAATAATTGACCATAACAAGCGACATCACTGTTTCACTTTAGTGTCCATTTAAATATTTATTCGTGCGATAGATTGTCGCTGCTCATGAAAGAACGCTTACAATATGTTGTGCTTACAGGCAATGGGAAGAGGGAGGAGCAATATTTTTTTCTGAGAAAAAAAAACTATATAAGTAGAAAGGACGAGTTTGCTTAGTACTAGGACTCACGTTCTATAAGTTTCAAGCTTTCAAAGGCTGTTTAGACATACCCATAAGTGTCGCACTTCTACGCGCTTTATTTTAAAAGCTTGCTCGTTTCTCGACTCCTTGAATGCTCACCTTTTACCACAGTATTGTATTTTATATATATGAACTAACTCTTACAAGCTTCGAGTGCGCTCGAAAATCAACATCCGCTTCAGCTGTGCCCGTTCTCTTTGGAACTAAATGCGTTGAGTGCTATTCATTTGTTCTCATTTTTTTTAACACGAAAGTGTTTTATGCCGGGATTTTTTTAACCCGGAAGTGTTTTATGCCAGGGCCCACTAAGAAATGAGTGACGTACCTCCGTAACGGGAGTGGATGTCTCAAAAGAATGAACGTATATTTTTTTTGCCTCCCCACATAGCACGGTCGACGGAAAGGTTCGACTGCGGCAAGCAGTCGATCACTATAGAGCGCGTATGCGACTTTGTGGTCGACTGCGCCAATGGTGACGACGAGCGGAACTGTGGAGAGTGCGACTTCAGCGACGGCTTGTGCGGCTGGAGAGCCGACGGCGTCCTGAACAGCGGCGCATCAGCGTGGCGGCGGCAGAAGATTGGCGAAGTCGAGAACTCGCCCACCACGGGAGTGGATGGTACTTCCAACGGTGAGTTCTCGTTCAACGGGGCCGTGTTTACTGAAAAAAAAAAGTATTCCCTGAAGGTTATTGAACAGCATACCAGTGCTTGTGACGAACGAGATATCGCAGAAGAACGGAGCGCTAGGCGAGCTTGTAATACAGAATGGGAAAGAACTGCGCGAATAAACGGGGACAATTCAGGCGTACAACGCGTGCGTACATTAGCTAATAAAGGTTTCTAGGGAATACACGTGAATATAAACAGCACGATGCAAAGAAACATGTGAAAGCTTACAGGATATTGGTCAGATAAACTTTGAGGTCACTTTGAATTAAATCTTTAGTTGCTAATCTCCGCTGGTGTCTCACGCAGTTCGCGGCCAGAGGGTTCCTGGAATAAGGAAGACTACCCTCCCCCTCCCCACCCTCCCCATCAAGAGTGACCCTGAGCTTGTACTCTAAGAACACTTCTTTCTGAAATAGACGTTTGTTTCATTAACTCATTCATCGTTATGGAGAGGATAGTATTTGTACAACTGAGTGTGTTACCGGTGTCACACGCGGTCAGAAGCAAAACTGTGATGCGAACTTTCATTCGGAAACTTGCGTATGGAGAATAAAACTCTCACTCCGTGGCCAGTTATGTCCACTGCTAATATTTGTATGCTTTTTTTATTCAGATATCCAAAATGCCCTGAAAGTACTAAAAAAACGGGAGGGTTTAAAATAACTGAAACGGGAAATTAATGTACACAGTAATAAACAAAAAGAAAAGAGCCAGAGCAACAAGACTAAGTCAGCATAATATCTACAAAAAGAATCACTTATGATAGCGTTCATACAACGTGCTAGGTATTGAGACAAACGTAAAAATCACGAGTTTAAACGTTCATAATATACTTAAACCATTTAACAGTCGTCGCCACGAGAATTGCATGGAAATGTTAAAACACAGCGCTAAATAAAACAAGCCAAGCAGGACAATTTTAAGCGTACCTTACTAAGCACAAAAAGAACTTGCACAAACTAAAGCAGTATCAACAATGCAATTGTAGCGGACTGCAGCGAATAAGAGGGGGAGTTCATTGTTTGCCTTCCGTTTTGGCGTTCGCTGCTACTTTTTCTTTTTAAGAAAGCAGAGGCCTGTTGCTGATAACCACTACCTCATAGTTCATGCACATCTCCGCCTCACAACGGCATCATTGCCATGCGCGTGCTAGGCACTTTCTCAGGTTCCACAACAGTGCAGCTCTGTTGTGGGATCTCAGGTAAAAAGCTGCGCTGCCCCGACGCCGACGAAGAGGAGGCGACGGGACATTTTTTTTATTGGTGATCGAGACGCGAAAATACTTGACGACCTACTGATTTGATCAACAAGGAAATGCGCCTTAACCCTGCGTTTAGCCCAAGGAATCTTCCTTTTTTTAGAAAAGCAACTGCTTCTTTATCTTCTTTTTAGCTCACTTTGTGAAACTTCTAGTCATGGTGTAAAAAATGGAGAGCCAATGAAGAATTGCTAATATTTAGGACAAAAAAATTGACGGCAGATCCACGAGGTGAATGATGATGAGATTGGGCGAAGCTCCTGGAAGTAATCATCGGTTAAACCGTGAAATTTCTTCCGTTAATTCGCCCGATAAAATTGACGTGAAACGATTGACAAACCTGTATCGCGATATGGTTTTGAATATAAAACCATTGCTTTAGAAAACACCTGGCGTCTTTCGTTAAGCAGCTGGCGTCTTTTCGTTTTGCTTTAGAAACATCTGGCGTCTTTTCGTTTTGCTTTTAGAAAACATCTGGCGTCTTTCGTTGGTTTATTTCATCAATCAACGGCGTAGTGAACAAAATTTTTATTGTTTAATCACGCACAGGAAAAATCTCACCAGGCACTACCTTGGAGGTAAACAATGGCTGCTAATGGGAATGAGAGACAGAAGAAGTCGGCTTTTAGCTAACACTTACACTTCTACTTCTACTAACGTTTCCTACTGGAACTTGCCAATGGCTGCTAATGGGGAATGAGAGACAGAAGAATTCGGCTTTTAGTTAACGCGCACGCTGCGAATTTTTTATTGTTCAACAACGCACAGGAGAAATCTCCCACCGGCACCACCTTGGAGGTCAAAGCGTAAGACTGGTTACGCACTACGACTACGACGAGGGACGAACGGGAGCTTCGCCCCTAATAAATTCATAGTTAAGACATGTTCGCGTGTGCTTACCTTTCTCTGGCACCTGTGAGGCTGCGCTGGAAATGCAATCGTGGGATTTTAACGCTACGCTTGTTGTCTCACGTTTTTGCGCCGCCGTTGCATACCTGGTGATGCTTGCCACGCTTAGAATAAGTTTAATGTAGCGCTTGACACTCGGGCATCGCTAACAGTGACAAGTGGCTGTTTGCGATAAAATAATTACTTGCGCTTATAGGTCTAATCGTAGAGCTTCCTTAAAGGCCACCTGGAGTGCGGCAGGCGAGGCGTAACCACTTGATCTTCACGATAAACTATCAAATTTGTTTCATTCTCTTCATTCAAACGAAGAAAATCTTCACCTGTACATTAGAGGCACTGACGTTTACAGAAGCGTTAGTGCAAAGCCCTCATTACAAATGTAAAAGCCAACTGATGCTCTTTGGAGGCCCTTCATCTGTTCATGCCGTACCACAGGGCAGACTCGAAGAGAAAGGAACAAATGCCACATAAGGCTGAAAATTCAGTGGGAATTTGTTTCTTCCCGTTGAAGTGTCAGCTCCCACTGTTCGCTGTCTGAACCAACGCTGCCAATGCGACGATGGTCATACTCGTTAGTTACGAACAAACTGGCACCGCTGTGAGAAATTACCAGACCTTTGAGTTAACAAAATATGACTACTTTATTGTATCTGCTGCCATAATCAGCTTCGCTTTGTTTTGGCAACGAAATGGGTTTTCATATGTTTCAGGATACTACCTGCTCTTCCATTCGGATGTAACGGGGCCCAATAGAGGAAGCGTGCGCGCCGTCATCGATTCTCCAGTCATCAGGAACACCAACAAATTATGCACGATCACCTTTTGGTTCAACTATATTTCAAACGGTTAGTGCGGTTATTATCAACCCATTTTTGTTGTGTTAATTAGCATTCGTTCAAATATTGCGTGTCATGAGCTGGTAAGTTCACAGCCACAGGTAGGTCTGGTATAAGACATTATGTGCTGCATTGGTTGCCTTGCGTCCGCCCCTGCGAAACTTAAAGTAGTGCGTGACACAAGGCACATTTTGCTTGCCTGTCTGTTGCTTGTTCAAACAGCTATAGTTCGCGCTGAACTAAGAGCATGGAATACTTGCTTCTAGATCATGGAGGTTGTTCTCATCACCGTGTTTAGTGTGGTAACAATTCTAGCGAAAACAGAGTAAGCGTAAATTTCTTTATTGATACTCACCTTTACCTCCACCACCTGCATTATGAGGCCAAGAAGTATTGCATTTGTAATAGTCTTTTTTTTCGGTTGTAAATGAATACCCATAGATATTATAGGCAGTACTGAGAATGATTGATTTCTGGGGTTTTACGATCGAAAACCAGGATACGATAACGAGAGACGCCGTATAGAGGCGGGCCCCGGAAATTTCAACCACACGGGGTTCTGTAACGGGCACAGAAATCGCGCAGCACACGGGCCTCAACATTTCGCCTCTATTGAAGTGCGCCCCTATCGAAGTTCCGCGTCGTAATAATTCGAGAGATAACCATATGCCGCAACCAACTGCATGAACGTGCTAGCTCAACACAATGTAACATGAGTTACTGAAGAACTGGAGGGCACACAAAGCATGTGATATGAGAGCGCCAGAAAGAAAGAAAGAAAGAAGGAAGAAGGAAAGAAGGAAAGAAAGAAAGAAAGAAAGAAAGAAAGAAAGAAAGAAAGAAAGAAAGAAAGAAAGAAAGAAAGAAAGAAAGAAAGAAAGAAAGAAAGAAAGAAATCGAATAGACATGGGACAAGCACTTACCTTGTTTAGACACTTCAATTCTTGAACTTTTGTTGCGCAAACAAAAATTTAAAAATGGCTTCTGCGTTCGTCCGATTTCCCGTTTGTTTGCTTTGTTGTGATATGAAGCGATAAAATCATGTTTCATATGGACAGTACGGTCGACAAAGGACCTTCATTCACGTATCTCATTCCACGTGCGTTACCCGTAGGAGTGAAAGCTTGGATTATTTGTAAAACATAACGAGTGAGTTGGTACGGCACATTGCTCTCTTGCTCTTATAGCGCAACTCAGGCTAAACGAGTAAGGAAAGCCCCGCCACGGTGGTTTAGTGCCGGTGGCACTCGGCTGCTGATCCGAACGTCGCGGTATAGAATCCCGGCCGCGGCGGCTGCATTTCTATGTAGGAGATGTCAATGCACGTTAAAGAACCCCGGGTGGTCGAAATTGCCGCAGGCGTACGCTTCGGCATTTCAAATAAGCATGTCGTGTTTCTCGTTGCTTAAAACCCCAGAAATCAATCAATCGAGGAGTACGCAAAAGAGGGAAAGATGAGCAGGCACAAATAATATGTGCTAACTTACAATTCCTTTTGTTCGTAACATTTAATTGTTTCCACGTGCCAAATAATTTGTTCTTGCGCTGAGTACCCCCCCCCCCCAAAAAAAAAGGAAGGGGGAAGGAGGGGGGGGCACGTCTTTGGAGCTACCACAAAGTGAACTAGTTCTAGGTTTGCCCCCATGCTGTCATTGTCTGCTTGTTCTTTCCCTCGGATATTCTCTTGCAAGCTGAACCAAGCGGAACAAGAGATATGGTAATAATGTGCCCATTCATAAATAGCATAATAAATAAATAAATAAATAAATAAATAAATAAATAAATAAATAAATAAATAAATAAATAAATCTTTAGTGCATAAGAACACTTCATTGGTATTGCATATTTTCAGCAGCATTGAAGTGTGAGAAAAGAAGACACTTCTTCATTAGAGTCAGATGAGCAGGTGATGGCAGCGTAGTCATAAGGACAGCCGTTCCCCTGCAGATACAGGAGAAAATAAAGAAGCTGAAAAAGTGGCGGTGAGAACTTTGACGCGAGCTGCTTTTAATGGATGCGCTGTGCGATACTGATGCTGTTGGCGAGGTATATGGCGCGAGGGCGATAGAACTGAAAAAGAATCTGTGAAACGACGACGAGCTAGAGGTGCAAGATCTTGACTATAGAGTTCGTAAACTCAAGGCTGCCTCGAAGGATGATAAAGCCGAGACAGCCTGATATTTTGTCTCTCCACTTTTTTTTCAGGCACGGCCATAGATATCGACTTGGTCATGAAAATGGGCGCTTACGCTATGCCAGTGTGGACTCTTAGTGCGCTGAGCGAGACGCCCGAAGAAGGCGTATGGAACGAAGCAGAGATTGAAATCGGCCGCTACAAGTCAGAAATAAGCGTAAGTGAGCCGGAGCTTGGTGTTTCGCTTGTCATTGCTTCTTATTTGACCTGCTTGTAATGAACGAGCGCTACTCACGTTGCAATAGTGGCGCCGAGAGAGTCGTAAGAAAAGTTCGCGAAGTCGCACTTGGATCGTTCGCACACGGCGGCATCGTTTGTATGCACCAGAGCCCACCTGCGAGCTGCAAAATTCGCTCCTCCTGTGGATAGTATCGAGGCAGTAACGAGGCAGTATCGACGGATCACCGTTTCCAGAAATCAGATAGAAAACACGCACCCCATTTTTTTTGCTTTATTTCTTGAAAGATGAAGTCACGAAACCCACTGGTGAGACTGGTGAGTCAAAGGTAGCGTCGTGCGCTCTTCCACGCGCAGATGTGGAGGCGGGAGCCGGTGCGCAGCCCCAGCAGACATTGGCATGGGAACTGGCAGTGAACGGCGCAAGAAAATTGATTACATCCTCGAAAGGCGACAGCACACAGTGGAAATCGAGAGAAAAAGGAAGAGAGGGACCAATGTACTTGTCGCGTATTTCAAACAGAGGCAAGGGGACTTACAGGCATACGGCATTGACTCTCACAGAGTTCAATAGGTATGTATCAGGATATAAATAGCAGGACATGTATGCATGAAAAAGAATTAAATTTCACGACATGCAAGGTGGATGAAAGTCATAAACTGCACAGGCGACAATGTGCGTAGGCGGTGAAGTCTGTATACTTGGAACTGGGAAAATAGCAAAGTTGCAGTGTCACGACATGTGTGCAAGACAAACATGCATCTCGGCGGTGACACCAAGCTGTCTGCATATATCTGAATTCGGCCTCCCGTCGTAGCTCGACCTATCCTGGCGTAACGCAGTTATTCGGAATTATTTATTTGATTTCAGGGGTTTGAAGTAAAAAAAACCACGGCATGATTGTGAGAGACGCTGCAGTGGAAGGGCTCCAGAAATTTCGATCACCTGGTGTTGTTTAACGTGCACTGACATCGCACACTACACGGGCCTCAACATTTCGCCTCCATCGAAATGCGGCCGCCGCGGTCGGGATTCAATCCCGCGACCTTCGGATCAGCAGCCGAGTACTATGGTCACAAGACCACCGCGGCGGGGCATTCGGAATAGCTGGAAGTGCTGGCATCGTTCAGAACCAACGGTTCGACATGTGGGCTTGTCTTCGTCAGGGTGGGCGCTTGAGAAGACAAGCAAACTGCTCGAAGCGCTGGTTCTAGCGACAGTACATGTTTTTCATCGCATTGACAGATCCGTTGAATGTTTCAAGCTTCCATATATATATAGTCAAGTAGATCCTCCTTCGAGTAGTAACAACGGAAGACTTATTTCATGCAACGTAACGTTGCATGAAATAAATAGAAGATGGACATGCCGCCAGCCGCTCTTTACCGCCCACCGCCTTCGATCGGCCATGCACATCAGACGCCTGGGGGAGAAAATGGCATATGTGTGCGCGCAATGCGCCTGCAGGTCGCACCTCCCTCCACCTGTGTTCGTGAAAAAGTGCATTGAGTCTGAAGCAGTGTCATTTAGTTGTCAAAGTGTCCGAACCCGGGTGTGGTAAATATTTGTGTGGTCAGAATATGAAATAGGCCCTGCAAATTTACTTGTATCCCCCTCCGTGCAAGCTCTCAAAATTATTGCCGGTGTGTGTCAGTGCGTGCGTGTGTGTGTATACGGACCGGTAGAGCAGCAAGATTTCAAGCAAAGCAGTACAACGCTTGTGGGCGTAAGGGGCACGCCCGATCTCTAGCGCCATACAAGCTATGGTTGCGATTTGGGCCTGCTGGTAGTCCATTGTGAAAATATCATTGCGCTCAACAGACCCGGACACAAGGTAGGCACACACTCAGACACACTCCGCACTAGCATCGATAAACAGATCGCTAAAAACGATGCTAGAACAGGGAATGTCGCAGGAGCCAATGTTCCGAGAAGTGGACTTCGTCAGGACGGTGACGCCAGGACGGGAGACTTGTCGAAACGTTGGCTCCTGCGACGTTCTACATCGTTTTTAGCGATCCGTTTCTCGACTCAAGCTTCTATCTTCCCCTGAGCTTTTCTTCTAGTTTGAAGTATGTTTAAAGTATGTCATAATATTGTTCAATTAAAAATTTTGGCAATGCCCAGCAACAATACATATTTGCACCTGATTACGTATGAACGCGTGGCGATCGCCACTATAAAGTGCACGAAGTAATCCTTGTGTAATACGCATTCCTCGAACGTATCTTTTTTTTTTCCTAATAAAATATGGAGTTCTACAGGTTGCCATCTAGCATCATTGATGAAGTATCGAATGAAAGGTTTTATGCTGAGCTGGATTACCGAAACACTGCTGTGCACAATGTTTCTTTTTCTACAAGTTGTTAGTGCAGGTAATAGCTTTGTTGTATTGGGTGCTACTTGTTATATCTTAGTTATATGTGCTGCTGCACCAAGCTTTTTGTATTTTTCAATCACCTCTACTGCAATTCATGTGATGGAGTTGGGGTTATTGCGAAAATAAATAAATAAATATCTAGAACATTTACACAGCCTGAAGAACACAGGCAGGCTTTCCTGAACCGAAATGTTGATCGCTCAAACAGAGCAGAGCATGCCTGACTGAAATAAGGAAGTTAGAAAGGAAGGAAAGGCAACTTTGCCATCCTAGTCGACGTTGCCCTAGCAATAAAATATTCGTTGAAATAAAATTGACGCAGTAATAGCCAGTATAACTATACCCAAAAAAGACCCTTTCCCATGTTAGTCCAACCTTAAAATTTTAGAACATGCATTTTATTTTGCATTTCCTTTTTCAGTTCTACTTCAACGCTATTCACACTAGGCCGGAAACGTCGATGTTCGCTGTGGACAACATCGAGTACACCGACTGTGCATTACCAGGTGAGAGCAAGATATATAAATATATCGTGCTTTTATCACTAAGCATGCTTTTATCACTTTGATCATTAACAGTCCTTCCCTTATCGGCGAAATGGGGACAAGGGAAGTTTTGCATGCTCGTGCCTTTCTTTCTTTCTTTCTTTCTTTCTTTCTTTCTTTCTTTCTTTCTTTCTTTCTTTCTTTCTTTCTTTACTTATTTATTTTCCGTTTCTTGTTTCGTAGAATATCCGAGGAATTTACATGGCTCAACTATGTTCACATCTTCATCGTTTGCGGAGCGTGCACATGTTACGGGCTCACCTTCGGCTGAGCCTATACCCTTTATTAATATAAACCCCCACGTTAAAGCGTGCGTATGGTGAACAAATAGCAGCTGAATGGTTGAGCATACGTGTGCTTTAAAGCATGCCTTCATATGTATGATAATGTTACAGCGCGTAAATCATAGCGGACTAGAGAAATGCGGAGTACGAGGGGAATACGACGTTGTTGCTGCAATCGCGACCGTATCGGCGCATCGGCATTTGCATGCGTATTAACAGCAACGCAAACCCTGACTAGCTCGCAACAATATAATGAACGGACAGCTACTTAATATTTCCATGCGGCGAAAAAGAAAAGAGGAACCAAACATCGATGAATTGTTGGCTTGCTGGCCTCGCAAAGTGTCGGTCGGTGATTCGAGTCCGCAGCCCGACCAAGAATGCCAATTTTTTGTCAGTTCTATCTTCGGCGAAAGCAAAGAAAGAAGTGCACCCTTACAAAAATTTCTAGTAACATTTACTTGGCTGTCTACAGACAATTGTTACTAGAACCTAACAACAACAAATAGAATGTCTACCAAAGGTCCTGACCCCTTCCCTTTCGTTACACCAAAGGTCTGTGTACTTCTTTACCAACTGGAAAAAATTGGCCACCAACATTAAATCGACCGTGTTCATAGGCTGTCTCGTTACTTTCTACCAGTGTCCTATGAACATTTTTATTATGGTGCCCTAGGAACATACTGCCAAAAGGATGTATGTTTGTAGGCTTTCTGTGGATCATCTACTAACATTTGTCTCAGTGTACCCTTTTAACGATTGGTTAATATATCTAGTGAGGCATGATCATGCACATATTGTGCACATTCTCAGAATGATCTACCAACATGTGTTACCCCGTGACAGCTTGTGTTGATATGTGTGAACGAGTTGTAGAACCAAGCGTAAGAAAAATACATAAGAAGATGTAGCAAAATGAATAATTTACTATCATTCATTGGTACACAGCAGTAAGAACAATAGACAAGGGCATTTGGTAAACTTTATTTATTTATTTATTTATTTATTTATTTATTTATTTATTTATTTATTTGAGAATACTGCTAACTCCTATTGGAGTCGTTGCAGAGTGGGGTTACAATGATGAGTAAAACGTAGAAGTTTTTCAGGGAAAACAGTAGCATAAAATGAAGACAATATAAAGTAAAAAACAAACAACTCGCTAAGCAAAACAGTAGTACAAAGTACATAATGACAAGATGAAGCAAAGACAACTCTCTCAAGCAAAAATGTAAGGCAAAAGGCATAAAATACAAAGGAAGGAACTTTACACAGTCAGTTAACTGGCAAGCGATGAGTCAAACATTGCTGTCAGTTTCAACGGTGGGCGCATCGAGGGCATTCCACTGAACGATTGTTCGCGGAAAGAAAGAATACTTAAAAACATAATTAGCCGACTGATATGGGACGATTGAAAGACTATGTCGCCTTCGAGTATCATAACCTGTGGAAAAATGCACATAATTGGATATACTGCCGTTGAGGTGTCCTTTAACTATTCTAAACATAAAGCGTAATCGTGCGATTTTGTTCCTCTCGGAGGTGTGCTTTAGACTAGCTTTCGCTACCAAACCCTAGACAGAGACCCTATCGTAGCGATTAAAAACCAATCTTACGGCTTTGTTTTGTACCCTTTCTAACTTATCGTTATTAATACGAGTAAAGGGGTCCCAAACAATATTAGCGTACTCAAGAATTGGTAATACGAGTGTTATGAATGCTGTAAGCTTTGTGTCATACGAAGAATGGCGAAGGGAGCGTTTTAAGTAATGCAGTTTAGCCATTGCTTTGTTAGTGATCTCTGTTATGTGATCATTCCAGCGCAGGTCGCTGCGAATGTGAAGCCCAAGGTACTTATAGCGCTCGACGCGAGATAGGATGTTACCATCAATTGCATAGTCAAATGAGCTTATATGTGTTCTATTTGTTACAGACATGACAACACTTTTCTTGAGATTTACTGACATTTGCCATGTCTTGCACCATTGAAAGAGTTCATGAAGTTCCTTGTTCAGTTGCAGTTGATCATTAACAGAGTTAATAACGGAGTATATTACGCAATCATCCGCATACAATCTTATTTTTACATTACGTGCGTCCGCGATGTCATTGATGTAGAGTAAAAATAATAATGGTCCTAACACCGAGCCTTGTGGTACTCCTGAAGAAACCGGAAGCATGCTAGAAGTGGCTTGATTAAACGTGACACACTGTTTTCTGGAAGTTTAATAAGACTCTATCCAGTTACAAATCATACTATTCTTTAAGATGTGTGAGAGTTTAAGTAGTAGTTTTGGGTGCGACAGTTTATCGAACGCCTTGGTGAAATCTAGGAAAATAGCGTCGATTTGAGTACGATTGTTGATCGCCGAAGCAAAGTCATGAATTACCTCAACTAGCTGTGTAACAGTGGAGAACCCATGCCTGAAACCATGTTGTGCCGGTGATAAAACTGAGTTGGCCTCCAAGAATTTCGTAACATGCTTGTATATTATGTGCTCCAGTAGTTTGCAGCATGAGCAAGTGAGGGCTATCGGTCTGTAGTTGGTTATCAGGTGTTTGTCGCCTTGCTTATGTAGAGGTTTAATTATCGATGCCTTCCAGTCATCAGGTAAAGTACCACCAGACAGGGATGAGTTATAAATTAATGTAAGGTACTTGGCGCACCAGAGCGCGTACCGCTTTAAAAAAGCGTTGGGTATTTCATCTGGACCAGGACTTTTCTTTTCACTCAGGTCTAAGAGTAAATTAAGTACCCCAGATTCGAATATAATATAATAGGCAACATAAGGCAGCCTCTACTTAGCCCGAGGGGGCTAGGTAAACAGATGAATAAAATAAGCAGATCTGCCTTAGCCTTACAAACACATTCACATAGAAGTATGATATGTTCACAAGTATTTCAACTGCAAGAAAGTACATTAATTGATAAAAAAGAAGACAAAAATACAGTGTCATATTGTCACGAAGCTACTACACACAAGAGCTGCCTACAAGCAAGGAATCGGCCGTTGTCCAAGCTACCGCCAGGAAGAAGCGTTCGTAATCGCGAGCTTGGCAGCGAGCGTCTGGCTTCAGCCAAAAGCAGATCGTCCGAGAGCACGTGCGCGTCCAAGAACTTCGTCGTTCTCGCTTCAAGGGGCCGTTGGCACAGCGTTCCAATCTACCTCGCGTCATTTCTCCCCCCTCAAAAGCGACCGTCCCGGTCGCTGCAAGTGTAACGGTACAGCAATATGGTCAACGCTGATAACACACAAAAGAACAACAAGAAACACATAGATGTACACAGTCCAGAAGCGTCTTTGAGGGGTTGCTTATGTCTCGCGGGCGTGGTACGGCTTCATCCGTACAACGTGGACGACTTCAGCACGAGGGCGACGTCGGCTCGAACCAGGGTCAGAGCTTTGAGGGACCACCTCGTAATTCACATCACTGAGGCGGCGTACAACTTCGTAAGGACCGAAGTAGCGGCGCAACAGTTTCTCGGAGAGCCCACGGTGCCGGATAGGCGTCCACACCCACACGCGGTCGCCTGGCGAGTACTGGACGTTCCGGCGACGTAGGTTGTAACGGCAGGCGTCGGTAATCTGCTGGGTACGGATGCGGTGCCGAGCAAGCTGGCGAGCTGCCTCGGCCTTCTCGATGAAATCTTCAGTGGTCTCATTTGTCGTGGCTCCGTAGTCGACTGGGAGCATCGCGTCTAAGGGTGTTGTAACGCGACGGCCATAAACGAGCTCGAATGGTGTGAACTCGGTTGTCTCCTGCACAGCGGTATTATAAGCAAACGTCACGTATGGCAGAATTTCATCCCACGTTTTGTGCTCCATATCGACATACATGGAGAGCATGTCGGCCAATGTTCTGTTTAAGCGCTCTGTCAAGCCATTAGTTTGGGGATGATAGGCTGTGGTCCTTCGGTGGTTGGTGTGCGTGAGCGTAACGACTTCTTTCAATAGCTCCGCTGTGAACGCTGCACCACGGTCAGTAATGAGTACAGTGGGTGCGCCGTGACGCAGCACGATGTTCTGGACGAAGAAGCTGGCAACTTCATCTGCAGTTCCTCGGGGCACAGCCTTAGTCTCCGCATATCGGGTTAAATAGTCGGTTGCCACGATTATCCATTTGTTTTTACAGGATGAGATAGGGAACGGACCAAGAAGATCCATTCCAACTTGCTGGAACGGCGTCGGAGGCGGATCCAAAGGCTGAAGCAGGCCGGCAGGCTTGACGGGTGGGGCTTTACGTCTCTGACAGTCACGGCACGTTTTGACATACCGCTGAACAGATGAAAAAAGCTGTGGCCAATAGTATCGCTGGCGTATGCGTGCTAGAGTCCTCGCGAAGCCTAAGTGACCGGCACATGGATCGTCGTGGCACGCCTGGAAAACTTCCTCGCGTAGCGCTGCCGGAACGACGAGGAGGAACGTCTCCTGGCTGTTTTCGCAATTCTTCTTGTACAGTACACCGTTCCGCAAACAGAATGACGTCAAACACCGTGAAAGGGGGCGCGGGACAACAACGTCAGCTCCCTCAAGATACCGAATAAGTGGAAGCAGCTCAGAGTCTGCGCGTTGATGGTTAGCCATGCTCGTCGCGTCGACGACCCCCAGAAACGGCAAATCTTGCTCCAGGTCGGATGACGTCAAAGGAATGGGAGCACGTGACAGGCAGTCAGCGTCGTTATGCTTATGGCCGGACCGGTAGACGACAGTTATGTCGTACTCCTGAAGGCGGAGGCTCCAACGAGCGAGGCGGCCCGACGGATCTCGGAGATTGGCAAGCCAGCAGAGCGAGTGGTGGTCACTGACCGCTCGGAATGGCCGGCCGTATAAGTAAGGTCGAAACTTGCTGATGGCCCAGACGACTGCTAAACATTCTTTTTCGGTTGTCGAATAGTTAACTTCTGCCTTCGTGAGACTGCGGCTCGCATAAGCAATTACACGTTCTCCGCCGTCTTGCCATTGCACCAGAATGGCTCCTAGTCCCACGTTGCTTGCATCGGTATGAATTTCAGTTTCCGCGGCGTCGTCGAAATGTGCCAGCACTGGTGCTGATTGGAGTCGTTTGCGCAGTTCTGTAAAAGCCTGTTCTTGGTCATCCGCCCACACAAAGGGGACGTCTTGTCGCGTTAGTCTTGTGAGAGGCTCTGCAATTCTTGAGAAGCCTTCAACAAAACGACGGTAGTATGCGCAGAGTCCTAGGAACCGTTGAACAGCCTTCTTGTCCTTGAACAGCCAAAGTAGCATTTTTCGGGCTTGATTGTCAGATTTGCCTTGCTTATTGCAGTCAGCACGCTTCTTAGTCGGACGAGATGCTCATCGAACGTGCTGGAAAACACAACAACGTCGTCTAAGTATACCAGGCATGTCTGCCACTTGAGCCCAGCGAGCACAGTGTCCATCATGCGCTGAAACGTAGCAGGAGCAGAACAGAGGCCGAAAGGGAGGACTTTAAATTCGTATAGCCCGTCAGGAGTGACGAAGGCGGTTTTTTCACGGTCGCGCTCATCGACTTCAATTTGCCAATACCCGGACTTTAGGTCTAATGAAGTGAAGAACTGGGCGTGGCGTAGACGGTCCAGAGCGTCATCAATTCGTGGCAGGGGGTAGACGTCGCGTTTCGTAACTTTGTTAAGCCGCCTGTAGTCGACGCAGAAACGGAGTGTGTTGTCTTTCTTCTTTACTAGCACTACTGGCGACGCCCAGGGACTTGTCGACGGCTGGATGACGTCATCATTTAGCATTTCCTGTACTTGGCGCTTAATCGCGTCCCGTTCCATAGGTGACACACGGTACGGATGCTGACGGACAGGTCGTGCCGACTCCTCTGTAACAATACGGTGTTGTGCAACGGAGGTACGCTGAACTTTAGAATCTGTAGAGAAACAGCCAGCGAATTCTTTCCCGAGGCCCAGTAGCTCAGTCTTTTGGTGCTCGGTTAATTCAGCATTAATGTGAACGCGAGCATTCAAGCTGACATGACTTGATGCATCAGGTGAAGCAACTTGCAACGTGCCGACGTCGGAGAACTCAGCAATGTCGTTGAGGAATGCGACAGCAGTGCCTTGCGGGACGTGCTGATACTCATTGCCAAAGTTTGTCAGCAAAACATGCGAGCACTTATTCTGTAACCGGACGACACCTCGCGCGATGCAGATGTATCTTTCGAGCAGCAGTGAGATGTTTGCCTCGGCAATACCCTCATGGTTATCGGATGCGTCGCATGTTACAAGGGCCAATACGCTGCTTCTTGGTGGCACTGTGACGTTGTCGTCGACAATCCTCAAGGCGTTGACATGAGTTTCGTCACAGGTGTTCTTTGCTAAGGCGTGTGCAGTCGAAAACGTTACCCGAGACTTTTGCAAATTAATCACGGCTCCATTAGCCTGCAGAAAGTCCATTCCCAGAATGAGGTCCCTTGAACAACCTGGCAGAATAACGAAATCTCCGAGGTATGTATAGCCGCGAATGCTCACTCGTGCTGTGCATCTTCCTACCGGAGTTAGGAGGTGGCCCCCTGCAGTGCGAATCTGAGATCCAGTCCACACGGTAGAAACTTTCTTCAGCTTTGTGGCAAGATCCATGCTCATGACTGACGTGTCAGCACCGGTGTCGATTAACGCCGTTATTTCTTCGTCGTCGACAGTTACGGGAATGTTCGACTTTACGACTTCTCGTACCGTATTTGACTGCGTCTGCGTATCTGCGCCGTTCTGTTGTCGTCGTTGTCGTCGCAATGGAGGATCTTGAGTACAGCGAACGTCAGCGGCCTCACCTCCGGAGGTCGCTGAACTCAGTTTTCCCGACCTGCAGGGCTAGGCGAGCGGCGTCTAGGAGTGCCGCGGGAGAAGGCTGGGCTCGGCGATCTGTAACGAGCAGGAGACGACGAACGGGGCTCGTGCCACCGCTGATTGACGTTTGGACGATTCGCGACGAAATTCTCTATTTCCGGCGGTCGCTCACCAGACCGTGGACGAGGTGCATTCGGCGAGAACCCACGGAGCCCCACACGTCGGTAAGGACACATTCTGTACACGTGTCCGGCTTCACCACAGTGATAGCAAAGAGGCCTGTAGTCGGGGGTGCGCCAGACGTCGCTCTTCCGAGGTCTTGCTTCGGCGACGAACGGTGGACTGCGGGACCCGAAGCTTACTTCCATTTGCCGTGCTGGGGGTACCATGCTGCAAGCATTAGGGGGCGGCGGACGGTGCACGGCTTCAGTGTAATTCCTTTCGACTCGCTGTCCCTGCATCTGTGGCCCCTCGTACGCATTAATGGGTGGCGGACGGCGCACGGCTTCGGCGTAATTCAGTTCAACTCGCTGGCCCTGCGTCTGTGGCCCCTCGTACTGTCCAGGAACGTGGACGGCCTGTCTCACCTCGGCGCGCACTATTTCCGCAATGGAAAGTGGCTCTACAGGGGCAGTAGCGGTCGCCTGCATCTTCTGCAGTTCCTCCTTGACAACAGCCCTGATGAGCTCTCGCAAGGCGCAGACGTCGTTGCCCATGGTAACGGAAGACAGCTCCCTCGGAATCAAGGCGTCGCGGTTGAATTGTCTAGCCCGCTGCTGAAGGGCCTTCTCCATGGCAGTGGCTTCATCATGAAACTCCGCAAGTGTCGACGGTGGGTTTCGAATGAGACCGGCAAAGATTTCTTGTTTGACGCCTCGCATTAGGTGGCGCACTTTCTTACTCTCTGGCATCGAAGGGTCCGCACGTCTGAAGAGCCGGCTCATGTCTTCTACGTACGCTGTCACTCTTTCGTTCGGACCTTGAATTCTAGCCTCCATTGCCAGCTCCGCCCTTTCCTTTCTGTCCACTCTCGCAAAGGCATTCAAGAACTGCCGGCGGAATTCATCCCACGACGTCAGCGTCGCCTCGTGGTTCTCAAACCACGTTTTCGCGGCATCTTCAAGAGCGAAGTACACATAGCGTAGCTTACGCTCTTGGTTCCAGTCGTTGAGATTGGCAACACGTTCGAAGTGGTCGAGCCAATCGTCGGCGTCTTCAGAAGCGTCTCCGTGAAACGGGTCCGGCGTCCTGGTATGATTGACGACCAGGTGCGACGATGTTGTAGTCACAGGAGGTGGTTGGCTCGTCATCCTGGTGCGTTCGGGTAGAAGACCGTGTTGTGGCTGGAGCCCCTGGAGACGACGACTGGTACGTGCGTGCACAGGGGTGAGCTCGGTCGAACTACTCGCCGGGCTCTGGTCTGGGGTACGCTGCGGAGATCTTAGCATCTAACGCTCACCCGGCACTTCCACCAGAAAAATGTCACGAAGCTACTACACACAAGAGCTGCCTACAAGCAAGGAATCGGCCGTTGTCCAAGCTACCGCCAGGAAGAAGCGTTCGTAATCGCGAGCTTGGCAGCGAGCGTCTGGCTTCAGCCAAAAGCAGATCGTCCGAGAGCACGTGCGCGTCCAAGAACTTCGTCGTTCTCGCTTCAAGGGGCCGTTGGCACAGCGTTCCAATCTACCTCGCGTCAATATAACTTGAAAATTCATTCCAGTATTAATTTACTACAAACCGCAGACACGTAGCACTGTACCATAAGCAATATGTGCTGTCAGATAGGCTTAGCACTTACAAATTCGCATTCCGAGGTACACGCGGGCGTACTGCTAGGCTGAAGGTGTATCAACGAAGAGAATTATGCGAGGAATTATCCAGGAAAACTTACCTCGTGAGCCTCTTCGATCGAAAACAAACAGAAATATGTGAGGAAAAGAAAATGTTCAAGCGCATCACACTAAGAGAACATACAAGAAGACTGGAAATAGTTCATGCGTGGTCAGAAGATATAACAAAAGTCCAACGAGACGCAGAAGGAGTTACCACTTGGCCTTGTCTTTCCTGTATGCAGGTTGCAGTGATCTTTGCCTAAAACAGTGGAGGGCCTGTGCCACGCGTCCGTTTTCTTGCCTAAAACACATCCTAATAGCCTCGCCTTTCGGCAACACCACACAGTTTTGGGCCACTCATATCCAGGCGCTCAGACTTATCGAAGAATATATCCAGGAGCTCACACATGTCGAAAAACTCAACGGCTTGGGCTGGCATGCCCGACACATGGCGCATTCAGCATGTCGATGCTAAACTTCCAGACCCGTGACGCAGCATGTGCACTCCGTTCTCCCTCTCTCAACACCCCTTTCCTCGCTGCGCGCCAACAGTGGACGGAGAGCTTTGGCACAATAGATATTCTAGGAACCGGGTCCGGGGGGGGGGGGGTGCTGCGGGACTTGCTCCTCCATGCATACTAGTAGGGCTAGTTCAGGACTTTTGTGCAAGCAGCAGGTGCCGGGGTGGCCTGCGTTTCGGCTTGGTTTGGACGGTCGTTTTGAAGGACCTTGGTTTTAACATTGCTGAGGAATCCGCGAAGTGTTCGATGCGCGTTTTTTTTTTTGCTTCACATGCTGTATTATTGCTACTGCTACTATTATTATAATTCTGCCTTCTCAAACTCTTTGAGAAGGCAGAATTATTTGACATCTTTGAAGTAAGTGCGCTTGCCACTCTTGACGGCTACACGCATGTGTTTATATTTACGCTGCACACAAGGAAAGTAGCTAGCCATGTATTTTATGAGCGTGGGCGCCAAAAAGCAAATGCTCGGAAAAAATCAGCCTGCACAAAGCTTTACACATTGTATCCACAAAGGCTTTTATGTGGCAGATGGTTGCGAAAAAGGAATCTGCGGGAATTAGAGAAATATGAAAGCCGCGCAATTAACTCATTTACGAGATTGTTCCAGCTGATGTGCGATAGCAATTCACTGCTCTGTGCTGGTAGCAAGATGAGCTGTTGCTGTTTTTTTTTTTCTATTGCCAACAAGCCAAGCAAATATAAATGTTAACAGCTGCAACAAATCTGTCTGGTTAAGCAAAATAATGTTAGTGTCGAAATGAGATGACATCGGCGCAGGCCCATGCTTTGTTTCGTTTTCTTTTTACTTGAAACGCAAAAAAACCGAACGTTTGGGGGTCAGCTAGGACCGTTTTGCGTTGAGTGCTGGTCTTTGAATCTTTGTGCAAGACGACTGTATCAAAGAAGTGTGTCATCTGTTAGTTTGAACTGCAGGTCAAAGAGAGTATACGTGAAAGTGAAACTCTGGAAAGACGTTAGTAGGGCCCACTAGAACAGTGTTTGCGGGCTCTCTCAGTTATACTAGTTAGCTTGACAAATGCAAGTTCGATTACAATCTCGCATGTTATTTTTAAGTGCGAAAGCACCTTGCACTACGCGTTGCAAACGAGTTAGCTCAGGTGTACTTCTAGGCGACATATACTTTGTGTTTAGGCAACATGCAGCTGCAATCATCAACATGTCCTGCGGGAAAGATCAAAGAATCGCTAGTGTACAGGTTAAACGTTCTACGACTTCTCACTTTTAGATAAAGAAAGTTCTTGATGCGGAAGTCCGAAGGAAGTAATTTGATGGTGTGCTTAAATCATTTATACAAAAGTAAGAATGAAGCAATTTGACGGCGCATTTAAAATTATCTTTGTATACAAGTAAAAACGAAGCCATTTGACGATGTATTTAAAACGTTCTTTATACAGAATTAAGAAGGAAGCATTTCTATGTGGTGGCTGCAAAATTCTTTATACAGAAGTAAGAAGGAAGCCTTTAGACAGTGTAGTTAGAATATTCTTTATACAGAAGTAAGACAGAAGTCGTTAGACGTTCTAGCTAAAATTCTTTATACCGAAGTAAGGAGTAGGTCTTTAGACGTTGTACGAACAAGTGTTACTACAATGTAAATGTCCGTAGACTGTCAGTACGGTCAATATAAAGTTGATAGGTGGTCTACTCAATGTTAACAGGCATTTTTGTAAGTGTGGGTGCCCACATTTTTCTCAGTGATGATGGTCTTTACAGAAAGCTGTACATCGCTAGGGGAAACGGAAGTCCGTTCGTCTCCTGTGCGCAGAGACTTCTCCATTGGCTGTGCCGTCCAGTGACGTCGTTCTCTGTGTTGTACCCAAGAGCGAGCGCAATTGGCTGCGCTCTCAGTATAGCGTAGCAAAGCATAGCAGAAGCGAGCTAGAGAGGAGCAGTGAACCAAGCCACATCGGGAGGCGTACAGCTGCTGCCGACGCCGACTGCGTTTCCCCGCGCTCGCGCCGAAAGCGCCCGTGAGCCTTCAATGACGTCGTTCATCACGTCGCAACCGTGCCGCCGAGCCCGCGTGCAGCAGTTTCAACTTACAACTCCCACATGGGTAGCGGAGCCGTGCCGATGCTGCAGTCCAGGCACAAGAATAGGCCGAGTGGCCAAGCGCAAGCAGCAACTGTGTGGCGGGCATCCGACAGCCTTCCGAGCCGCGCTAAATCGCGAAGCGGAACGCAAGCGCCAATGACGGGCGGATTCTGCTAACCACGACGCCGAGCGCATATATTCGAGAGGTCGAACACAAGCGACAAAGGCAAGCCGAGGAAGTGGCGCTACCGGTTGAGCAGTGTCAACGTGGCAATGGCGGGAACGCGTTCCCTGGAGCCAACGCCCTCTTTCGGCGGGAGTTGAACACAATCAACCGCTCCTTACACTCTTCCATGACCGTGATCATGTGAGGCACAGTGTGCGGCATGTTAAATGAACACTGTGGTAAACCCAAGCCAAACGTGCGGGTAACTCATTAACGAACACAAACAGGTAACCAATAATTAAGAAAGGCTTCAATACACCCTCGGCATTAATAACCCACTGCTGAGCGCAGGAAAGACGACAGTCTTTCTTGGTATACTTGAACGCAGAAATTTTGGTTTGTCTGTCTGTCTGTTACGCGATTCAGCCACCCGGCCAAGTTTAAGCATTCGCCTAACGCCCAGCCATCTTGAACTGGTAGCTGCGTTCACACTTGTTAACATTGTCGATCAAAAAGCAAATATTACGCATACCGGAGGCGCAACATCAATACGTAAGCATTAGATGGTGTGCTCGATTACTAGAAAATACATAGATACGTTATCCTAAAGACCCTAGTGTTTCTTAAGCTGCGCTAAGAATGCGACGCTATGCACGAAAAAGGCCTCTGCCGACGATTTGGTGCTGCCGCCTGGCAGTTGCCCAGGGTTTCTGCACAAGCTCACGTTTCCCGATGGCGCTGTCAGATGGCATCAGTATCTCACGCAGCGTAGAGATACTGTACATGCTACCGCAGGTAGCATACGGTAGCACATACAGTAACTCTAGCGCAGCGCAGTACGGCTGGCAGAGGACTATTCTCTTTCGACGACAATTGCAGCGAAGCACGCAGATACACGACAATTTTTATGTATGTTGCGCCTTTGTCTTTCCTTTAAACGTGTCTGGTAAAATGGCGATGAGAGTGGATGATCGGTAATTGATATCACAGAAGTTTGCCGAAGAATTACGTGCGCGACCACAGCGGATACCGCTCTAAATGCGCACACACTGTGACCGGTCGTTCAAAGGATTTAATGGCACGAACGAATCCTTCTGTGTGATTCTAAATGCTTTCTTAATCGTCATTTACTGCGTGCGTAAGGCAGTTACTTGTGGCCACGAGTGAAACGCGCTTAGGGTGCGAGTTTACTGAGCGTTCAACGCTGATCCATTTCGCCCCTTTCGAACTGAGGCCGTCGGTACCCGGACGCAGTTCGCTACCGTGTCTCAACAGCGGAAACTGTGGCGACAAGACTTATGAACAATGACGGAAAGTTTATGGGATCTTTCCTTTCGCGTAAATTTGTTTCTTCATCTGAAAGAGTCGAGTCTACATGACGGTAAAGAAGCGGCAGTGGTATGTCATGCCGGCCAGCAAACCTTGATGTTAATTGATTGATTTGTGGGGTTTAACATCCCAAGATCAGCTCTGATTATGAGAGACGCCGCAGTGGAGGTCTCCGGAAATTTCGACCACCTGGGGTTCTTTAACGTGCACTGACATCGCACAGCACACGGGCGTCGACATTTCGCCTCCGTCGAAATGCAGCCGCCGCGGCCGGGATTCGATTCCTCGACCTTCGTATCTGCAGCCGAGTGTCACAACCACTAAACTACCGTGGCGGGGCAAACCTTCTTGACGTTATATGATTTGTTATGAGCATAGGTACAAAACAGCACACGTCTGTAGTCAGTTACAGGTCAAGGAAAAAGCGGCTTCTGCGTGTCAAAGGACCCCCCTAGAGCCATAGGTACCGCTCTGTCAAGGTGACGTCACGGCAGACCACCTCCGCGCCACGCTGGGGGACCTTTGACAGGCAGGAGCCGCTCTTTTCTTGACCTGTACCTGGGTATAGCGCTTTCTTTTGGCTTAGGGTGACTTTCGCTTCTTATGCTGAGTTGAGCGTTCGGAGTCTAATTGGTGTTTCGTTCTTAGAGGACACGAGAAAACTTCGTTAGAGCTAAAATTTCTGTTTGCATGCTTGTTGCTCATTTGCAGCGAAACAAGACAAGTGCGCCGACGGGCAATTCCGCTGTACAAACGGAGCCTGCGTGATGAAGTTCGAGCGCTGCGACTACGTGGACGACTGCGGGGACAACAGCGACGAGGAGGACTGCGGTTCGTCACACACACGTAGCTTTTAGATGAACGTGCGATATTTGTTATGTAAATTACCGGTCGCAAAGGTTTTTCAATGCATAGGCAATGTCAGAGCAATAAGATGTACCAATGATAAGATGTACCAACGACATTAGGAGAAGACAGAAACACACTTACTGCCTTCTCAGGAATTCACTTGAAGACTGTTGCTTTCCTCACACTGTGTATGTCAGCTCTGTTTATTAGCAGTGGCACGTCAACGACAGATTAAACAAAATGTCCAATTTATTTATTCACTACACGATTTACCGTATCTGTTGCAGTCAATAGCGCATAATGAATGGTGAAGAAGTCAAATGCCGAGGGTAGTTGATCACAGCTGTGAAGATATGTGTTGATGGGCTATGTATGAGCTCTCTGTGAAGTATATTATGATGTCGACCTGCTTATATTGTATTGTTTGTCAGGACGTGAGGTGTCTATAGCTTGGTATACATATAGATATATCTGTTTTGTTTCTTTTTGCATTTTCGCACGTGTATTTTCATCAGGTGACCACCGACTCAGCTGCAACTTCGATACCTCCTTCTGCGATTGGCTACCTCAGGCACCTGCGGACAAATCTAAGGAACCGTGGAGGCTCTGGCGGCCCTCGCCATTCCTGTTGCAATCGCCGTCGAGGGATCACACCACCGGAACTCCGGAAGGTGCGCTACCGTTCACAAATATTCTCTGAAGGGTCATTTGATTCATGCAAATAACTCGATCAGTTATGGTTTTCTAAGAACGCGGAAGTTATTAAAGTAGGAAGTCGCATATGTAGAAATGTTTCTTTTAAATATTGAGCTGTGGCAGCAGAACGGTGCGCTCCAGGTCTTCTCTCGATTTTAAAAGCGCGAGTGCAAAGTTGGTCGAAAATTGACACAGGTAAACCAACAGGGCGCACGTTTCGCTTAAGTTGCGCCAGGCTATAAAATATCCACGTGAGTGTTAGGAGAAAGCAAGTGCCTTACACTTGTTTGCAGTCGTCTTAACAACCTCATTAAAATAATCTCAGCTGGTTAATTATTAACAATTATTATCGGACATTTGAACTGTCGCTTTAACGCAATCTGTTCAGCGGGGAAGTTGTAGAGCATGCTAAGTAGTGCCCGGACTATGCATCTTTATAGTAATAGGTGTAGTAGCGCTTTTAATTTTTCCGGCGTTCTAACCAATGAAGTGAACTAAATTTGAAAAAGTACCACTTCAGTAGGCACTTGCGCGCCGCGGCATCAACGCCACCGAACATGCTACGAAAGAACTCTGCATCATGCACGTAGACAAACTACTGGACCTCACAAGAGAAACTGATAAAACGCGGGTGCAGCACCCTTCATTTCGAGCTAGCCATGCTGTAGCGCAAAAAGCAACGCAACTTGGAACACGAAGTTAACATAGAGGCAACACATAAAGCCCAGGGTGATTTAATTAGAAGGAAGTGTTATAGAGAGTAATTACCGTAATTTTACGTTAGCTCCCCGAAGAAGCACCTAGGAAAAAATTTAGCACTAAAAATAAACAGTCTAATTCCAATACGTACACGAATCCTACAGGAAAGAAATGGGTCAAGGACTCGTTTATTTGTTAGAAATAACCTAATGAAGCCAACTACGCAATAAAACCCAGCAAAGTATAGGGCAAGTTATTGTAGTTTCTTGATTGTAGCATAGTAATTATGGAATAGCTGGAAAGGAATTGAAGTGGACGAAAAAACATACCTGTCGTGGGTAGCCACCGAACCTACGACGTTCCGTCCCTATGCCGATGGCAGGTGTGTTTTTCGTTCACTTTATATGCCTTCTACGCATTCCATAACAAATGTGCTACAATTATGGAAGCCTATTATGAAAGCCTATAGATTTTCAAAGCTCATGTGACCAAGGATGATCATACGTAAAATGACAAACCCTGAAAGACTTGAGGAGAGAGTAGTGGACAGGCGAGTAGATGACGAGCATACAGGCTGCGCCAGCAACGCAGCTGTGTCAGTATGTAATGACAAGCAAAGTGCAGTGACGTTCCATGAGTAGCGACGAAGCTTGCTTTACTAGAAAGCATCCCTAGAAAAGCGGCGGGAGAAACTGGTACAACGCTCGACTTTTTTCAATGGTCATCCGAAGTAACCCATGATAGTTTTTAATGTGAAACAATGAACACAAGAAGGACGAGAGTATTCTACTGGACGGTGGTTCACGAGATGGCGAAACGGGCTTAGGCGCACACAACGGACGATGTGACCAGCATGACCACCAGAAAAACCACCGTTGCAATGGTGGTTTTGGTGGATTGTGGCGATGGGCGAAGGGCGGATTCTCAGTAGCTGCTAGAGCGGGTAATTGGACACAATTTACAAGATAATTTTTACGCTTGCAGTGATATGCGCAACGTTACACAATTTGGTGTACAAGGAGTTTGAAAGTCTGCTAATAAACCTACTGCGACACAGTTTTGTTTTCTACTATTGCACGCCATATTCGCTGAGGTAATTTTCTCCAGAATCAGCGCAGTCATGCGTTCTGAGCAGTGAACAGAAAAGCACCACATGTAAAAAAAAAATTGCTGTAAACCGGCAATTTATTTATTTTCAAATGTTGAACTGTTGTCAGTTTCACCATGTCTTGTGTTAACCTTCCTCTGCAGGGCAGTTCATGATGGTCCGATCGACCACAACCGTAAATGCTACCGTCGTTGGTCCAACAATTGACAACTCGACGTTGTGCGCTGTGAGTATGCGGTATTTAAAGAACAAGCCTGCTATATTCAGCACGAGATGCGGTAACCAGTCAGTTGTTAACAGGAACTCTACATGGTACCTTCGCTACACGTTTCTACTTTCCCACACAGAATGCGAAAGTGTGGACCTCGAGGCCGTAAACACGTTCTCTAAAGGTAATATAAGTGCAAACCATGGAACCTTTCCCATGAAACAGCAGTCATTGAATGCATGAAGTACCAATGCCAGTACCCTAACCACTAATGTAATAAGCGGGTTTAGAAATAAAGCAACCAAGTTCAAGTATGATACAAGTAGCATTAGAAAATTCTCATTTCCTTGTGGCCGTAATTTTAGAATTCTATTAAAGTTGTTACCCCCCCCCTCCCTTTGCCCCAGAAACATAAGCTACGAGTTGAAATGTGAAATTTGTATGACTCCGTTCTATGCGTTCCTTGTAACCGGATCGTTCACTTCTGTGAGTGACGTCTTGCGTTGCTCGGGTCGTTGTCTTTCATAACTATTGCTTTCTTCTCTCATTTCTGTTTAACTACGATACAGATAACGTTCTTCTATACGATGCAAGGAATGAGCCAGCCAAAACTGACGCTCGCCCATCGGACAACGGCCGATGGTCCCTGGGAGACTTTGTGGAAGCAGCAGAAGCCAAGTGAATTTTTTCATTTTGTTGCTGAAAGCGTGATATTCCCAGGAGTGGCTCCTTACCAGGTAAGATTGCTCCCACTAAGAAAACGTGAACCACACAAAAATAAGAAATTGTTTCCATTGAGAATGTCGAGGAAAGAATTCAGCAGTGATATTTCATGTAACGCTTTATATAGTTTCTTGTGACTCCTTTACTCTTTGGATTTTATGTGAGTATTAAGTAAATAACATGGTTGGGATAATACGAGTTATTCTAAATGTGTCAATATACGTGTGTTTTATGTATGCTCCGCAACTACAAAAAAAAAAAAGAAACACGCGAGAGACACCTGTTGGCCGAAACAAATTTTGGGTCATGATGAGACTCGAGCCCAGGCCTTCAGGCGCGAAGCAAGCTCTCTGAATGTGCAATAACAGCACGATAACTCAAGTATGAAATAGTTGTACGTAAATGGAAATTCAGAAGCCTTTCCCCTACCTGGAAAAATGGGGCGAGCGAAGTTTCGTGAGTGCGTGTCCGATCTAGCACTTTTCTTTCTCTCTTTTTTTCTTTTTTTCTTCCTTTCTTTTTGCCTGTATGTCTGCCTGGGTTTTAATTTCTTGTCTGTATTCCTTTCGTTCGTACTTGCATTCTTTTGTTTCTATCTTCATTTCCTTCCTTCCTTCATTTGGTAAAAAAATGCAAGGGATCCCTATGGCTCAGATATGCTCACACCTTTGTGTGCCGCGTCTGCGCTGAACATTGTGCGCGCGTATTGCCCTCGAATACCCGAACCGCGAGAGAAATAACAAGTGGGCTCTTTCGCGATGCCCATATTTTTTTTTCTCGTACTAGCAACAACCCTGACGCTTGTGAGGTATAACAAGCCTCGCTTCAAAAAGTGAAATTCAAAAAAAGTGAAATTCATGAATTATACTTCACTGTTGGCGAATTTTTCAGGTGGCGTTCATAGGGGAACATGCGATGCCTGACAAGCTGGGTTACATAGCCATTGACGACGTCCATTTCTGGGACAGCTGCACAACAAAAACCGGAGGTGAGTTGTAAATAAAAATTCTAAAAGCGTTCTGTGGGTTTCGCAATCAAAGTATGTGTGCAGCGTATGCAAGGATAGTTGAAAAACTTTAATAATGGGGTATTGCATAAAGAACTCTAGATCTCTCATTTTAATATTAGGTGAAACTTATTGCTTGGTTAAAGGTGCAAAGCCGACCATTGACGCGCGGTTTAGGTGACAGACTCGTACGTAGAGTACTTTTTGGGAGCTATTGGGCTTACCTTTAAGGCTCTCGGAGGCTCTTGCGCCACAATAGCACGAATGGCGTAAATGCTGTAAATCTTGTATTTCGTCGTTTCTGTCTTTTTAATAGTAAGAACACCCTCGCTTTTTCAAACTCTGATAATTCCAAGCTTTTGTTAATTGCAGCAAATGTGAAATTTCGGTTTATCCTGCTACGTTTTTAATGTATTTAAAAGGGGATAACTCAAACTGCACGATTCAGCTAGTTCTGTTAATTGTACATTTTTGCTTGTCCTTACCAGACTATATAGGCTGCTTTGGTTCCTTCTAGCTGAACATTCATGGTCATATATTTTCTAACCGCCATAAATGAGGCCAAATAGTCTGTCAGCGCTTGTCAAAGCATTCAATACCACTAGCAGACAAAGAAAAAAAGAGTGCGTCGATGTGCCAACAATGCACGTGAGAGCTGGCCATCTCTGCCTCTCCTGGTATGCTGTACGGAGCCACTTCTATTCCATCTGAAAATTCAAACAAAATTATCTGATCCCATTAACGTTTAATCAACGACTGTGTGCTGTACGATGACTTCGCCAAGAGAGGTCCATGTCGTAGTGTCGTGTAACCGGTCGTCGAAGCGGAAGCCAGTGCCACAAGTAGTTTCCTGAAGTTGCCAAGAAAATATATCTTTGGTATGTCTCATAGTGCCACTCACACCTCGAAATTGCTTCTCAATAACTTATGCCGTCTACAGCAGCACTTCCTCCTCCATAGCTGATATTGACGGACCTGTCCTTCAACGCAACAAACTTCTCGGTCAGATAGCTTTATGTTGCTGTCAACAGCCCCCGCGAAAGAATGTTTAAGCCCTCATGGACGGAATTATGCAGCGAAACATGAAAGAAATTTATTTTGCCGTGTTTCAGCTTTAAATACTCATTGCTGTTACATTCCAGATTTATATTAGAGCGCATTTGCAGAGCCTATGCTTAACGTAACTTGACGACAACCGGCAAACCAGTGAACATACATTATTAGTTTAGCAGGACTAATGGATGAACAGATCGCTAAAAATGATGTTGAACAGGGAATGTCGCAGGAGGCAACGTTTCGACAAGTGGACTTGCCTTCGTCATGACGGCGACTGACGAAGACAAGTCTACTATCACCGATCTGTTCATCGATTCAAGCCCCCATCTGCCCCTGAGCTTCGCTTCTAGTTTGGGTTTTAGCAGGATTAGTGGTATAGAGGAGTTAGCGGAATAGAGGGCTCGAAATTCGTGCGCGCAGAACTGTAAGCAACACACCATCAACGTGCCGTTTATAGTAAGCACGCTGTTTCGCATATTTATCGTTACCGTGCTTGCGCGGTTATCGCAACCTACGCGTTATGTCGCGGCGGTTTCGGATGCCCGCTTCTAAGTTTCGTGTGGCTGTTGCAGGATTCACTTCGTTAGTAGCAAATTTATTTATTAATACTGTCAAATCACGTCTGGGATCATTAGAGGGAGGGCAGGTGCAGATATAAACAATAGCGATGTGTAACGAAAATATAATAGTAATTATAATAGAAAATGTGATAGGAAATACAATGCAACATAGAAAATGAATATACAATAGTACTTACTCGGTAGTACATGGAGTGACCCTAATGAGCAATAAAAGCTAATGAAATCAGGTCGGCAATTTGCGAGGAAAAAGAAAGAAAAGAAAAAAAAACAGTCTCAGGAACCACCAATAATAATACAAGAGGTTAATGGAATAGACGCTAAACAGCATGCAGAAGATAGACGATTGGCGTTATGAGGAAGGTACATACTGTAAGGCGACTTAACTAGGATTTCACAAACGTTGACTGGTGCTGGAGCAAAAAACAAGAAAGAAACTAGAATGTAGAAAGTAAGATTTCAAAAAACAAGGTATCAAGCATTTAAAATATAAAAACTGCAAAATAAATGACTGTACACTGGCATCGATTCGGCAACACAGTATTATAGATTCTTAAGGCCCGTGTGCTGTGCGAGGTCAGTGCGCGTTAGGGAAGCCCAGGTGGTCGAAAATTTCGACACCCTCCACTACGGCGTCTCTCATAATCATATCGTGGTTTTGGGATGTTAGACGCCAGGAGTCAATCGCTGCATTATGTGTAGCATAGACGAGTTTCTGAGATCGACTTCATTTCGAACATTACTTGGCCTAAGAAGAGAACAACTGCAACATATCATTTTTTGCTCTTGAAGCGCGTTTTATACATGTCATGTGGCTATAGTGAGACACTCTAACATATAAACTTGCAGTGCCCTGCATTTGCCACGCAGCGTGCATTGCAAGTCAAGGCATACGGACTGATTGTACTGCGATGGGCCTCAATTACCGATTGCCTTTTTTCCTAGTGTAAGAGCTGGTGGATACGGTCGGGCCCATCGATCCCTCTTAACTTTTCTGAACACTACTGGTTTGGCCTCCCGTTCATAGTCATGTTTCCCTGTTTACTTTATTTTGTCTGCGCTAATTCGTGTTCTGTTCCTCTTTTCTGTCTTCTTCTACCTTATTTCCTGTCTCCTCCCATCTTTCACTTCTATCTATTCCTTCCTCCTGAAAGATTGAGCAGGCGTTGTGCCCAACTCGGTGGCAGTTGCCAGCTTGCTCCTTCCCTCTTCCCTTTGTGTGCTTGTGTGTTTTATGTTGCCATATTTAACAATAATAATAACAAGTACAGTTTTGTTCTAAAAAATGAAATACTGCTGCATGCGAGGAAATGTGTGAGCATTCTAAGCTTTTTTTTTTTTCTTTTGAACACATGTACCTTTGCTAGAGGACCCCGTTGTCCTAACTGCATATACCGGGACGTTAACGCTATCCGACTGAATCGCTTTCCGCTCGCTTTCCGCAACGAATGTTGGCAGCACGATAGCGCTACTCCCTCAGCCCTCGCTATTACGCTGACGCTAAATTGAAGATGTCGACCGGTGAGCAAGCTTTGCCGCACCGCAAAGGATAACGTGTTCAGAGCGACACGGCAACGGCGTCTCTGGCAAACGTATATTCCACAGTTTCACAGCTATAGGATGAGTAAGCAGAATTTCGTCAGTAGAGTAGCAGGGAAGACGCGGACTTACTCCGGCCGGCCTCTCTGCCTTCCAATAAATTATCTTTCTCCTGCTCGTCGGTACAAGAACTATGGACTGTCCGTCACCTCACGACTTGTGGAGGTTCTACAAACGCAGTTCGCTTTTTTGCTGAGGCGCAGATGAGCTTGCAGTTCGTGCCCTTGAACACAGTTTCTGTCTTTCTACTGGGCTTTCTGCATCGCTGGCGCGTGTTTTCCGCAGTTGGGCACCGAGCGTTGGTATCTGGGCGGATGCTGCAAACTAGAACGGCAGTCACTTGTCTTCTTCTTCTCTTTTTTTTTTCCATCGTTCGAGCTGAGCTTCCACTCATGATAACGGTTTTTCTCTTTTCCCCCTTTCCCACATTTCTACTTCTGAAGCATGTGACATGAACAGTATTAGATATGGATTGTATCTGGAATATATCGCAACATATGTGATTTGGGTAAAGCTTCAACTTAATTTGGTTTTGCAGAGCACGACGAAGTGAGAGCTGTCAAACATGGCCCTGCCCGTCCGGCAACCGATACGCGACAGTTGGTTCCAGTTTTTGACACCTGATGAAAGATAACACGACGCGTCAGGAGCAGAAAGCTTGCCTAGTCGGAAACACGTGACAGCCGGCGTTCAGCGCTCAATGACTCAAATGCTGAATGTCGCGAATTTTCCGCATACCTCGAACGGGAAGAGCATACCGTAGAGAACGCATTTCTAAACAAATTAGCACGCTGTGGTAAATCCACTGAAGGCGTGCAAACGAATATGTATTTTATCAGGCTCGACCTCAAATGGCTCTTGCACAAAACAGTGAATTTAGTGGTGGCTCGCGTACAGCTTCGCTGTCCGCCAACCACTAAGCAATACAGGGATACGGTACTGAACACCTTATTTGAGGTAGACCTGGGTGTCTGGGGCTAAAACGTGTATTTTAAAGAAGCACGTGACAGCACGCTTTGGAGGAAGGCAACGCTTCGTCAGTTACTCTGATGGTTTTGTTCGGTGTGTCACGAATTCACGACCACTGGCCGTAGAGCGTTGAAGACATCAGAATAATGCTCGCAGTATTCCATAATTATAATGAAAGCGCACTTTGTATTCCTGCTAATGGAGACATAATGGAAATTCAAATTGTGACTTCATTATAGCGTAACAACATTCATACGTTACAGGCAACTTAGAGGCACTGACAACTGACCAGAACGTGGTATAGGACGTATGTTCAGTTGCAAAGACACTGAATCATAGTGACAGCAGCAAGTACCCTTTCGCCATTTGAGTAGGATAAGTATCTTTAAAGAGAACTTGAAAACCACAGCAATCACAATGTGGCATTGCCTGTTGGTGAAGCCTTGATACTGAGCTTTGAGGTCTTTGAAATTGATGGACGTCGCCTTCTGCTGCTGTTTAGATCACCATAGCTCGAGCTTAAGGCTACAATCGGTATGTATAAATCTATACCTTCTTTCCTTGCTCAATAGGCATTAAAAAGAATACACGCAGAGCAGCGGCGCTGCCTTCGCGGCACACGAAAATCTCGGCGCATACTCGCGGCGTCTGGGCAGAACCTGGCGCACACACGCTTGACGGCTGTCAGCCTCCGTTTGCAACATGTTCTGCGTATAAGCCTCCATCAGCAAAACTTTATGATCAAAAATGTTTCACGCTGTTTTTCCCGTTGGCATTCCACGATTAAAAGGTAGATGAAAACTAGTTGCAAATCCTTTTAAATGGCTTCTACAGGCCCTTTAGAATGTCGCAGACATGATCACGTAGACGACGTATTAGCGAATGTACCTTTTAACTAGCTCATTCGCTTCCATAGGTGGTCCTGGTGGTGGTTTTTGCACAAATCGCGAGTGCTCACGTAAGGTATGGTGCGGGTGAGTGGTTACGTTCCAGGTGCAGCTAACGTCTTTTCCCGAAACTATTGCAGCAACTTCTAGTAAAAAAAAAAAAAAAAAAAAGAAGCGGCTTTCTTTTCGCCATATACTGTTTCAGAAATACTGGTTTGCTAACCACTTCCTATCTACTGCACTCTTATGTTTATATCTTTTTCGCATGTTTTACCAGGTCTTCCATTGGACCCAGTACCAACCACGCCACCATTCACATGCGGTGAAAATAAGTTCCGATGCACGGGTACCAAACAATGCATTCCATTGTCCAAGGTGTGCGATTTCAAAGAAGATTGTTCCAATGGAGCCGACGAGTCCCGATGCGGTGAGTGAAAAAAAAATCATTCCGCTTTTATTTGAATTTCACCCAATACAAGTAAAGACCACGGAACGATTATGAAATGTCGGCGGCGTACGTTATGTAAGCAGGAACAATATCAGCGCTTTTATTAAATTCTTCAGGAATTCGAAATTGAAAAGTACATTGTGCTCTTTAGGCGGCGTAGGCAAAGTAACGCAAAGCTTTGGCTGCGCTTTTGTAAAACTACGCAATAAAATTACAGATGGCGACTCTACACAACAGAAAAGCGTGTCCAGTAAGAATCACACATCCCTACCCTGCCATGGTACGGATGGTCAACTTCCGTATTTGGGTATCTTGCCCACACCTTAACTACGAGATTGACTGGCGTACCAGTGTTCCATGCAGCCCTACAGTGAAACGGGCCCGCAGTCGCACCGATGCAGGTGCTACATTGTACTGAGACCTGTATGGCGTATACAGGTCTCTATGTATACGTTGCACATAGTAGTAAACCAGGCCGGACCGAAGGCGCCGTATATCCGCTTGGTCGACACCCACCGCCTCCTTCGATTCGTAGTTCTCCACATATGGTACTACGTGTCCATGAACCTAGGGAATGTTTATAGGTCTCTGCTCTCTTATGTACTTGTAAAAACGTAATAATCAGAAGCATGGTCACCACTCGCATTCGACTGCGGAAATCAGTTGAGCCGGGTAGAGATGATGAATGCTCTGCTATTCTGGTGTCTATTGCTCAGCAGTCTTAATGGCGAAGCTGTTCTTAGAAGTCGTTTTCCAGGTCCTACTTGTTGGGTCCGATCGGCATATCGCTAAAGGAAAAGGGCGACCCACCCATGTGCTGGACGCACTCCCTACCTTCTTGCCCTCAGTCCTCTGCTACATGATAGTGATTGTGTGAGGGACAATATAGAAGGAGAAAAAGAAAGGAAGTAGAAAATAAATGAAAAAAAGAAAGAGAATGAATTAGGGAAACTACGCAGTAGCGATGCGACGACGGAGGAATCAGTGGAGCTGGTTACGTTCCCCTCCTTGTTTACGTCCTCCTTACGCTCACTTCCCTTTCCCACCCTTTGCTTGGTATACATCGTTTATGAATGTAACTACACCTTAACATTCATAAACGATGTGTGGGTATTTATGCTTTGTCATAAATTGCTACCCGTGCATGATTGATTATTTCGTTATATACATTGACTCCTGTGATCTAAAATTCACACTAGGGTCCTGCGAGTTCACCACGGACTTGTGTGGATTGGAAAATGAGGACTCAGGTGCGCGGTTTGGCTGGAACTGGACCTCAGTGGAAGACGGCAAGAAGAAACAAGGCTTCCCCAGCACCGACAGTCGGTCAAATATGCAAGGGGCCTATGCCGCGTACTCACTGCTGAACCCAGGTAACTAATATATATATATATATATATATATATATATATATATATATATATATATATATATATATACATTACTAACGTTTAGGCCGTGGCACGGCCTTCAATGTGTGCTTCCTGCAAGTTCTTTCAATATAATATAGAATATACCCGGACCCATCGAATCTTTCCTTCAATATATATATATATATATATATATATATATATATATATATATATATATATATATATATATATATATGCTTGCTGCGCATGTATCATATATATGAGCTTTCGGGGATGAAAACTGGTGTAGGATCGGCTCGATTGGGCTATACTAGGCTTTTGTTCCTCTGTGCGTCTTCCGCTTTTCAACGAAGTCCTCGTAAATGCTACACATATTTCCAGTTCTTATTCTAATCTCAGGATGTAAAGAAGAACGGCTAATGTACCACATTGGGCAAAACACAAGCCCACTCTGGTGGATCGGCCAAGAATTGGGTGGTAAAGAAATTTCAAATTGAGGAATGTGATAATCTAAACAGAGAAAAGGCGAACTAAGGACGTATTGAGCATCGTGATGTAATATAGAGAGGAAAAAGATCTACGAAGAGCGCTCGTTATGACGATGAGCTTAATCTTCCTTTCATGAAATTCAATCAAGAAACCTATTTCGAAAAATAATTTTCTGTTTTCTGCGCACACACACGCCACGGCATAAGGCGAAAGTAGCAAATTACACTAGTTGGGGCGAAACGCCTTATGTACTCGGGTTGCCAGCGTCTTTTGTTGCCCGTCGTGGTAGAGCAAATGGTCAATTTATAGTAAAAAAACAAGTGTATATATAATTGGGCAAAACGGACCCGGAGAAAATTAATACGATATTAAAGTACTTTAAAATGCAGAAATAATTAGGATTGTTTCAATTAATTAAAACTATTTTGTTAAATTAGTCGGCGAAATTTGTGTGGGCCGATCCTAGAGGCAGTGAAGTCAGACAGTGTATGTATATATAGAGTTGTAGCGTCAGAAGCGATTTCAACCGATTTCACTTAATAAGCCCGGGCTGACGGCGTCTAATGTCGTCGTCATCGTCGTGGCCAAGATAAAGGAAGCCCATTAGCAGCTATTGACTTGTTCGTGTGGCGCATCACAGCGTGATTCGCACCTTGCCATGTATCACGTTAGTGGAGCGATCATGTTGCTTCCTAATTTGACCTCATTGCCACAGTGGAAAATTAGACTACAGAAAAAAAACCTTGGGTCCGAGAATAAGCACGCAACATTGCAAAATTAGGCGACTTACGTTTTATTATTTGAATTAAGTGGTGCCAGTAGGAAGATTTTCTTTTTTGGCTTTACAGTCAGACTACGCATGTTTACGTGATTGATGTTTGACAAGGATGGGGCGCACAGTAAAAATGAACATTTGCACTTATGAGCCATCGCTCCTATCCTGCAGCAAAGGTAAAGTGCCTCACGAAAATAAAATAATGATCTTTGTTTTTAATTAATTCAGTGCGTGGAACAGGACTCGCAGTTTCTTTTTGTATATTCAATTTCTTCCTCTACGGAACATTTCAGAAGCCCCACGAGGTCACATGAAGGGCCTGACTACGCCACCGCTGGGTGAAATTGCTCATTCCTGCGAAGTGACTTTTTATGCCTACCTGCCAGACAAACGTAAGTGCATACCAAACGCAAAAAAGAGTTTCTCAGGTGAACGTCTGCAGTGAAGGCTCTGAGTGAAGTGGTTCTTGCCTGCTGTTGCTTAGAAGAGCACACTTATACAGGCACAACTAATAGCAATATCTATGTGCTGTATATCAGTATAGTTCAGTTTTGTTAAGGAATATTTCTGGTGGCAAATACCTAAGGATATCCGTCAACATTATGTACTGCGTTAACGCACCTTACGTGAAACGGCGAGGAAAAGTATAAAAGAAAAGGCCTCTTAAAATATATAGTTGACGACTTTTAACCGCATAACAACAATAGTGCAGTTATATAAACAGAAGTCTATATTGCATGTAAAATCTGGCAACAATCCCAATAGTAACAAACTATTCTAATAGTATCTGCCTTACTAAACTGAATGCCTCTTGTTCCGCATTATTCAACTTCAATCAACCTTAACTTACCTTAATCCCTCCTAACTCCATGAATGTATTATAATATGTAGTAATCTGTCTTAATCCTCAGTTTGAACCATAAACTGTCTTAATCCATCATAGCTGTCTCAATCCACATTATAGCATGTTTATTTTCTTTAATCCACCTTAATACAGCATAATCTGCCGTAATCTACCATAATATATTTGAATTAATCTCAATCACCCTTAAGCTTTCATACTATGCCTCACTGCGCCGTAATCCATCGTAATCCGCCTTTGTAAATTAATTTCCCTTATTCAGTGACTCCTTAATATGCCTTAATGCTTTATAATCCGCCTGAATCGCTTTTAATGTACTCAATTAAACTGCTTACCTGTCATAATTTGTTTTAATACAAACAATGCATTGGAGTCAACATCTACGGGTTCGAGTATTGAAGGCCCTCAGTTCGAATCATTGTAAGTCGCTCGTTCAAGTCCCTCAGGAAAACTAACCTGTATACAATCAATATTCAACTATTAAAGGGATTGTCTAGTGTCCTTCATTTGTTTCCACCTTTTTATCACAATAGAAAATACGCCCTCCGAAGCCTACAAGCTTCCAGTAGTTTCGCTGGGAAACCAGCAGACATCTTTAAAACGAAGTCACAGCTTCTGTACGTGTGGTCACATTTTTTGAACATTGGTTCCTGAGTTTCCGAATAGTGTTTGCAATATTAATTTAAAAATGAAGGTTGGTCTCCTCCGCAAGAAACGCCATGATATGTGTTCAAATACAGTTGTAGGCAACAATTTTTTTTTGCTTTTTAGCAGGGTTATTGATCCCGCATGCGTATTCCTTGGTTTTTTGTTACATTTGGAGATTGGCACTCATCACCGAGGATGGCGCCACCGGTCATTTTCTCGCGAAATTAAAGGGGTCGAGAAATGTTTTCTCTAAGATTTTGTACTAAGTGCGTATTCGGGATCCTGACCCTGCAGTCAACAATATGCATTGTTCTGCTGCATCGTGTAGGTTGATTTAGAGCGATGAAAAACGCGGTTGCGGTTTCACTGCGCGTTCCCCTCACCTCGGCAGTTGACGTCATGTTAGCCGCCACCAGGCCTCCGAGATTGGCGCGCCCTCGGAGGCCACGGGAGAAAAAACCGTGCCACAGCCTTGGTTCCATGTGACAGCGCCGCACGGTTTCTAGGTAGTTGCTTTCTTTCTAGCTTTCAGGTAAATCGATTCTTTTAGAGCGAACGCGAGTTCACTATACCTTTACACTTGAAGACATCTTACCGAAACGTACCATGCCGGCCCGTAGTGTCGAATAGTCGTTTCGGGAACGCAAGAATGCTGGAATTTCAAACGGGCGTTATTAAACCTGCACTGAATATTTCGCCGAAATATTTCAGAATCGCCTTATCGAATGCATAATGCAGCAGTAAGAATTACAACCGGGCATCTCAATAAAGTTTTTCCATCCATCCATCCATCTCCATATTCTTTTATCGACCCCTTTAAGGGCCAAGATAAAATTATTATTAACAAGCGTGCCTGTTTCCGTGAATGTAAGCAACGATCTTCTAATTTTCACCAGAACCGAAAACAACATTCCCAGCGCTATACAGCGCCTTTAAGTAAGTTTGGATTAAGGGAATAAGGTGCATTAGCGATGGTACTTGTGCAGTTTTCCCTGACGCTGCCGTGTGCTCAACATTGAAGACAAGCGGCGCAATGACGACGTAAATACGCAAGCCTCCAGGCCCCAACGCGTATAATGAACCAAAAAAATGCTTCGGAGGACAACTGAAATGTCGTGATTGCGAGGGCACGCGACCGAGCTCAGGCGCGGAGCGAGCAGGTGTGCCGCCAACAGCCATCGTAAGTAGCGCCAAAATGCGCGTCCACTCAGCCACTGATGCCAGCTGACGTAACGCAGTGGGCGGAGCACCTTATTCGACACCGCCCAGAAGAAGTTGTGCTGACAAAGCACTGGAAACGGATGTTTCCTTGTTACTGTACTTTCGCTCTGTTGTGTGAGAACTCCGGCCATTTCGTCGACCCCTTCGTCAGAGCGGGCGGGTCAAGTTTTCCACATTTCGGTGGACCTTGCCACCCCATTAACGGAGGCCGGCAGCGTGTCAAACCGAAGACGCCGCGCGGGAATGGGCTCTTGCTCCGCGACTTTCGCAGAATCCTGTCATCTCCCCCCGTGCGCAAGCCAGGAGCGCCCGTGGAAACACAGCGGCCGGTGTCTTCCCAGCGATCTGCAACTAGACGCTGAGCAGTAGACAGAAACGCTATTTAAGGTCGTGCCGCCCTTTTGTCTGCAGGCAGTCGCCCCCAGCCGAACAACATTGGTGGCAGCTCGGTGGGATACCAACGCACCCTGTATCCTCTACCAGCTCACCCCTTTCACAACAGCTCCCAGCAAATCTTTTTGAAAAAGTCTTTCGGCTGAGAGTTCATGAGAGGTTTTCAATACACGCCGAGCCATTTTAATAGCCAATCGCAAGGGGTAGTTCAGTACCCTTTAACATTTATGCCGTTGCCTGTCATTTAGGTTTGTGATACACGCACGTGAGGCTGCGCATGTAGGTCGTGTAAGAAGATATTGAAACCGCCACAAAGCCGTCAAAAGCACTTTGTTGTGTGTGTCCTGAGGTATGCGCAGATGCGATTTATTTCACGCCATGCAACTGAGGCATTCACCAGATAAACGAAACGACCACGATGGCGCCAAGAAGAAGGCGACCACGCAGAACAGATAGATAGATAGATAGATAGATAGATAGATAGATAGATAGATAGATAGATAGATAGATAGATAGATAGATAGATAGATAGATAGATAGATAGATAGATAGATAGATAGATACCGTATGTTTGCCTTTAGTAAGCGAATGACGAAAGAGGAATCGATTAAAGACTCGCTTCTATGTTAGACACAACCTAATAAATACAAACGGACATTAAAACCAACGAATGCATGGGGAAAATTATTGGTAGCTATTTTTTTTATTTACGTGGTAAGTACTACACTACCCCAAAATTACCAATAAATCTCCCATGCCTTCCTGTCCTGATTGTCTGTTCGATCTATTAAGTCATTAGACCAAGGAACGACGATGTGAAGATTCCGGCAGGTGGAGACGAATCTTCACACTATGAATACGTAGCAACTGTCCCAACAATGTCACACTACTCAACTGCGAAGAAATACTTCGTGTTTAATGAACAGGGTCCCTTAATTACGGTTCATTTAATGGACCGTCACCTAACCAATATTGTGCACTTTCAGCGACGGCATTGCTCATGTTCGGGGTGCGACCTCGTTCGCAATTCGGCGTCGAGAAAACCAGCTTGAGGATTCTCGGTACTGTGAGCGTGACGAGACTGAGGGGGCAATGGAGGAAGATGATTCTTAAGGTTGGTCGTTGGGATGCTGGAGCAAGGGTAAGTTTTATGTGTGGGGCCTCTTCTGATGATCTTCGTAAACCTGTTTGGCAATTTTAGGAAATGTGACCATATAGTCATATGCTAACGAGTGGTGAGACTCGGAGAACAGCGCATGGGTGTCATCTGACAACGAAAGGCTGCACAGACCAAATGTATACAAAGCGGAGGCCTATTTAAAGGTCAGGTCGCAGCGGTGTAGAGGGAATACGATGTTGCATTAAAAAACTATATTTTCTCGTAATTGCATCAGCTAACAGGGGAGTGGTGTGAAGCTGCGGAACCATGGCTTTTCTTCTCAACTTCCCTGCCATGTGATATAAAAGGGGTAATATCAGTCGCGAGTAATACACGTCTGAAATTGTTTATTGTGGTAATATGAACGACAGCTAACTTTGCTAAAGCCAAGGAATACGAAGGTGAACAGTATAGGCCCGAGCCGCCTACGTCTGCGTGTTCTCATGCTTCCAATGCCGCCTTGGTATTTCCGAGGCACGCCGTTAGTCACACACATACTATTACGCAAAACTTAATTCAGGCAGAAAACTGCGCAGTCGCCATGGTGGCGGGGAAGCGTACTCATTTGGCGCATTTAGGGGTAAGAGCTTCATTCTCAGTTAGACCGATGATATTCTAAACCATGAATCGACTCTTTATTCTCAAAAAACTTCCCTGGAAAGTTTACATGATCCTGAGCAGCGTGTAACGTGTTGTTTCCAACAATGGTATTACTGCCCACGCTGACTACTACGGTGCCGGATTTCCCGATTAATGAATAATGTCAGTCTCTTTTGTCGTAATGTTAAACATGTTTGACCAATATTAAAAGAAAGCGGGAAAACTCCGCGTCCGACGAACACGAGCGACGGATGCGAAAGCGCACCTTGCAGTCGTCTATGCTGTGGACAATTTTACCTTCGCCATTGGCTTCTCAAATGAGCGTCTCAGATATCACCTCGCGAAGTTTTGCTCTAAAGCAGCCTATCCATCCCTGAAACCTTTGACTGGCTCGCGATTTTGGAAAGCGTATACTATTGAAGGCACTTGAACGTACTGGAATTGTTGCCTTTCTCTGGAAACCTCTCTCCTTAAGCGACGCCTGCATTATCGACAATGTGACCTTCCTAATGGTAAATAAGAGTTCGTTCGGGAAACTTGGCACTTTCTAAATGATGCGTCGGCGGGTGTACATTAGCTCTACTTATTGTGAGTTACGCAGAACGTGAAACTCCATCGTCAATGGAGCCAGGGACACGTACTGGCACTCGGTGATGACTTCGCTCTCGTGTTTTCTCAATATCATTTACTTTATTTCCCCACCTGTCGCGGCGATGTCACCTATTTTCTGTCAGCTTATCTCGTGGTGACTCCACTGTGCCTCCGGAACTTGTGCTGCTTCCGTCTTTTTCTTTTTTCTCCCTCGCCCCCCTCTCTTTTGTGCGAACAGAGTAGAGAATGAAGCCGCTAATGAGTCAATGGGCAGCTCCGGATGTAGGAAGCACCTCAACCTCGGTTCTCATGCAGCCACAATTCAAAAATGTATAAGCGTATGTGTGACCTCAGAGTTATCAGTGCTTGTTGTAATTACCAGCAACAAAAGTTTCACCACGTAAAAAGCACGTTCGAGCTAGCTCGATCATCTCATTATGCGCACTTCTCTGACGTCTGTCAAGAGATGTATGTGTGATGTAGAGAGTTTTCAAGCTGATCTCGTTTCCTTTACAGTTCGTATACGTAGCTAACACCCTTGGTGTCAGCATTGACCGTCCCGAGTATAATATGTGCCGTCCGGACAGCACCAGCGATGCACGTGAGTATAGCGTTGTCTTCTAGAACAAACCCGCATTATTAGCTCTCTATAGTGAGAGTTCCATAACGGCATTGCGATCGATGCTCGTGGGCTTTATCAGTGCCATTTGAGAAAAACGAAAGTAATGAAACAAGGCTGTATCTATATTACGTATTGCTGCATACTATATGCCTACCTCATAAGGCGTTTTGTTATTTAACACCTAATCAAAACGCATAAATGTGTACTAATTATCATGCGTTAAGTTTTGCGATAGTGATACCATTGCAAAGACTGGTGAGCCTTAAGTGGGCGTTATTTGGCTAATGTTTGGTAGTTGCCTCTCGGAATTAACGCATGAAAGTGATATTGCTTCGTATTTGTTCGGTTTCAATGAAAACTTCTTAATTGTTTACATCTTCAAAAGGCATACAGCTTGGGTTTTTGACAAGTGATAAAGAAACAATGATTCTCTTGTATATCATTCAATACTACAACAAACTTCCTGGTAGTACCAGAGCTAGTACTAACGTAATATTTCGCGTCTTTATAAAGCATGCGTAATAACTATGTCGGAGTGGACGTCGTGAATTACCCTACTCAACTGAAGAAAAACAAATTTATATTCTTTCTGCAGAATTTATTTACTTGTGTCATTTTACTGATGGCAATGCAAGGCCAACTGTAACAAGGAGGTATTGCAAGAATAGGAAAGACACACAACACGTGATAAGCACAGATATACACTACATACGTCTAATGGAAGAATGTATTACGCAGGTAGACTAATTTCCCTGGATCTCTTAAAAATAATACTGTATAGTTATCACGCGAAGACGTGCAGCACTAGCCTCACCTAACAGCAGAAAGCGAACGTTCGTCACAAGGAATGTGCGCGGTGTTCTGACAATCACAAACAGAAATCCTGGGGTCGGCTTAGGACTAATGTTCTCACAGTCTAGTTCTTTAGCGTGCGCTTGCGTCTAACACGGATATCTCTTTTTTTTTTCTTTTTGCATTTTCTCCTCATCGAAATGCGGCCGCCGTGGTTCGTAAACCAGACCGCGCTTTCGCGTTGATCAACCGAGCAACTTAGCCGGTAGTCCAACCTGTCGTGCCCAAATTTTCTAAAGGGGGCGTGCAAATATATTGTCACTATAGCCTTTTTTTGAAAGACTTTCTGCACAGTAGCCAACGCGTACTGTAAAAGGACTCGTTCACACATAGTTTCTTACGCGTTGTCATTCTCTTGATGGGATGACGGTTCCCGTATTGGTGGATGAGCCGGCTACCGGCGTGGTGCCAACCGCCCCCCCCCCCCCCTTTTCTTTGCGTGTGTGTGTGCCTTGTGTGTGTGTGTGTGTGTGTGCGCGGTCACACACACTCGTACACACGCAAAGTACCCAGTGGTGTCAGATCGAGGCATATGTACTCTGGATTAACATAAACCGCAATGGTAAAAATAAACCTTGGCCGTACTGAAACACCGGTCCTCTAGTACTGAAGCAGGCTATGCTAGCTATAAGCCACAGACGAATGGTTCCGTGTACAAGAGCCATAGGTGTGGAACAGTGCGAAATGAAGCACCATATCTACGTGACCGCTGCGACGGACTCAACGGCTCAAGAAGTAGCGTGTTATATCCTCTGCGGTTTTAGCGTCCCCTCGCCCCTCTCCGGTGGAAGGAGCCGTGTTACTTTCTTTCCCTCTCCTTCCCCGCACAGGGTATGTGATATGTCCTTCTAGATGAGCGATAGTTACTATAACTGTGCTTTATCTTCCTGTCTATCCAAGAATCGCTTCTGTCTCCTCTGTCTTCGTCAGGACGGCAATTGCCGTACTGACGAAGACATGTGCACTTCTCGTAACGTTGGCTCTAGCAACATTTCCTGTTCTTTATCGTTTTCAACGATCACTTTATCAACTTGCTTCCCCAAGTATTTCACGCATACAAGCCAGCGCATTAAGAGACTTGCCGCGCCTTCACCAGTATGACGGGATGTCGTTGAGCCCCAAAGGCCGCACTGAATTTCTATAACAAAACAGACGCCACAAGCACACTATACCAAACATTATGTGCGACTTGAACACGGTACCAAGATGTCAATCGCTCAGCTAAGAACTCACCACATGAAAACGACTGAACATGTATGGTTTCTATTTTTTTTCTTTTCTTTTTACCCGTTCAGAGGAAGCTGCCGAAAAGATAAACTGCAACTTTTCGGATCCTTCAAACTGTGGCTGGTTCCCTGAGCGCAAGGCTGCTGGTACGACGTGGACACTATACTCTGGAGGCGCTGTTCCCGCAAGCAAGTGGCAGCCCACCGACAGTGCTTCCCACAAAGGTGCTGAACATTTTATGAGTACCTGTAATTCTATTCGCTCATTGTCATCATAGTATTATCTTTCTTTTATTTTAATCGTAGCCAACAAGCTTAGTACATTACATTTCACTCATGTGCATAGTATATTTAGGCATTTTAATATTATATACATCAAGATGTTTTCTAGACAACATGGGTAACAATAATGTAAAGATTACGAAACGCAAGGCTCGAAAGATGATTTTTGGGATTGCTAAATATACGCAGCTTGGCACGGTAATGGTGTGGGCAGTAGAGCTTTCTGCTTTGGATATTTTAGGCAGGTTATAAACATTTACTATAGATATAGAACAAATGGGCCGTCGTAATACCAACAGGCGCTTGGGAAATTTATTAAAAGATGTATGCAGTAAACATACGCAGTAAAGTTCGTTAATAAATAAGACATTAAAATGATAAACTTAAGAAGCTTGTGTCGAGGGAAGTTCGTTGTAGGCGGTATTTTAAATGAGAAAGAAAAGAAAGTTCTGGAATTTTGTACGAGCAGAAAATGCCAATGCATGCAAGAAAAAGTAAAAAAAAAAGTCTTAGAACGCTCGCATTTGAGCAAGCTTGGACAGGCAACTCTTGCAATGAGAGCAAGGCAATCGAGATGACAAGAAGTGTGGGCAAAGTTCCACCCGGATGGGACTGAATACCCAGACTTCTTGAATGCAAGGCAAGCGCTCCTAGAAAGCGGTACGTCTGCCCGGTAGCCAAGTCTGTATGAACCGGGTTTTTAGTGTCACCTCGAGGCCAAGTGTGGGTGTCGCGCGCAAGTGAAGAAAGGGTGCGCACGCACTTGCTCGTTCTAATACTTTAGGTGGGAACTTTATTTTGCTTACGTGACAACTTAGAGAGCCTGTGCACCTGCTTCCTGCTAGAGCTACTCTATATGCTCCCTACGGGAGCATATACAAGGGGAACATATACAGTAACTCTACTTCCTGCTTTAGGGTGCGCTTCCGCAAGAAGGGGTCCTTGGCGAGCGTTACGGCGAGAAGGCGCGACGCTCCGACATTTGCAACGTTAACATAGAACTTCAAATCTGCGGCTTTCATCGAAAAAAATGCGCGCACTGAGTGCCGTCTATTTTAACGCGATGGTTAAGGGGATCGTGTCATGGAAATTACGACGCCGACGTAAGCAGAGGCAAAAAATCATGCCTAGCATGCCGGCCCTCCGCTGTGGTGCTCATGCATTAGTGAAAAAAATTCAATTTCTCGAAGTGAAATCCGTCAGAAAAAAATTTAAACTATAATTTAACTACGACCTACACACGTCATAGCCAAGACTTTAATTGGAATGTACGAAAAACATAATTATGTTGCAAGGAAACTCGAATACAAACTCCTTTCCCAGCATTTCTACCACACTAATAGCGGCGCGCCCGGTCAGCGCACACTATAGACAGGAAGCGTTGTGCGAGGTAGGTTACTCGGGTAAACATCGTCCAGATGGCGCTTGCCGAGCTATCGCGTTCAAACTTTAAAAGCGAAGCTGAAGCGACTTCCATTTCTTATTGTTTTTGAGGGCACTCTACAAAAATATAACGTAACTATGGAACACACTCCTCCCTATGATACATCTCCTAAATAAATACAGTTCAAGTGGTTCACTTTTTGAATGTGCTCCATATTTAAGCTAGTGGTATACAGATGTGGCCTTAATGTAGGCTGGAATGCCGCAAATGGTTTTCTGGCATTACGTAACTGTTCTTCTCGTTGCTGAATCAACACCAGCTTGGAACAATGAAGTTCTTACAATAGATTATGACGCCAAATGGGGAACACTTGTTTAATGAAAGGCACTGAATATTCTCATAGTTCCTAACCCGTTGTTTTTATTAGTGCTTTATGTTTTCGGCAATCATTAAACATTTAAACGTTTCTATGCGTGCAGTTCACTCCACACTCAGAGCGCATGCCCAAGGTAAGTTATTCGAAGGTTGCCTGTTGTTGGCATCGATATCAGTACCCGAAGTGTCACTCAGGGAAAAAAAGCTCGGCTTCTCTCATATAGCCAGCTGGTTTCGGGACGTAAGATCCGAGAAATCAATCAATCAATCAAAAGTTCGGCTTGTTGGCGGGGCTTGCACGCACAGCTACATAGCCACTAGAAAACAGAAGCAATTAAGATAAACGCCAAATGTCATCTCTCAAGGGAACACTGTGATAAACGAAATAGGCAGAAAACTTGCCAGAGCGTGCTTAAAAAGTGACAGTGCCTCTCACCAGTACTGTGTGCGTGCGTGCGGGGGCATTACGTGCGTGCGTCTTTAGCTCTACCATATCAATATTAATAGAAGTGCGTATACCAGCATGCTTTAGGCTAAGTTCCATAAATGTGGACATGTGGCGCTGCGAATAATGAGCATGGACAAAATTTCGGTTCATCTTTTTTGTCACCGCACAGCGGCCTTTCAGCTGACAAGTGTCGCTTTTCTTGGTTACTGAACTTATTTTCTGCTGCGTAAGTGTAGCACGTCCAACTTATCCCGCGATACACTACTCGTATTTCCGATGTTTGTTTATAAAACGGCGCTTGATAAGTGCAATAAAAGGCGACTGTGGAAGGCGCTGAGTCAGAAACACCCATAGACTAAGGTGTTTCCATTCTGTTATGCAGGAGCCTACATGTATGCCCAGAACCTTCATTCTGTCGTAAGCAAGGCCAGTCTGGTCTCTATCAAGATAAGCCCGACTCCGGAGACAGGCCGTTGTTTCACGTTTTGGTGAGTGACTGCGTCCTCTTTTGTTCCATACTTCTATGTCGAGAGAAGTTTTACTTTTATATTAACAGCTAACCATGCGTGCAATTAGTTTTTGTCCTGGCTTGAAAAAATATGGATATAGTACAATGCAATGAAGAGGGCACGGATTGTCTGTGGATCGATGGGTGGAAGTGGTGGGACTCTGGTACAAAAATAGTGGATGGGGACGGTAGTGCTCAATGATGAAAATAGAGGGGCGTAGCATACGTGGTGACATGCGAACAGCCAAATTAATTTTGCGCGCATTGGTGCTGTGGCTCTGGGAGCAGGTCCGGGAACGAAAATTCGTAAGGGCTAAAAAAAGCTGAACTTGAAAAATAAACAAACGCATTTTCTTTCATTGTCGCGGGTTTCATGAGCACCCAGGAATAACTTGGGAAACCCACAGAGGTCCGAGGTCCACCATTTAAAAACCACTGATGTAATGTTTAGCACAATTCATCAAACCTTGATGCCAGTGGGTATTCATAATACAGGAAGTTATTGGCTTCTCGCGGAGCGAAATTCTTGTCGATACAGAAAACAGCGAACATATTCCATGTAATATGACACAACAAACAATATTGTCGCTACCCCTTGGCCGATTTGGGAGCGATAGGTGAGCGACACTGATGCACAGTTACGAAGACCAAGATAGCAAGACGGTATTCGACGTCACTACGGAACTGAAAATCAGGCGCGGCGTTCCTGGAAAACACAGGCATAAATATTTAAGTTGGTATGTCGAACCATAGTACTTCATCAGCGTAAGCAATAGAAAAAAAAATCGGAAGAATTATGGCGAGCTGTGCGGGAGCACTACGGCGTCGTACAGAAAAAGAAAAAATCTCATCCACGCATTCCTGTAGAACGAATCTACAAAAGAAGGTTGCACATATTTCAATTTAATTTTCCTAGACGCAAAAAAATTTGGTTTTGCCAGGGATTGGAACCTGAAACGAATTCCTTTCCGGGCAGGCCACTCAATTCTATCGGAGTTCACTAGCAGGCAAGTCAATCGCCGTTTGGGCACTAATCAGTCGGCAGCTCGATGCACATGATATGGAAACTCAACCAGGAACTTTACCCTTGCGGTCTTGCGCTAAGCTGATCACCATCTGCTCCGTAATGGTGTAGGAACTTCGTTCAAAGTTCGAGGAAGGATGAACATTGTCTACTACGAAGCCGTCTCTAAATCTTGATGCACTATCTTTATGAATGCGCTTCTTTCAAAACGCATCGATGGCAGCTCCGCTGTTCTCTTTACTTATCAAATCTCTGCTTATCAACTACAAGACCTGAAGATCTAAACGTTTCTCTAGGTACAACATGTGGCATCCAAACGTTGGCCACCTGAACCTACTGATGCGCAAAGGCAACGTTTCTACCAGCCTGCTGTGGACACGCTCAGCACCTCAAGGCAAAGAATGGAAGCAAGGCCAAGTGCAACTCTACACGGACGATTTTCATCAGGTCAGGGGGTAGTAGTTTTGTTGAAAGCTTTAATAATGATGCAGCTCGATAGATAGTTAAGGAAGATACGGCAGATCCCATGCAGTGTGGGAATCAATATCATGCGACACGCTGAGCAAGATAAGTTTTCTATGCTGAATTGTTTCCCACGCAGCCAAGAAATGTGACGAGTTTGCGCAAAATGAGCAGTTGCATGCGTAACGTGAGTTTACCAGGCACGCCCACACAGCAGGGTGGCGACTAAGAGGTAGCTCACAGAACGACCTAACGTCGTTATTCACGTTCATATACAGATATCTATAATGCAGGACTTCACGCTACGGCGCGCTGACGTACGTCTGCACCATAAGTGCTCATTGACATAGCCGTCAAACGGCCCGTCGCGTCACCGTCACGGCGCCGGTTTTCGTCAGGGGAGAGGGTTTCCGAGTCGTTTTCTCCCGGAAAACGGGTTGACGGAAACGTAGAGCAATGCTCTACATCGCCGTCAACCCGTTTTTGAGGAGAAAACGTCTCGAAAATCCTCTCCCTTGACGAAAACCGCTGCCGTGACGGTGACGCGACGGGCCGTTTGACGGCTGTGTGAACGAGCACTAAGCGTCATTGGCTGGAGTGTTCCTGCGGTGTCGAACAAAGATGGACAAAGCATATTGGGTGATAGCAGTACACCTGCACTGTTCCTTAGATTCCCATAAGAGCCGCTAACACGCACTAAAATTTTAGATGATGTTAGAACGGCACCGCCGCAGCTGCTCAAGCAATTGCTTCATATACGACATGTACCGAGTAGGAAGCCAACTTGTAGGAAGCCAGCTTGGACGAGTGGCAGCGTGCTTGCTTAGCAGCTTGGGGGACTGGGATACCTTCCTAATTTTTATAGATTGCCTTCGGTTGTTACGACACATTTATCTGTGTCTTCATGCTTCTTAAATGCGAAGTAGTTCTTTACGAAGTTAAGTTTCATGCAATACCGGCCGAAAGAGACGACCGGGAGAGCACGGAGACGTATGCAGATAGATAGATAGATAGATAGATAGATAGATAGATAGATAGATAGATAGATAGATAGATAGATAGATAGATAGATAGATAGATAGATAGATAGATAGATAGATAGATAGATAGATAGATAGATAGATAGACGGACGGACGGAGTAAAATTTGATGTAGTTCGCCAAGAACCGTATCGCATTGAATTCTTGTCGTTTACTGCACTAACCACTTAACCACAAATATGAGAGGTAGGCTGGCACACCTTGTATTCGTGCAACCCGAACAAAGCAAACTTCCGGGGACTGTGTTGTTGCGTTTATTTGTAACGTGTGCAAATTGGCACAACAGCTTTAATACGGGTCATGCATCACGTGTTGCTTGAATTAACCCGATTGAAGCTAGGTGGCATGTACATTTGTGCGCACTTCGTAAAGAACAAGTAGCATTCGTGTAACGTAATTCTCCAGCTCATAGTCGCGTAGGAACTCTCCGTTGAAGACCCTGCAAGTTTGACGAGCTGCTCGTCAAGCCGTGGTCCATAAGCCATGCCAAAGCTATTTTTAACAGCGTAGGCTATTTAAGCTAGCCAAACTTTCTCCTGTCGTGGAATATAACTTTGAAATGACCTTTCCTAGCAACCAAGCGACGCTACATCTACAGCATAAAGGCCAAACCCCATATGCGCGAAAATGCACGCGACAGCGACGGGCGACGCGAAGCATGCTACCGTCGCGCGAGCTGTCGTTTGCATAACCAAACTTCATTCACGCGAAAACTTCGGCGAGCGATATCCGGTGTTGCTGGCATGAAGGCGTCGATTTTGTAGCGCAACTGGTGCGTTGACCACGGCTTGAAAAGTAGAGTAGCATGTTTTACTACGCAAAGTATACAAAATGTTTTTTATAGCCTTGTAATAATGTTTTTCCTGCGTATGTGCATGAATATCAAGCACATGGCGGCAGCCGGCAGTGCTTCATTGATGTACATTCTGTTCCGGCTTTCTCCTATTGGCTAGATGAGCATGGCACTTCCGGGCGACGGGCGACCGATTCTAGATTTCCAAAACCGAGTGTTCGCGCGATTTTGACTACGCGACACGTCGCGCGAACAGCCAGTTTCGTCGCTCATCGCGTCGCCAGTCGCTTTCGCGTGCATTTTCGCGCGTATGAGGTTTGGCCTTGACTTCGTATGGCCTGGACATCATGCGACATCACGTTACATGACATCACAAGGACACGTGACCGGGAGATGATGAAGATGACGAAGAAGATGATGATTATTAAAATAATGATGAAAATAGGGAAGAAGGAAAAGAAAAAGATGATGGTGATGTGATGATGGCACCTGATATATACCCGCCGAAATTACGTAGCACAATGTCACGCGACGTAACGTAATGTCATGACAAAATAGGCCATAACCATCACGTGCGAGCCTGTTTCAGTAATCCCGCTTCGCTGTGATCTGGCCTAGTTACGTACCGTTTTTTTTCTTTGGACTCGGTGGAATCGACAATAAATTTTCCGTGTAATTTGTTTCTTAGATTTCATTACTTTGCTTCAAAATCGTGATATGAAGACCTTCAGATGAAATAGATATTTGATGGCACTGTAATTACGATTGGTTATATTAAAATGCACATGTCGACGTAATATGATGCGCTGTTCCTTTCATTTTTGTGAATGAGATGACTGAGCTGTTGAAAATGTTCTGACTTCTTGCTGTACGTCTCAATGTGAGCACACATGTATCCACGTGCTGGAGCGCAGATGAAAACCTTCTTACGAGCTTACCTAGCAGATCCGTTCTTGTGGCCTTGATAGTGGCTGTGCTTGAGCGCTTAATTATTACTTTTTTGTTATACCGCCCGGCATCTGGGCTGTGCTTATCTGAACGCATTGTTCTGAGTGTTTTTCCTTACATATTGCAGCTCATCTTTGAAGCTGTGCTTCTCTCCGGCAAGCATGGTATCATCGCCATTGACAACTTTGTCCTCGAAGACACCAGCTGCGGTAGCGACAAAAGTACGTAAGCGTTTCCTTTAAACAGTTGATGAAATCGTTATCATTATTCCGTGCTAATTTTTAAAAAAATGTTTTGCTACGTTAGTGTTGATAGCTTACCTGTACAGTGCAACACAAGACTTATTTTAATAATGTCTGATATTTCTTACCGATAAATTACTAGTGAATTCGTGAGGTGAAGCCACGCCCCATTCATGACGATCTTCTTAAAAATGCTTTTTTTCGCAAGCAAAATTAGATATTGATTTATTTTTGCAGTGGATTCTCCGTAAGACGATAACGATGAACAAATTTATGGGTGCTATGCAAAGATGATTGCTCTTTTTCTTTTACACGAAGGCACTCTTTATGCAGCTCTGACAATTCGAGTTCTTAAATTGAGTGGTTAATAGAAGACATAGTATTAACAGCATATATATATGCCTGAAGGTCACCTGCAGAGAAATAACACTAGTTTATATGCACACTAACGCATATAAGAAGCGCGGTACGATGGAAATGAAATGTGTGTGGCAGGAATACCAACAGCACAGTAAACCAGCTTTCTTTTTAAAAAAAACACGCAGAAATAATAAGGTACCGCATTTCCTTTTTCTTCTTTTTCTTGCAATGCAATATGAAAGGTCTCACCTATTCTTCGACCCGTAACCTCAAACCTAATAATTTCCTTAGTGTTACTTGCCAAAACCAGCCATGCTTATGAGAGACGCCGTATAGTGGAGGGCTCCGGAAATTTTGACCCCTTGAGGTTCTGAGATCGCACACCTCGAACCTCTTTGCACATTGCAAATTTTTCGTTGCGCAATGTCGTGCAGCTGGAGGGTGCAACTTCGAGTCCGATTCGTGCGGGTGGGAGCTGCACAACTGGGAGCGCACGAGCGCAAGCGAGAGCAACAAGCCTAGCGCTGATCACACCACCGAGTCACCGACAGGTAAGGCTGGACCATAGAGCTCAAACCAAGCTCAAACTAGGTCTATCAGCTGCACTTGAATGAACCTTAGAGGCATGCCTGCGTTACTAAACAAGTACGATTTTAAGGATGGCAGTCTTTCTGTGCTAGCTAAACGCGAAAAACGCTGTCTGTCTGTCTGTCTGTCTGTTTGTTTGTTTGTTTGTTTGTTTGTTTGTTTGTTTGTTTGTTTGTTTGATTGATTGATTGATTGATTGATTGATTGATTGATTGATTGATTGTTACTCGATTCAACCGCCCGGCCCAAGCCGGCTCAACCGGGCCGTAAAAAGCAACCGAACTGCTAGCCCTAGCGGCACCAGGTAATGCAAGTCGCATTATACAGCGCAGAGGAAACCACAAGCCTATCTGAGACAAAATATGCGTACATAACCGTGGTACGCAGAGTTCAATTAATTAAGAATACACATTGGGTTGGTTTTTACGTTAGTAAATGAAAAATCAATGGTGTCGAGGAGAAGCTACGCGTTTAGTCTGCAGTAATAAGAGTTCCCAACAGATGGCGCGAGAGCAGAGCGAAAATGGGAAATTTGAATTGATTCAGCAGAATGTCTCGGGTCCATTTTGGGAGGAGTGACAGAGGAGGGGAAGAGCATTGATGGGAGAAGATAGGGTGTTACGTTTCAGGGGTGGCAGAAGAGTATAGTTCTTCGACGCCGTTTTGAGCGAAGCTAGCAGGTATGCGGCCATTTTCATTCACCTCTATTCGTGACGTACGTTTCCTTTAATTCTGTGCAAACCTTCTTTTTTTAATGAATTTATATTTCTGCAATAGCCCGCCACTATTTGTATGCTTCGTATTGAGTGCTTCCTGAATGTTTCTGCATCCGTTTCAATGCTTTATTAAATACTATAGTCTTTCCGGGGCTACCTAAACGCAAGAAACTTACTGCCTGTCACTTCATTCATCCAACTGACCAAAACCAAGCCAGCTACTAGCACTGGTGGCACGGGGTCATACACGTCAACATGACACAGCGCAAAGAAGACCTCAGGCCTATTTGAGACAAAATAAATGTACACAGTTGCCTTATCTAGGAATCCACTCTGTTACCCTTAATGACCAACGGTTGTCTTCTCATTACATGGCCCGCCCACGCCCATTTCTTCTTCTTAATTTCTTTTAATATGCCCCTAACACGCGTTTGTTCCCTAACCCACTCCGCTCTCTTCTTGTCATTAATGTTATGCCTACCATTTTCTGTTCCATAGCAGGGGTCGGCCGAAAGTTAGCTGGGCAGATGAGATCAGGAAGTTTGCGGGGATGAATTGGGCCCAGTTAGCGTGGGACAGGGGCAATTGAAAATCGATGGGAGAGGCCTTTTCCCCGCAGTGCGCGTAGACAGGCTGGTGTTGGTGATGATGATGATGATGATGGTGATGATGATGATGATGATGATGATGATACGTACACAACCATGATCTGCAGCACTCATTTAATTAAGAATACACATTAGACAGGTTTTAAATGAAGAATCAACGCGTTAGAACTGGTGTCGAAGGAAGGCTTCGCGTTAAAAACAACCCGACAAAAGCCGCGGCTCTGTAGCCGGCATTAAGCATATGTGATAAAAGGTCCCAAGAGATGGCTCGATAGCAGGACGATCGCAGGAAATTCGAATTGAATTCAGTGAAACCTCCCTTTCAACCGTCACAGCAGGAGTGAGATGGGAGGGGGAGAGCGTGAGGGGTGGGAGTGAGAGAGGAGAGAGTGTTACATACCGGAGCTGCAGCGAAAAATCGTCTTTCGACGTCATTTGCAGCGTAGTAAGCAGAGTAAGCAGATATGTTGCTGTGCTCTTTTTATACTCTACCACACGTTTTGCTATATTACTATGTGTTTTATCTTTCATTGTGTAATATATTGTTACATTTGTTCTGTGTGCATACCGCTGCACAGGCTATGTGCGAGGGCCGGGAGCACCGTCAAGCCGTAGTTAAGCGGCTTCTTTTTATCTTCTCCTCAGTCACGTATTTTGTTTTTCGTATGCCTATGTGGAATGAAGACTCAACTCCGGTACAGCATTGTCATTTATGAAGGGAACATGCGACTGCGTGACCCGTGCTCTGCGGTGCCTGCTTAGCGGATCGGCGAGTAGCAGTGCAAGGAAGTGCGTCGCTTCTCGCGTTATCTGTTGGCGATATGAACTACCGTCTATCGATACTATAAAATCCAGCGCGCTCTTCTGCATTGATCACATCTCTTCTTTTTTTTTTTTTTTTTTGCTTCGTGCCAACAAATGTTCCAGAAAGCTAACTGGAATCTCTTTTGGGTGCATGCACCTTCCCGGTGCCCTCAGCAGATGCCGCCGAGAACCGGCCATGCGGACGCGTGTTCCCTTTCATAAATGGCCACATTGCACCAATAGACTGCGTGTGATGGAATAAAACCCTGCCACGTTGTTCTAACTGAGCAGAATACGGCGAGCGAAGGCGTATGCGGAATAATGAATTTGCCCGGGGCGAAGTGGTGCCCCAGACAACGATAGATACGCCGCCGTACAACAGTATTGTTTTGTGGGGTTTACTGTCCCAAAACCAGCTCTGATTATGAGAGACGCCGTAGCGGAGGTCTCCGGAAATTTCGACCACCTGGGGTTCTTTAACGTGCACTGACATCGCACAGCACACGGGCCTCAACATTTCGCCCCCATCGAAATGCAGATGCCGCAGCCGGGATTCGATCCCGCGACCCTCGGATCAGCAGCCGAGTACCATAGCCAGTAGACCATCGTGGCGGGGCGCCGTACAACAGCAGGGGTATATGTGCGGTGGCAGGTCATTTCTATGAGGTATCGAACGGGCCGGTTGTTTGCACTGGGAATGAGCGACCATGGCACTGCAGCATCATCGCTGGTGCTCGTGTGGTTGCAAAAAAAAAATAAATAAATGAAAAAAAGGAGCAGCACCTCCGATGACCTCTTGATCGGGGTTTTGGAGAAATTTAAAACAAATGAAAAGAAAAATATTAATCGTGTAGAGTTGTATGACATCAGACGCGACATCAGAGCATAAGCTTAGTGAAGAGGACAGTAATTTAGGTGTCAGGACAATGAATTGAAGTAATTTCGTGGGGTGAAGTGAGCGTTGAACTGAACATGAGGGTATGGCCTACGCGCAATAAATAAATAAAAAATAAATAAATCTCGTCTATCTCATAGCTGCATTTCATGTGTGGGTGTGAGCCTGCAGTGCACTTAAAGTCATTTCTACCGCGGGCAACAAAGCGCGCACGACAATTAACTAAAAGCGCAGAAAAAGCGAAACCTCCTATAGGGGCCCCGGGCTGTCGACGGCTTGTAGTGAAGGAAGAGACGCTGCGGCCTGCCGCTCCGCTTCCTCCCTCGCTACAGGCTAATATGTCATGCTGTGTCACGTCAGGCACCCGAAAAGACTAGTTGGCGTACACTGATGAAGTTCCATAAATATAGATCGATATTTGTTAAGGATGAACTAAATGTATCCAGATTACCAATGGCTAAATTAATTCAGATTCGTATAAAACTGAAAGATACCTAATAAGAGTAACTATTCGCATAATGAGCACAAATTAAACGGCATTAATTTATAACGCCGTCGATAAACGCAAGAGAAACATTAGGGAAAGAGGCGCGTATCACCGCTCCACAGCAACACAAGCTTAGGTCATGCGAATAATTCTTATAAGAATGACCAATAGTTGTTAAATATAAAATAAATGGAGCCAAATTAAGCATGCCAAGTTAAATCGCATTAGTTTAATAAAATAAAAGATACGCATGAAGGGTAATTACTCGCGAAAATAGACCAGATTAAGCGCAGATAATACGAGAACGCTGATGATAAACACAATATAAAGGCCAGGGAAATGGAGGCGAATCAATGCGCTCCAGTTCGTAGAACCTGCATAGCAGTGGAACTGGCTTCGATCTTGTTTTAGCCCATGAAAAGTCCTCGCACCGGTGCATACTCACAGCTAATTGGTGTTTTATTTGCAGCTACTCGTTTATATATATGTGTGGATATGTAGACCGCTCCGTTATACACGCTGCATTTCTGTGTTGTGTAGATGTGACGGAAGTTTGTCTTGTGATACTCGTAATTTGACGTCTTATGTTTTGCATGGAAACGTTGTTTTGTAATGTTATGACGTTGTGTTTAATGTTGTCGGTGTTAATCGTCTCTGATATAATAAGTTTTTCTAAACACTGTTGTTTTCGGCGCTCTGGTGTCTGAATGGCGAACTCTCACATATTAGGCTACAACGTAGCCTGAATCGTTTACCTTTTGTTCCAAGCACCTTTCTTTGTCGTCCTTTTTGTGGCCAGATCAAGCAGAGACACGGTAGTGCTCTGCAAAAAGTGCGCATGTCAACGTACTCATTTCATGTCAAGGATCTTACTGGTCTTATGTTTATATTAACCTTACCAATGAAAGCGTCTGCGTTAGTTTGCGGGGTAACTGTTTGTGTCTGGTGGACTACTACTGCCTAAGGTATCGAGTTGCATATTATTATTATTTCTCTCCAGATGTCGCGGCACACACTACTGACATTTACCTGCAGATGTTTTCCGCCACAATACAATTAGTCTGGAGGCTTTTCTTTTGCCTCTAGTGTTCGCCTAGTGCTTGCCTTTCGTCTTTTCGGCAAATTCTCTATTAAGCTTCTTAAGTCATGCACGCCACACCTTTGAAGGTGATGTGAAAGTAGACTGGAATACTTTCTTCGACATCAGTGCCTCAGAACAGTGAAGTGTTGGGTTAGTTGGTAAGTCATGCTTGCGCAGGAGAGCGCTAAAAACTGAATAAGAGTAAGTGTGGACAGGAAAGACGTTCACTTGCAAGTGAATTATTCATCCGAAAATACAGCCACCCACCAGGAACCTTGAACTGCGCATGTGCTGACATCTAAGAAATTCTGCGACACCAAACCCAGAAATAAAAGCCGAAAAAAAAACCCAGAAAAATACACCAAGAACATGTCAAGATGGCCTAGATCCAAGCAAGCGTCGCTACATAGATGCATAAGGTACGAGTTTTTTTTAGGGGCGAAGCTCCTCTTAGTCTAACCTTGTCACGCGTCAGTTGTCAGGCGTAACCCGCGTGCTGGGAGGCACGCGCTCGCCCTCGGCGCGTGCCTCTGCTGTCTTGTGAGAGAGACAGAGACAGAGAGAGAGCGAAAGGCGCGCGTAGGCTATGGAAACGTTTCCTTAGAGGAACGCTCTACCGGCTCGCAAAGAAGGAGAACGCGATATATATATATATATATATATATATATATATATATATATATATATATATATATATATATATATATATATATATATATATATATATATATATGCACTGGACCTTGACTTGCAATGAAGTGCCGGTGGGAGATTTCACTTGTGCATAGTTCAACCATGAGGATTCGTAGCGTGCGCGTTAACTAAATTAATCCGGAACTCGGCACGATCTACGGTGAACATCCCGAGCTTCGCCCACTCATCATCATTCACTCCGTGGATATGCTGTAATTTTTTACTTCGTTACTAGCGCCTGCGGGAAGAACACAAGCTAACAACAGAACAGCATGGAAGGAGCAAAACGCGCACTTGTCATTTCAACCTTATGGCAGGAACATTAACTCTTTGTCCTTCAGGTGTACTGGCGGAGCGCTAATACAGCGATCACCGTAGTCATTTATCTGATAAGCCCCGAGGATTTCCCTACCTAGTCTACCCTTAGCCTTCCCTGTGACCTTGGTGTTGTACAAAAGTACGGTACATCCCCATTTGGTAGAGTGCGCTGGTAGGTGCGCGGGGTTGCTAAGGGCCTCTAAAGAGTACGCAGACGTACTCCTTATATAGGGCAGACAGGGCGGTGTCTTAACGAGAGGTTAAAGGAGCATGCGCATGCAACGACCGCTACTTTAAATATTATGTGCTGTCCCTACTTGATCGTTCCGGTTTATAGCTTTTCACAGCGTAACAATATTTCGGAACATTTTGGTAACGTCATATGTGGTGCTGGTAAAACTACACTCCCTCTTTCTTCATTGCCATCTCCTGCTAGAGCTCATTATTAAGCGTGCTTCAAAGCCAGTATGTGCATTTTATTTTCAGTATCGACAAAATGTGTCTAGCCAATGGCACGATGTCCTCCAATTGGTGGTATCAGCTACTAAAATGCTGAAATAGTCTTGTCCAGTAAAACTTGCTAAGCAAATTTGTTATTTCTGTGAATTGGGCATTCGCGCGACTGTGAACTAATTGGTGTGCAAACCTTACACTTTTACTCCATTCTACCTTCGCTGAACATCTACTTCTTGGTTGGTGCGCCTCGTAACTAGTTCTCTGCGTGTGGTGAAAATACAAGTTTTATAGAGCACTATACTGCGTCTGTGTATCAGCACAGCGTTACCTTAGTTAGCCATGACTGGTTAGTGGAAAACTGTTTTCGCAATATATTCGGGGGGTGCACTGAAACGTTTTCATTTCGTCAATCACTGGTGATATAAGAGAGCCACCAGTGAAATTCGGGACGTGCACCTTTCTATACGCAAACAATTTAATTAGAACTTAACTTTCCGGAATAGAAATAGCGAAAATACTCCATCCAAACCTGCATTTCCCAAAATCTAAAACAGACGCTTTGTTCATGCCATATTCAATATCACAGGTCGCTTCGCCATGGCGAAGAGTCCTGGTGGTCGCATGGTTAGCCCTCAAAGCTGGTATAATGGTACTCAGCCGAGGTGCTTCCGCTTCTGGTTCTACCTCACCGGTACAAGAGCGGACTCGCTCAGTGTGAACCGAGTGTTCAACGAAGGCCGAGAGGAGGCCGTGCTGTGGTATGAAACCCCGTACGAAGACGGCACTAAGCTATGGCGTCAAGGGTCCGTCAACCTGCCCGCTTACCCTGCAACGCCTACTGTAAGTGTGTGTCTTGCGTTACCTGTTCATTTACTGTATCTTTTTCAACGCCTGATGAAACTTTAAAGGGAAAAAAAAAACGATAGGATCCGTATTAGTCCGCTTTTTTTTTACATAGTAACACCACCTTGCGTCGTTACCTTTCCTTGAGTAGATGCTCAAAGCGTGTCTGAAACGCTTTCAGGACAAAACCCGAAGACTGGGCCTATTTGTCGTGCAGGTCCCTGTGAACTATGCGAGTCAACTGTTATTGCACAGCACGCACCAGGAAATTTTTTCAATTTGGTTTCAAACACATGTAGCAGGGAGCACCTGGTCTTCTTTCAACATATGGCGTCAATGGGACAACTACCAAGTCTCTTGGGGCAGAATAGCGCTACAGATCTCAGGTATTGCGGGAATCGGGGTCATGCGAGGCAGTCAGCGAGTAAAAGGCCCATGTCGAAATGTTTCGCATTCAGCCGAGTGCTAAGAATATGAAGAACTTCGTTCACGGTGCAAGAGTGGGTGTATGTTTGACGTGGGCAAACCAGGAACGCCGATAACGCCGTGGCGCTTGAATGGTATCGGAATGGTAGAACGTAACGTCGGCGCTCAGATTTGTCCAAAGCACAGACGTCTGGTCTGATGGAGAAAAATGCACTATGCAGTGAGTTGATGGGCTATCATCAGCGTCATCGTTCGCCGTATTTCTACGTAATCGAGCAAAGTTGTACAGAACCAGGCCTAGTGATAGCTGAACATGTAGTATTGCTATGATAGTGCTTATCACGGATAAGAAGCGCCATCATTACATCTGATGGTGCAATAGCTTTACTACATATACCGTGTGGGCGAAGTCGCCATAGCCTGGTGCTAGAATGCTTGCTTGGCACCTTGGGACCCGCGATCGATACCACCCAACCACTTGGAAGGTTGGTTGTGTGTCTGCGTTCTTGATATGTCCACATTTAAATCGCAAGCTGCGAAAGTACGGTGTACCTTCCGTATTTTTAAGTTTGTCGTACTGGTATGTTAAGCGTCTGTCTTACTTGGCCCATGGTTGACATAGGCTCTGTATATGTCTGACGTAGGCTCGGACAATGTCTTAGTTGGTCCTTGACTGACATAGGCGAAACATTCAAACACCAATGGCGCATACCCACATACTACGGGACGATAACTACTGGTATGAGCCGCTCGTGGTTGCAGTACCGTTAAGAGGGACGCACATGAAGAGTGGATCATACTGGTGACGAGATTGCTCATTCATGTTCATCGTACATTTTAACCCCACCTCCCAAATATTGAGGTATAGCAGGTCAGCGAGGCAACCAGGACAGCACTGAGACGCAGGCGGCTAGATAGATAGATAGATAGATAGATAGATAGATAGATAGATAGATAGATAGATAGATAGATAGATAGATAGATAGATAGATAGATAGATAGATAGATAGATAGATAGATAGATAGATAGATAGATAGTAAATGTGACTCAAGTTCACCAAGAAACATTTCGCATTTAATAGCGTTGACGGGTTTCATTAAGCGCAATAATTCTTGGCTCGCATGTTCACAGTAGCCTTCACAACTGATCGGCACAGTTTTCTGCCTACGTTCGAAATGCCGTGCGGCACCATTCAGCGTCCCCGGGAACTTAAATAAGAATGGTGTGTTGATTATATCTTCATACTACGATATAGTTTTCAATCCAAAGATAAAGCTCCGCGCACTCTATGGGTTCTACGATATATCCGAAGAACGCGTAGAGGGGTCAGTAACAGCGTTTTACGCCGCGTGGTTTCCTTCATGTAAAAATTAAAACCATGACCCATTCGACACTGTCAACGTGGCTAACCAGCGTTAGCAGCACGTTACAGAAGTTTCGCCGCCCCGTAATGTGCTGGGGGGGGGGGGGGGGGGGCGTACGCTGCTAGAACTCTTTTGCTAGTTGTTCCACAGGGACAATGTCAGCGCGTTTTATGTAGCTGGCATGCCTGGAATTTATCCTCCGCAGTTCAAGTACTGTCGGGGAAATGTATGTGTGCGTGTATTTATATATATATATATATGTATATATATATATGTATATATATATCTTTTACTTTTAGTCTATGTTTCCTTTCTAAACAGAAATACATCACGTGTACAGCTATGTGATGAGCGACACGACGTTTTGATTTTTTTTTGTCAAGTACTCCAGCTACGGTATCTGCCTTCTCAGGTGTTTGAGGTAGGGAGAGGCGGTTAGTTTTATGCAACTCCGTGGTGCCAAACACCGACTTCCTTCTGAAATGCAGAATAATTCAAACACCGTAGGTTGTCCATAATATAATTAAAGCAGTACGTGAGTTGCCGTGTTTTTATAACTCGAAATGATACGCAGTCAATGATGTCTAAGAACGACTAGAAAGGGTCATTTACAGAACGTGTATAACGAACCGCAGTGACGGACACGGCGTAAATTCTGTTGGAAATACCTGAACAGTTTACAAAAGTATGTGCTTGCCGTTGCGTGGAATAATGAGTGGAAGACTACCCTAGCACCATTCTTCGACTGAAAAGCGCCTCTGTCAATGGAAGTCACATCTATTGTTCAGTATTTCTAGACGTGTCCACACACACACACACACACACAAACACACGCACGCGCGCGCGCACCCGGGCACGCACACAGGCCCACAGACGTACCTACAACCTGCCCGAGCAAGTTAGTCCATTTGCCTGCTAAGTCGTCTGTCGTGGGTTGTTCGTTCGAGATAACAAAAGCATAAATGAATGCTGCAGTCCACGTCCATAAACTCCAATGCTATTACTTCGCGAAGGAATATCTAAACGTGTTCTATTGCTCATTATGCATTTCACCTCGCTAACTGGATGGTGTTATATGCGGTTTGAGGAAAATGCGCATTTCTTCTTTGGGGCTGCGCAGATCGTGTTCGACGCAACTGTCTCCGACAGCGAAGGGTCAGTCATAGCCGTGGACGACATCAGCCTCGGGAATGTGCCTTGTCCATCCCCTGGAAGCTGCTCCTTCGAAGAGGACATGTGCGGCTGGTCCAGCAACAAGATTCTACAGAGCGCTCTGTGGTATCGTAACCGGGGTGCCACAGTTTCCAATACGACTGGTGTACAGAAGGACCACACGTTGGGCTCAAGCGAAGGTAAGGCGTGCCGTTCAAACCATGTTGTCTCGTTATTCACTGCAACGTCTGAATGCGAGTAAATCACTCGTCCTTTTCTGCACCTTTGTTAGCCGTCTTTACCTCGGCGTTGCGCCTTTTATGCGTTAACCGTGACTTAAGGACTAGCCAAATTCACCACTAGTTGAGGGTTTATATATATATGTAAAGTCTTGCCACTTAAGATTTCGACAGTTTTTGACGTCGGCATTTTCATACCGTCGCAGTCTTTCTGAGGTGTGCGCTGCCATAAATATCGTTCATGACTTTAATGGCTTTACTACTACAATGACTTAAACTACGTGAAAAAAACAGGGGTTTGAAAGGGAGGAGGGAACCTTTATTTCGTCGAAAAAGCACGTACTCGCAATTCCATCTTAGATGGGGTTCATCCTATGGTAGGCAGCGACATGCGTGGCACAATACACGGTCATGGTCTGGATGTTCGTTTCAGCTAGTCATGACGGTGTGCCACTGCTCAGGTGAAGGATCCTGCATAATATCCACCAGCGGAGGCACCGTGCTACACGCCAATGGTATATGAGAGATAGGTTACCAGCTCCTCGCACAACTTACATTCCCGCTTAATTTGGCCTGGATGTATTTTATTCATGACATATGAGTTGAGAACAGAACCTACTCCACATACATTCCCACGTATTGGTCAGCTGTTTGCCCGATAATACAGACCATTGTCAATAAAAGTATCTGATATGCGTACATGAAGAAAGAGGAATCTTTATTTGGAGCAGCAGAGGAGCGGACCATATATGATTACCGGTCTTTGCTTAGATGAACGTACTCGAAAAATGTTCTTATTTTACAAGGACACGCACGCTATCGTCAAGGATTCTCTCACTTCGAAAGCATAATTTAAGTGGGAAGCTGAAGCCGTCGCGATTCCTTTTGCATAATAAACAGTAGAAATTGTTGTTGTCCACTAGTGCGTAGACTATTTCCGTTTTGGTTCCCAGTGCTATCGCTTCTACACTGCACATCTCTACTACTTGACTATTGCTGTTTAACTTATCCAACTCGATATGTTGATCAAATGTCCCACTGTTCTCTTCCCCTTTCACATCGTGCTTCAGCTAGAACTTCTTTCACGGAGCATTGCATTTCATTAATCATATGAACAGAGTACATAAAGGATTTGAAGTTACCATCGTCGTCGTCGCTATCATCATCAACATCATTAAGAGCACCAGCAGCAACCTGCCAGCGCCCGCAGGACGGCAAATGCCCATCTCATCTCCATTTCTCCCGATCCTGTGGTTACTGCGACGACGTTAGTCCCACAAACTTCTTGATGTTTTAATTTTGAGAACAACTTCTGATTCTTTTATTTATATATTTTATTACTGCAATCTTCTTCGCTCAATTTCCTTCATCCCACCCACTGTATAAAATTGGAAGCAATTGGGTAAAGTTCAGTTTTGTGGTGAGCCCCAACAGTGAACGCACTGTTATAAAATTCAAATCCAGGAAATGAGCTGCGAAGCGTTACTTGCTTATATTGTATCTAACCTTGACAAGTAGGGCTGCCTTTTTCATCGTTACATGATATGCATATTCACAGCAATACGACATTGTATAAGAATACAAGTAAGATTACTAATCTCAAAAGAATTCAGTAAGCTTTTGCAGAGGTAACTTCCTCTATGTGCTCTTCCTGCGTTTAGAATAACTCGTAAACGATTCGGAATGCATCGTATACCCTACTTCCATCATGATTTAGCCAAAGTTAAGCTTCGTCAATGAACCAAGCTTAGAGAAGAGCCACCTAGCTACATCAGTTGCCAGGTTGTTCAGCTCGAAGCGTTGTAACCCAACTCCGCGCGACTTCGGCGGTGTCGTTTGCTGGGGCCTGTGAGTTCGTAAGTCATACATTCGTTGTCCGCCGAACCTTACTCCCTTTATCACCTCGTTGTGTGTTGATGTTGCACCCACCGCTGACCATTGGTGATCCTCCACGTGCACACATGCTCTTCTTTCTTTGTTTGTTTAAAGAGGCCCTGTAACACTTGTTTAACATAGTCTGATAGTGGCGCCTTGTACCATAGCCTGGCGGTGCCATAGTCCGACAACGGTGCTTTTGTGAAAATGTGAGCTAAAATCAGCGCGCTTAGCGCGAAAGGGGATTCGCAACCTGGCTTCCGATGTGGCTTGAAATAGCCTATTGTTTTTTCACTGCTATCACGCCGCAAGGAAGACAGACTCCATTGCTTGAAATAGTTCAGAAGGATATGTTGTTGATCTAGTTGGTTCATCGCTTAAAGTAATAGTTGAGGCGCTAAAGAAACGGGACAGCATGTGTTTTGTCTTGAAATAGAAGTGGAATTAGCGATTGCATGCTTGTGGACTGTGTTATAATTTATTTGTTCATTTTGAATTCAGCACATAAAGCAAACATAAAGCAAAATCAGCCTGTAGTATGCGCTTTTCTGTATGAAACACAGACATAGGACTTCAATAGGCTTTATGATGGGCGGGTTGATTCACACCTGCAGGAGAAAAAAGACGCGCGTAAACTGGATAAGGACGCTGCAAAGACAAGCACAAACGTGATACACGTTCACTCAAGCCGTAATGGCTATAATCACATTGTCACGCACTGCAAATTGCAACAGGCCACCCGGGAACCTCATTTTAGGTTAATCGCCTGTTAAGAAGGTAAAGGATTCCAACAGTTCATATATAATGTTATCATGGTTTTTGCCAAAGTCTGGATACGTCAGAAATTCGGAGCACGCATCCAATGTCGGATGTGCACAGACAAATGCGCGTTCTCTTTACTGATTATCGACCATTCATGTTCCCATTGCGTTCTTCTATGTCTTTCTGCTTCCTTGTCCATTGTGCGCGTACCTTTTTCTCATGCAAGGAGTGGGACTCTGCGATTGTCTGCTTTTATTATTTGCGCAGTGATAAACTTGCCTCGTCTTTCTGCACATAACTGTGTTTCGGTTAAGGAAACCACACTGTTTTCTACAGCCCTCGCTGGCAGCACGTCTGAGTGCACTTAAGAAGGGGGGAGGGGAAAGGAAGAGAAACAATAGGAAGGAGAGGAACGCCGTAGTGGAGGGCTCAGAAAATTTGACCACCTGGAGTTTATTAACGTGCACTGACAACGCAGTACACAGGCCTATAGCACTTTCATCTTCATCTGAAATGCTACCGTCGCGGCCATGAGACTGCACATGTCAGTGCGTAATAAGTTATTTCGTTTGCAGGATACTACGTACTTCTCGACGCAGCGGACTTGGCCGGACATCCATTTGGCAGTCTGCAGAGTGAAATACTGCGTCTGGGCCCTTCAGTGTGTTTCAGCCTTTACTATTGTATGAAAAAAGATTGTGAGTATAAAACACGTCAACATCTTGTGGAAAACTGCAACGTGATATAATTGCTAACAATATTGCCCACATGCGACAACCTTACTGTAACGGGAACTGCGTCCTAGCGAGTTGTAAACCAATGCAGACCGGTAACCGTCATCATTGGAAACGTAAATATAATAGCAAAAGATATTTAAATCTGTGCAACCAACAGTGCGACTTTTAACAGGAAAGCTTCTCTGCTAACGATAAGCACCGTGACAGGTTCTTTTCGCATCTTGAGACAGTGTTCGTAAAACAGATTTGGTCTTTGCGTATAGACGGTGCATGAAACAGGGATGTGTATTTTTTACCTTTTTCTTGTTTTCATCTTTACATAAAGCGGGAAAAAAATGAATGTTTGCTATTTGCACATACTGCTGCCGCACTTTCGATTAGTTCCCCATATGGTCACTTCCGTCTTACTCAGAAAGTTGGTGATAGTTTGCGCTGTATCCTGTCTCCCTATTTCTTTCTTTTGTGGTTGCGCAACACGTTGTTAGTAAGAGTAACAAACTCTGTTGCATAAAACGAAGGCGTTAACTTTTATTAAGAGATATATTTCTCTGCCCTTCACAGCTGGAGCATCGTTGACTGTTGCGTTCTTCGGCCGTGGTGGGGCAATAGCAGGCCTCCCACACACAGTGGAATCCACTAAGCCACGGGGTTGGACGCGTCTCTCGATTGAACGCTCCGATCTTCCCGGTGTATTCTCGGTAAGCCATCTTGACGCTTTATTCAAAGCTAAATTATTTATACACGCGCTGATCTGGTCAGCAACATGCGTTATATTTACATAAAAAATTACCATTTTTAGGGGCGAAGCTCCTTATGGCAACACCTGGGCGGTTCTCGGTTGTCGATGCATCCTGCGTAGCCAGTAGCGTCTCCCTTAGCATACAATAGCATACAATAGATGGCGCTGTCCCATAGAGATGCATGCAAACTGCAGTTGGGTGACGATACACTAGATGGCGCTGTACGCATTCTGTGTCGTCATCTCCATTTCTCGTCTCGTTTCCGAGAGGGCGCTGTCCCATAGACATGCGTACAATATGGCGGTTGGGTGAAGGTACGCTATAGTCGCGGACAACTTTTCTTGACAATGAAGGGAAAGCTACGGGGGCGGAGCTACTGCACATGTACCCCTCCGCGATGTAGTCCGGTTCGGCGCGCGTTTCAAATTTAGTTTCGGTTGTGAACCTTCCGTATCTCCTGTGACGGCCGTTCGATTATTCGAGCGGGTCTGCTTTGTCTGCTTCGACAGCCATTTCTTCGTCAAATTCGTCACAAGCTCCTGCGGTGACTTGTCGGAAAAGCTGGAGGGAGACGAGCGCGCACCTGATAGTGGGGCAGGCCATTTTGACAGTGAGGTCTGTGACCTGCACGTAAAATGTGCGACAGTTCTCGCACGTGCAAAAACGGGAAAAGGCACTGCGTAAAGTAAAAAAATTATAAATATCTCCTTAATGCGAGCAGTGCCTCTTTTCAAAGAGCGTCCTGTGGAAAATAAATCAATGTTGTTTTCTTAATTCTCACGCAGAAAACATGGACGAAATTGTGGGAATATATTCTTAAGTGGTAGCACACGCGTAGTTTGGCTCTGTAGCCTTCCCTCCATTGCCAAGAAAAGTTGTCCGCGACTATAGATGGCGTACCATCTAGCGTGAAATTATGACATCGAAATTATGACAGGTCATAATTTCGATGAACTGAAACTCTACATACTTCAAGGAGACTTCCGCTCGCCAAGGGACAGAAAATACAGGGAATCGTATCTCATATACAGGTTCAATACTCTCCAGCCTACAGGCATAAACCTTTCAAAGGGAACCCTTGAGTCCATTAGATACGGTAGAGGGTTAACAAAGACAAAAAAAGGTTGAGGTATGCACAAGCTAACAATGTTTCTCCCAGAAAGTCTACTTTCAGGTGCGGAGCCCCCATCCAGTTCAACGAGAACAACGGCGTTAAACAGTGTAGTTATTTTTTTTTTAGCCACAAGCTTTCGGTGAAATGCATTGTTGGTGCGGCGCAGGTGGTGTGGGGTGGACGGGGGGACACATTCTACAGGAGCAACTTCTGTTGCGAGCGTGTGTTCCTTTTTTCATCCTGCTTTCTAGCCCTGGGCACACAATGCATTTGCAAGACATGTACAAGGAGCGGATTCTTCGGAAGCTTTCGCTCTTGCCACTTATATTACTCACGCTAACACCTCAATGAGCAAACAGACAATGAAGCCTAGGAAAGCATAGGGGAAGTTACTTGTGGCATTGTAATTGTGGAGAAAGTAGAAAGGAATTAAAGTGGACGAAAAGACAAACCTGCCTTCGGTGGGACCCGAACCCACGACCTTCGGATGTCGCGTCCGATGCTCGTCCGAAGGTCGTGGGTTCGGGTCCCACCAAAGGCAGGTTTGTCTTTTCGTCCACTTTAATTCCTTTCTACTTTCTCCACAATTACAATGCCACAAGTAACTTCCCCTATGCTCTCCTAGGCTTCATTGTCTGTTTGCTCATTAAGTTGTTTCTAACAAAATAAAGAACGAGCCCTTGACCCCTTCCCTTTCGTTATCACGCTAACACCTGTCACCCAAATACCCCTGCACCCAACCCCCCCCCCCCTTTTTTTTGTTCGCACGTGCTGCTCTTCTCCTCTCTTTCTGAGGATGGGGGCGAGTGTGCAAAGGCATACATAAACGAACGCTGGAGAAGGCAGTTGCCGCCCGGACGAAGACAAGTCCGCTTGTCGAAACGTTGGCTCCCGCGACATTCCCTGTTCTAAATCGTACTTTGCGATTTGTTCATCGGTACTGATATTGTAACATGGTCAGTCACGACGAAATGGCGCAGGAGACTTGAAAGCGTTGACAGCCAAACTGTTTCTTGGGCGAAACTGTGCTGAGCAAACAAAAAATCCACATCATATCCACGGAGTGAATGATGTTGAGTGGGCGAAGCTCCGGAGGTTCATCGTAAATCGTGCCGAGTTCCGGATTACTTTAGTTAACGCGCACGCTACGAATCCTTACGGTTCAACTTCATTGCAAGTCAAGATCCAGTGCCTATATATATATATATATATATATATATATATATATATATATATATATATATATATATATATATATATATATATATATATATATATGGGTGGCCGGTGAACGGTTCTCCAGCGCGAGCAGTCGGTATTTTTCAATCAAGAAACTCGCTAGAAGACGCTGCCTGCGCCAACGTCTCTCGCGGGTGAGGGCGCGTTCTCCTTCTTTGCGAGCTGGTAGAGCGTTCATCGAAGAAAGAGCGTTTCCATAGTCAACTCGCGCCTTTCGCTCTCTCTCTCTGTCTCTCTCTCTCTCACAAGACAGCAGATGGAAGAGTGAGAGAGCTCGCGCTCCGGGAGGCACGCGCCGAGGGTGAGCGCGAGCCTCCCGGCGGCGCGAGGTGGCTACATACATACTGCTACAGAGGAGGGAACGACCCACATCCTAAGGAGCTGCGCCCCTAAAAGGAAATTGCATCGCGTGAAGAGACGGCGGTCGACGATAATACTGACCAGCGGAGAAATGCGTCGTCTTTTATACATTCGTCGCGGTGCGTTTCGGTATTGTCACCGATGTTCTAGAAGGCACTGAAATGCAGCCGCCGAAATGCAGCCGCCGTGTTGGATTCGTTCGCGCGACACCGAGCGTCGCAAACCAATACCCAACCGCTCGGCTACAACTTCGTGGCTTCAAATCACAGAGAAGCAACCTGATATACAGGTTGTGGAAAACATATACCCAGAGCAAGTCATATTGTACACCTCTAGCTTAAAGTGGAAAGTATTTGTTTTAAAATTAAAATCCTTTACCTCTGCCCCGTAACGATATATGGATCCTACCATTTGCATCGTTGTATGAAAATACTACGTGTTCGCGGCGTACCTGCTGTCAGGCCTGCATGCTAAGAACTAATTGTGCTTTGAGATTTCTGAATAATTGCTCATATCGCATTCCGCAGATTATAATCACCGGCCGGACTGCACAGGGCCGCAGTGACGTCATGATCGACGACATCGACGTACGTCGCGGCAGATGCCAAGAGTCAGCGATTACTACGAAAGGCCCTGCGCCCGGTACGTTCATTCTTGCGCCAAGGCTGTCAGTATTCGGATCACGTAGGTCGTTTCTATGGTATAAGTTTGCAATGTAGATAATCAGCGTGCGACTTTTGTGTTGTGGCTAACGGTAGGACCTATGTGAACAGTGGCTCGAATAAAGAAAATAACAAGGCGGGTAGTTAGGCAATCTTGTTACTGGTCTCAATCTAATCGCATCTACCATATTTATATCGACGTATTGCTCCGCTAACTGCTGGCGGTTCAAGCTGAACGCTTCCATTCATGGCAACTGTCACCGTGTGAGTGCTGAATATATTAAACAGTAGGAGGAGACTAAAGAACGACGCACAAGGAAGTCTAGTGACCACACACTTTGAAGGGCAAATGAAAGCGCAGACCAAGGTGCTAATAGCAATTCAATTATGTTCCTTTTCGAAAATTGAGTCTCCTCCTTGAAAGTAACTTTTCCTCTTCTGCTTCTGACATATTGAATATCGCTTAAAGGCCTGTGGGGCTTTAATGCGTAGATGACAGCGTTAGCGTTGCGATCAAAATAATGAAAACAAGATATACCATTGTTCATACGTGAATGCTTTGTTTAAAGTTGATTTGCAGCTGTGTATCAAACAGTACATAATTGCAAAGTTCGAGGCCGTTCGATATCTATGATTGTATAAAATTTGGAAATTAGCCTCGTTTCTAAGTAATAGGCAGCGTATACGTGCGCATGGTGGCCTTGAATTATAGCGGCTTAGACGCTATCACTTATCGCTTACGTTTAAATTTTGCGAAGCCATATTTGTATAACGATTTAAAACTGGTGCTCATTATGATAATGGACATAAAACTTGCAAGGAAAGAATCGGCACAGCAATGGTATGGAGATGGAAGAGAGTAAGTAAGGGAACATGCACCGCAAGGACAACCTTGCATATACACATCAGCGGCACCTCGACACGGCACAGAGATCCGTGACACCTACACACACGAGAAAGCATTTTAACGACACACATTTCTCCGGAGACAGGGTACAGAACGCGCCAGCGCGCTGCGCAGACCTGCTCTAAAGCAGGAGCGTCCGCAAACGGTGAAACCTTGCAAGCGAAACCGAAGTGTTTGTTAGCGGATTGTTTTTGTGAACGCACTCTTCGCTGTGCGAAAGGCGCGTCATTTGCTTGTCGGCGGCCGTCTTTGCGTAACCGGAGTATAGCGCGGCGTAACGCAACTGGCTATCATATACTGTCACACAGGACAAATTATGTAGCGGCCGTGGCTGAAGCAACGCGCCGGCAGGACGCCGGAGTCTGCCCGCCGATAGAGGCGCCGAGACTGCTGAAGCGCTTACTGCTGGCGCTCATATTAGCACGATAATTTACGACATCGCTCCATCGTTCCTAGGTGGCGGTACCAAGGCTGAGAAGCGCGAGTGCAGTGAGCGGGAGGCTATGTTAATTTAGATCAATTTTGCTTGCTAAATACCTTTTGTTTCACCGGACATAATTAGATGCAAATTGTAAAGCGATGTAGTAAATGTATAACGCCTGTTTTTTCCTCGTACTGCAAGTCTGTCGATGGTGGTAGCGCTTCCAACTTCTGCGGTCGCACTCTGGCTGCTTATGGGTTCGAATCCCAGCGAGTGGTACTTCTTCTATATTAAATGCGTGTTTATTTTCCAGATATCTACTTCCGTTATGGAAGTACGCCACATATTTCTTGGTGGACCCCGGCATAAAACACTTTCGCGTTAAAAAAAAACGATAGTAACGGTCATGCGCTTGTTACCATACATGGCAAGCTCGTCATGAAGTTTTGAAAGCTAGCTTAAAGGGGGACGATATTTAAACTAAAGTGTACGAATATCTTTCCCTTTAGGAGCACGTGGTTAATCACGATGTGGTAATCCTATACGTGGTAATCACATAAACGTATAGGTAGTATTCAGAAATTGCTTCATATTTTTTACCTATTGTTTCAGCAACAAAAACTTCAATTCGCCCTACCACACCGGCTATTCCGCCGCGGGTGTCTACTCAAAAAACCTCCTCAACAGGTATTTGGTTATTTTCTGCACAAAGCATTCTTGGCGAACTTGAGCAACTTTCGCGCTATCTATCTATCTATCTATCTATCTATCTATCTATCTATCTATCTATCTATCTATCTATCTATCTATCTATCTATCTATCGGTAGTATTCAGAAATTGCTTCATATTTTTTATATATTGTTTCAGCAACAAAAACTTCAGTTCGCCCTACCACACCGGCCAAGCCGCCGCGGGTGTCTACTCAGGGAACCCCCTCAACAGGTATTTGGTTATTTTCTGCACAAAGTATTTCTTGGCGAACTTGAGCAACTTTTGCGCTATCTATCTATCTATCTATCTATCTATCTATCTATCTATCTATCTATCTATCTATCTATCTATATTATTCAGAAATTGCTTCATACTTTTTTTTCCTATTGTTTCAGCAACAAAAACTTCAGTTCGCCCTACAACACCGGCTATGCCGCCGCGGGTGTCTACTCAGGGAACCCCCTCAACAGGTATTTGGTTATTTTCTGCGCAAAGCATTTCTTGGCGAACTTGAGCAATTTCCGCGGTATCTATCTATCTATCTATCTATCTATCTATCTATCTATCTATCTATCTATCTATCTATCTATCTATCTATCTATATTATTCAGAAATTGCTTCATACTTTTTTTCCTATTGTTTGCCTATCTATCTATCTATCTATCTATCTATCTATCTATCTCTATCTATCTATCTATCTATCGGTAGTATTCAGAAATTGCTTCATATTTTTTATATATTGTTTCAGCAACAAAAACTTCAGTTCGCCCTACCACACCGGCTATGCCGCCGCGGGTGTCTACTCAGGGAACCCCCTCAAAAGGTATTTGGTTATTTTCTGCACAAAGCATTTCTTGGCGAACTTCAGCAACTTTCGCGCTATCTATCTATCTATCTATCTATCTATCTATCTATCTATCTATCTATCTATCTATCTATCTATCTGTATTATTCAGAAATTGCTTCATATTTTTTAACCTATTGTTTCAGCAACAAAAACTTCAGTTCGCCCTACCACACCGGCTATTCCGCCGCGGATGTCTACTCAGGGAACCCCCTCAACAGGTATTTGGTTATTTTCTGCCCAAAGCATTTCTTGGCGAACTTGAGCAGCTTTAGCGCTATCTATCTATCTATCTATCTATCTATCTATCTATCTATCTATCTATCTATCTATCTATCTATCTATCTATCTATTGGCGCTTACGTCTCGGAGTTCTGTTCACCTCGTTCGCCTGATATACACCGAATTTGGAACAAATCATATGAACGTATGGGGCACACGAGTAGCAGATCCTGAAATAAACGACTTCATATACCTGTCATGCAAGTCATCATTAACTATGACGTGTAGCTGGTCTCATACGCGCACCTCACTTTCCGGGGTACGCAGGTGTGCCGCACAGCTGATCGATTGTTAACGCTTCAGCCTGTGTCAGTCAAGTACCAACCAAACAGTGATATCGTGGGCAATCATTAGGTACTTCTACTTCATCTGTACATACTCATCATCATCTCAGTCTCTTCATCTTTGTCTGTGGTGGGTTGCCATCTTGGTACCAGTCTACGCCTTGGGGTCAGCCATTCTTCGTAGCCTCAAGGCTTAATAAAACGGCGTTATTACCCCTGCTTCACAATATTGAAAATTTGATTGGAACACAGTTCGCCTAGATTAAACGAAATAACTACATACTGTTTATTGTGACTTGCACTTCAAACGTAGACAAAGCAAGCTGGAAGACACGGAAAAGCGGCGATAATGAGCGAAGATAACCTGCGCGTGTTGGGGACAGGAATCGAAGTCGCGTCCCCGAGGCACGGAGAAAGAAGTAATGAGGGGAAGCTGCTATGCCACGGCTGCGTGCGGAGGCGGCCCGTTAATGTAACGCTTGGGCGAGGAGGAAGTTGGGTTTTATGCGCATCACGATAGATGACGCTGCCGGCCTGTTCCCATCGTTTACATGTCATCCTATAGGCGCCACGCGTGATTATCGCGTTACCGTCTCATATATTGCAAATTTTCTCGGTTTTCACTCTGGAGCGTCACTAAATAGGGGCGGCGGACGTTTTAGCTGCAGTTAGTAATAAATGCTGAATTAATTACATGTCGTACAGTGCTTGGAACAAGCTGCTTGCTCTCACTTCAGAGCAGAAGACGCATGCCGCTAGGAGCCATTCGCTGGCTTGTTGTGAGCACGCATGTGCAAATGGCCTTGGGAAAAAAGGGCGTGAGAAGTGCCGCGTATTCTTTGTCATCTGCTGACTATAGAGCAGTCACGGGCTTCCGCAGCGCGACGTCGCGCCGCCGCAGCCGATCGCGGAGGCCACAGCGCGACGCGCGCGTTTCTCTTTTCGTCCGACAGAGGGTGCGTCAGCGCTGTGCCCTGACGCATGACTTTATCGGGCCGCCCGAGCGAGCGCTGTTTCCCTTCCTCAAGAATTCTTGCTCCGTGCTCCGAGGTCGCCACCATTCGGCCACAGGCGCTCTTCCAACCTGGTATTCACCGCAATCTGCATTGCATCAGGAGTTGGGGTGGTGCTTGTCTAACTTCACTTAGCGGTTTTATAGTGGGTGTCCCCCTCTCTTACAGCCATTTTAAAGAACCAATACATATGGGCTAATATCACGCAGCATGATTTTCTCCAGCTTTGCTCGACTCCGCGGGTATCCCTCAACAAAATGTATTTATGATACATCAGTGCGCCATGGCGTGCGCTTCTCTTTGACAAAAAAAAAAAAAAAGAGCCTGTGCACTAATGCGAGTGCCAGCTCCTACGTCATGCCACGCGCTTTCCTTGAGTTGTTACAGTGCCGTCGAAGTGGCTGGACACTCCGTGTTACGCACGGCCACTAAACTTGGACGAAAATGTTTATCCTACATGTAACGCTTGGCTCAATGCCAATGAATTCAGGATACGCTATTTCTTCTCTGATTGCCTAGCTTGCCACCGACTGCCGCAGTACGTGAGATCTCCCCGATTTTTATCCAATAAGAGACACGTTCTAGGAGTTGCACAGTCAAGGAGAATGTTTGGGTGCAGATACTCTTCTTAGAAAGGCGTGCTCTGATTGATACCCGTTTTCTTAACTTGAGCAGTTATCTGGAACTTATGTGCCTCGCGCAGTGTAGACAGAAAACGGCTAGTAAATGTTGTGACACTAAGACTGAGGTCTTCAATAGAAATAAAAATAAGCGTGTCGATCACTTAAAGGGACCCTGAGACTTTTTGGACCTAGTCAGAAAGCGATGGAGATCTCTCGTAGAGGTTCCTGTGAACATCTGAGTCACATATTACTGTACTGCACACGCCACTAGATTTGTTATGTGGTTTCAAATGCGGCTGGGAAACGCCTCTTCTCAGAACGAATGAGGCCGATCTCATGACATGTGTAAAGATCCTCTTAAGTGCTTTATTTCTTGTACAAGTAAAAACAGCTATATGTGCACACCTTTAAGAAGGCCAGCTAAAGTCAAGTGGCCTAGTGGGTGCTGTCATTGACAGTCATATGTTGAAAGAAAAGCAGGCGATTTCCGGCTGTATATTGAAATCAAATTGAAAGTTCGCTGGTGCGCATAGCACAGTAATATTTGGCTCACATGCTCACGGGAGCCTCAGTGACCGACTCTCACCGCTTTCTGGCTATGTCCAAGGATTGCTGCAGGGCCTCTTTAATTAGCGCTGTGTATTACATGTTTTTTTTTTTGCAAACGAAGGAGTGTAGCGGTTCCATTACATTTGGAAGCGTTAACCTGCTGATGCAAAAACGCACTGAACATATTAAAAAAGCAATCCCTTACCTGAAGTAAAACCATATCCTTCCCTCTGAATGTTCTTTCTTTTTCTTTTTGTTTATTCTACCCTAAATAAATTGTCCTTCCACTGTAGCCTAGTGGCCTATGGCCCTCCGGTGCTGATGTGAAGGTAGCGGTATCAAATCCCGGCTGCGTTGGCGCATATCGAATCGGGGCGAGATGTTGAGGCTCATGTACCGTGTGGTATCAGTGCACGTTAAAGAACCCCAGGTGGTCGCAATTTCCGCAGCGCTCCACTAATTGTATCACAATTAGGCGGCTCTCATCATTGTATCATGGTTTCTGGGACGAAAAACGCTAGGAATCAATCAACCAATGCAGTAAAGAAATTAGTGTCGCAACAGCAATAGTGAGATCTCGGCTGTAGTTTTTATGCAAAGCATCGGAAGTACACTGATTTTAACCATCTGCGTCCCGTACTTCTGCTCAACTATCCCCTACTCTCAAGCAGGCGAAGATCGTGGGAACCCTTGAAAGTGTCTGTTATCAGCTCAGTGATAACTAGCACCGTACTTCCCGCACAGGAGCGCTGGTAGCCAAATTGCACGCTGACGTCCATAGGCTGTGCGATAAATGCACGTGGCATTCATGGACTCTGTATTGCACCTCTTTCGCTAGTAGATTTCTACGTACTAGAAGTCACTGTACGTACTAGGCATGCTGTAACGATAACTAGAAATGATTTCCAAAGATCTCGTTTTCAAGCAGCACAAAAGCTTGACATACTCAGCATATCGCGTGAATGACAACACAGTCCTTTACACGTGAGGTCGAAAGCCATTTCAAGAAAGAATTAAGCAATCAGAAATGAGCACATACATTCGGGGTGTCTCGTGTGTAGTTTGATATCAGACTAAACTAAATAACAGTTATGATACCCAACCATGTGTCATTCTGAACCTACATTGTGCTTGCATTCTGTACAGGCGTATTCATTTTGCGAGGGTACATACACATAGCAGCAACTAGGATTTCGTAGTTTGAATTGCTATTCACTGCGAACCACATATGCCATTACAGAGCCGCCTACAGTGAGCACAGAAGTTGTTATTCCGGAACCTGTTTCAAGTGAAACTCCGGTATCAGTGTCGAGTGAAACCCCAGTGTCTCCCGAGCCAAGACCGGCCCTGGTGTGCGGTCGCGGCGAGTTCAGTTGCAGAGATGATAGCACTTGCATTCCGGCAGCACTGCTTTGTGACGGTGTTAACGACTGTCCCAATGGACTGGACGAGAAGTGCGGTGAGAATTTTTAAGTCTGTTTTACGGTGCGCTGCTTTATCTCCAGGAAATTCTTCACACACACACACACACACACACACGCACGCACGCACGCGCGCACGCACACGCACACACAACGCACACACACACACACACACACACGCTGAACACATGCATTCTGTTGAGAATACAAAGAAGTTAGTTACTGTTACTTTGCTATGTTTGTAATAAATGGCGCAGCTTTAAATTTTGCTTCATACTTACCTGCCATTCTGTTTCTGACTTTACGACTGACGCTCAAACTTCGTGTCTTGCCATGTTTACATTTATATCAACGTAATTGCTGTGTATTTCTTGGTCTCCACAGACGCCTTGCATTTATCTCGTGACTGGTGATGGGACTGCAGCCACCACCTTAGTCTTAACTAGGGTTCAAGTGGGGCCTTCCATAAAACCAAGAAATACTTGCGCGACTACAGCATTACATGTAGATATTAAAGAATCCCTTTCATTGCCCTGTCTTCAAAAACGCAGGCTATTTGCACTCTTATCGCATTTTCACGCACTTTATCGTAGCAAATCCCGGCTCCAAGACGCTCACATTACCACGTATTACAATGTTGCCCAGCGTTGTGATGGTGCAATCGCAGCAGAGCTTTTCTTTGAACGCAGTAGTACTCATCGCATTCGCCATTACATCTAGCCATACATCACTGAGAGACACTGCTTCTGTTATTGATCACGACACATTTTTAATAACTTGCAGCTTTTCTTGAGCATGCGATTTGTCTGTGTATATTTCTTGCACGCGTGCGTGACCAATACGTATTCGCTGGTGTTTATGTCTTACTTTTCTTTTTCAGTCTTCTTTGTAGATATTTATCTTTCATCTTATTTTCTATCATTAAAGTCCATTGTCTGTCTTTCCATCTCATTTTTTTATTGTTTTGTTATTTCTCATGTTGAATACCCGTGTTCTTTTCTTTTTCGCACTGTTGATCTCTGTTTTACTTTCGTGACTTCTTTTAAGTTGTATATAGTCAATGTTCTTTTTTGCAGCCTTTTCAGCATAGCTTTCTTAAGCCTTCCCTATGTGTATGCTCGAAATGGTCTTTAGCGTATATAAAAAAAAAAGCCACCAGTAAATATGCGAGGCAGCTCTTCACTCGACGTTCATTAAAAGGCCCCGTCGTGGCTGCAATAACTGTACTTCACTACTTGGCCAGTTATCTGTTCTACTAACGCTTCGTTGTCCACTGGTTGCAGGAAGTGCCAAGCGGTGCAAAGAAGACGAATTCCTCTGCCCCACTGGATCTCCTAGCACCTGCATGCCCCGTTCTCTCCTCTGCGATGGCCGCGAAGACTGCGTTGGCGGCTCTGATGAATCTCTATGTCGGGGTAAGAATGCCCGCTTTGGGAAACTGCAACAAATGTCTGAATAGCTCGACTGCGTACACTTGTATAGAACAGCCGTGATGAACTACAGTCCTTAAATATTTAAAGAACTGCAGAATAGAAGCAGAGCGCGTGAGGCCTGGAGGGCCCGCCTACTGCACTAGATTGTCCTATGATGGCAAACGATTGTTAACTAGGAGTTTTGCAGTGGTTTCTTAGGCCTGGCGCGGAGCCTTTCCAATGGGCAAAGTCACACTCAAACTGTGAGACTTTCTTAAGGTGTGCTGGTCAACTGTGATGCCGAAAATGTTAGCACGCCGTGTTGTTCACCAATGATAAGTGTCGTGCGTTACTCGATGCTGTGTGAGTTTAATTATTGTGCGAAGAAAGCCATATCACAGTTCAAGGGCAACGGAAGTTTGCTGACTCCTAGGCAATAAAACACCATTCAATGACCATACTTCAACTGTGAGGGGAAGACGGATGAACTTAAAATAGTGGCGGCCCCTTTAACTGATTTGGTTGGTCATATACAGACCGTCGAACCGTTCCCTAACATACGAAAAATAAGACGGTAAACATGAAGGGCATCACCCAGGTAAAAAACGGATGCTCCTGCAGCTGCAATGGTGTTGCGAACTTTCATACAATTTGGACACCTAATGCGACCAATACTGAAGGTTTCTTATCTGACTTATTCTAGTTGAATAAAACAACCCTTTTGTTATAGTAACATATCCTTCCTTGTGGTTCTGCTCTATATCGACTCAAAACCTGTGACAGGGGTTTCAAACTCTATCAATATCCTTAAACGTTACCTTACGAAACGTGCCTTTTGCTCTCGTAAAACCACAGGTGCTTGATAACGATGATGCTGGTGGCTATATATATATATATATATATATATATATATATATATATATATATATATATATATATATATTGTAATAAAGAACGAGACGTAGACACAGCGCCTTAGCTACAGGCCGGCTGTTCTATTCGGCTCCACGTCTTTCTCTGCTTCGCTTGCCCTTCGCTCCTCCAGCGCGAGCGTCTTCGCCACGGCGAGCTCTCTGTTTTTATACATTACACTCGGCCACGACTGAGAGTGACAGTAACGGGCGAAACTGTCTCTGGAGGGCGGCACTGACTGTGTCGCGCTGGACGGTTTCGACGTAGCCCCGACTTGGCTTTGAGAGCTGCGAAGACAGCCTCTGGTGGCCGGCACTGACTGTTCCGTGGCGGGCGGTCCCGGGAACGCCGAGCACTCACTCGGAAACTTGCTAGCAATGGCTCCGGCGGGCGACATTGACTGTGTCGACGCAGTCGTTCTTGTCCACAAGGCAGCAAGCCCTGCCGAGCCGCCAAACCTAGTTCGGGTGGGCGACACTGGCTGGCTCGTGGTGGTTGCTGCAGGTTTCGGCCACGCTGCGATTTAACGGGGTGACCTCCTGAAGACAGAAGCGGGCGGCAGTGGCTGCTAAGGTGCAGTTTTGCAGGCCCTTCACGCGTGCCTTGTCTTTCCCTTGAAAGTGATGCAGCACTTTCCTGAAAGTAGGCTGAACCAACGGACCCAGACGACAACCCTCCCGAAGGAGAGGCGCCCAAGTCCCGGGGTGCGGGTGCGACGCCCAAGCCAGGAGCAGACCCCGGCTGCAGTGGCGGGTCCCCGACAAAAGCGGCCTCATCCACGGCACAGACACTGCCACCCCCTGGAAGGGCACCGCAGGGCGAACCGGGAACCCCAGCACGCTCGGCCAATGACTGCCCCAACGACCGGGGGCGTGACCGCGAGCCTCCTTGGCACGTTCCCTGGACGGCATCACCTCCACACAGGTCAGAGTGAGGCTCCTCGGCGAACAACAACGTTTCATGATGCGCACGGTGTTCAGGGGGCGCCATGGAAGTGGTTAGAAATGGCTGGTCCATGGCATCTGACTCACATGGCGGCTGGGCAGGACCACCAGTGTAAACAGGGTCCGAGCGCCGTGGCTGGAATTCAGTCTCTTGTGTTGAAAGCTGAGTCGAAGAACAAATCCCGGGACCGATCAGCACGTCAGGGCAGGCCCTGATGCTCTCTGGCGATGAGCTGCAGTCCGAAGCCACAGCCTCGAGGTAGCGCCCCTCCTGAGCTGCTTCCTCGGTAGTGTAGTTCAAGGGACTGTTGGCATGGACATGGGGAAGCGGGCCAAAAGCCGCGATGAACTTGACACACCATTCCTGCCAGGTCTTCTGGCTAACGCCTTGGTAGCGATGCCAGGCCACGGCACGTTCTCCAAGGTGGCTGAGGGCCACCTGGAATTTCTGTTGGTCCGACCAGGCATACTGAGTCCCGAGATGGTTGAGGTTATCGATCCAGAGGATCGCGTCGTCCTCAAAAGCATGGAACTCCGAGATCATACATGCACTCGGCGATGGTGATGCCGCACCGGGAGTTACCATGCCGAAGACATTAAGTTGCTCGAAGAGCAACGACATGGCCCGCATGACGTCGGTGAGCTGACCGACCGAGGCATTCGGGTAAGAAGGGTCGGCGGCCGTGGAAAATACGGCGGGCTCTGTCCTCCCGACGGCGGTGTCCATGTCCGAGGACGCTTGGACAGCGTCCCTGTGCGGCTCATGTGCCGAAGTAGGTCGAGGCGAGGGGGTGTTACCACAGGAAGCGTGAGCGCCATTCCGTGGTAACAGGAGGCCCTGCGTGGGCGTGGGTCCCATGGGTGCTTCCGGCGGCAGAAGGGTTGCGGGGTCCATGGTCGCGTAATGGTGGACGGCGTCCCTGGACTGGAGCACCTGCTGCGCCGATGACCCGCGAGGACGCCCTCAGCGTCTGTCTTTTGTCGACTGCGCCATTGTAATAAAGAACGAGACGTAGACACAGCGCCTTAGCTACAGGCCGGCTGTTCTATTCGGCTCCTCGTCTTCTCTGCTTCGCTTGCCCTTCGCTCCTCTAGCGCGAGCGTCTTCGGCACGGCGAGCTTTCTGTATTTATACATTACAATATATATATATATATATATATATATATATATCTGACGAAGGCCGTGCCACGGCCGAAACGTAGAACAATAAACGTGCGATTTTCGCAAGTGCGCAATTCGTTTCTAAACTATATATATATATATATATATATATATATATATATATCTATATATATATATATATATATATATAGTGTGGGCATTCATTAGCCTCTTCTACTTCATCTGTACATAATCATCGTCACCTTGGTTTCGTCATCATTCTCTGCTGTGGGTTGTCAGCTAGAGTTCAATCTGTGCTTTGGGTGCGAACCGTCATCTGTAGCCTCAAGGCTTAATAAAACGGCGTTATCGTCACAGCTTCACAATATATATATATATATATATATATATATATATATATATATATATATATATATATATATATTGTACTCTTAATGAATGAGTAGTGGGCAATGGGCAACCCAGTTTCCGAGATTCACGAAGACGACAACGAGACTGTCCCTTGTCCTTGTTGCGGCGTAGCTTGAACTGTGCCACCTATCGCTACCAAAGACTACTATTCGACGAGTGTAGTCAGTCTGAACACTCCTCGACAATATATATATATATATATATATATATATATATATATATATATATATATATATATATATATATATATAGAATCAAAGGGTCACGTTGAAAAAACATAACATTTATTACGACGTTTCGGCCGCGAGACCGGCCTTTCTCAAGCTTCTACTACAAATGGTACGCACAAAGTCTACATGACAGTAACGGGGAAAAGAAAGGGAGGGAGCATGGCTGAAGTTGAAAGGGGGAAAAGACGAAAGGAAGAAAAGGGGGAGGGGGGCGGTGTATGGAAGAGTGGTGGCGGCCTTGAAAGCCCAAAGATAAAATTAAAACCACGTGTTTGACGTATACCGAAGTAGAAGTTAAATGAGGGAAGGTGGAGAAGGAGCGGTTTCGGCGCCGCCGCTTTGAGTCACGGGAGCCGTGCATGTAGCCATCAGCTCAGCCCTCTCCTCAGGGCACAACACGCAGCTCCAAGAAGCGCGACGCATGGAGGGCTAAAGAAAGCCAGATGTAGAAAAACTGAGAGCTGTGGCGGCCTGTAGCAACAGGAAAACTGCCTTGGGAAGTTAGAAGATAAAGGAGATACGGGGTGAGATAAAAGAAAGAAGGAGAAAAAGGAGTAGAAAAAGAACGAAAGAAATAAAAGGAAGGGGAGGGGGCGGTGGGCGCGTGGACGCCTGTGTGAGGTGGAGCACAGAAACATTTGCAATACGATGACAGTAAGGTGCACAGTCACAAATACAAACAAAACGGGCTCAGCTGAACAGCCAATACGGATAAAAGCGCGCAATAGAAATATACAGTAACAGGAGAAACAGAATACCATTGCGAGTGTCTTACACAGCAATTATACATACGTATATGTATGGAAACATGCACTAATACACAGACGTATCTAAACACACCTACATACATACACACTCAAAGCATACCTATATATATATATATATGTATATATTAATTTTTAAGGAATGTTAATTTGCCGACGGTCTCGTTAAGCCCGCCAGACATAGTGTTGAACTTGTGTATTAGGTATGATTCACACGCCTCCCTGTCGTAATGGGTCTGGAAGCCGGATCGCAGGATTGTGACTCTGAATTTGTCGAATTGGTGTCCAATGATATTTGCGTGTTGTGAAATTGGAAGTTGCGGCAGTGATTTTACGTGGGCCCTATGGTTATTAAAACGAACTCTGAAGGAAGTTTCCGTTTGTCCAATGTATTGTACGCGACAGACTGTGCATTCTAAAAGGTAGACGACGTTGCGTGTGTCACAATTGAGTTCACCCTGAATTTTATAGCGAAAGGAAGATGCGCTGCTTTGCGCCACGTCAGTTGTATTAATCACACGGCAGACCATGCACCTCGGTTTGTGACAGGGTGCGCAACCTTTGTTATTTTCGCGTGTCGTTGTGGATGTTGTTACTCTGTCCCGTATATTTGCTGCACGCCTGTAGGCTACACGAGGCGGTTCTGGAACGAGTTGCCGCATTTTCTCGCTCTGTAAAAGGATGTTGTGATGTCTCCGCAAAATGGAGTTAATGTTAAGTGCAGGAGATGAATAAGTTAGTATGAGATTGACATGTGCGTTTTGTTTGACATGAGTGGTTTTTCGAATGAGGTCACCACGCTCTTGTTGCCCGGCTTTTCTTATGGCATCCTCAACGACCGACGAAGGATAGCTTTGGCGCTTCAGGTCCACACGGAGTTGCTCGCAGTTGGATGCGAAATCCTCTTCTTTAGAGCATATTCTTTTAAAGCGCAGGGCCTGACTATATGGAATGGAGGTCTTGCAGTGTTTTGCGTGGCTGCTGTGGAAGTGCAAGTAGTGGTGCCTATCGGTCGGTTTCTTGTAGACAGTTGTTAAAAGCTTGTTTTTAGTAAAGGTAATTGTCGTGTCTAGGAAATTTACTTCCGAAGCCGAATATGTAGAGGAAAATGAGATACTTTTATGGACGTTGTTATAATTTGATATGAATTTCAACAGTTCAGCTTCCCCGTGAGGCCAAATTAGGAACACATCATCGATGAACCTTTTGTAGAGGAGGGGCTTTAGTTCGCAGCTCTCAAGAAATTCGGATTCTAGTACGCCCATGAAGATGTTTGCATAGTTGGGGCCGATTTTCGTACCCATTGATGTGCCACTAACCTGGACAAAGTGTTTGCCATCGAATTCAAAGTTATTGAGTTCCAAAACCAGTTTTAAAAGAGTTTCCAATGTTTCCGCGTCTACTTTCTTGTCCAGTGAAGAATGTGTATAAGCGTGCACAACTGCCCTGATGCCGTCCGCGTGTGGGATGTTTGTGTACAGAGAATTCACGTCCATGGTGACGAGAAGGCTGCCATCTGGTACGGAGAGCTCTAGCACTTCGGACAAAAAGTGGCTAGTGTCTTTGATGTACGAAGGAAATGTGGGCGGAATTTCCTTGATCAGCCCATCTACGTAGCTAGAAATATTTTCCGTGATGGTCCCAATTGCAGAAACGATAGGTCGACCCGGGTTATCTTTTTTATGTATTTTGGGGAGGAGGTAAAAACGCCCTGGAATAGGGTTTAATGGAATGAGTGCCTTCGCGGTTCTTTCACCTATCAGATTTTCCTTCACCAGATTACTGAGCGTTGCGTGTACTTGATGTTTAAATTCCTCTGTAGGGTTGGCAGGGCACATCTTATAGAATTTGGTGTCGTTAAGCTGGCGCTGGGCTTCATCCAAATAATCCGCGGCATTGAGGACAACAATTGCGCCCCCTTTGTCGGCGGGCTTAATTACTATATCAGTACGAGAGCCAAGGTTTTTAAGTGCACGTTCTTCTCGTTTCGAAAGATTTTTGCGGAATGGTTTTTCCTTACTAAACTCGCGTATAATGTCGTCTGTGATTGCCTTAATGTAGATGTCTAGGTACTTGTCGCGTTGAGGAGGGGGGGTCCAATGCCTAATAGATGGTAGTATAGGTCCTGTGTCTGATTCGTGAGGTTGCCGGTTGTGGAAGCCCCTCCTCTACAAAAGGTTCATCGATGATGTGTTCCTAATTTGGCCTCACGGGGAAGCTGAACTGTTGAAATTCATATCAAATTATAACAACGTCCATAAAAGTATCTCATTTTCCTCTACATATTCGGCTTCGGAAGTAAATTTCCTAGACACGACAATTACCTTTACTAAAAACAAGCTTTTAACAACTGTCTACAAGAAACCGACCGATAGGCACCACTACTTGCACTTCCACAGCAGCCACGCAAAACACTGCAAGACCTCCATTCCATATAGTCAGGCCCTGCGCTTTAAAAGAATATGCTCTAAAGAAGAGGATTTCGCATCCAACTGCGAGCAACTCCGTGTGGACCTGAAGCGCCAAAGCTATCCTTCGTCGGTCGTTGAGGATGCCATAAGAAAAGCCGGGCAACAAGAGCGTGGTGACCTCATTCGAAAAACCACTCATGTCAAACAAAACGCACATGTCAATCTCATACTAACTTATTCATCTCCTGCACTTAACATTAACTCCATTTTGCGGAGACATCACAACATCCTTTTACAGAGCGAGAAAATGCGGCAACTCGTTCCAGAACCGCCTCGTGTAGCCTACAGGCGTGCAGCAAATATACGGGACAGAGTAACAACATCCACAACGACACGCGAAAATAACAAAGGTTGCGCACCCTGTCACAAACCGAGGTGCATGGTCTGCCGTGTGATTAATACAACTGACGTGGCGCAAAGCAGCGCATCTTCCTTTCGCTATAAAATTCAGGGTGAACTCAATTGTGACACACGCAACGTCGTCTACCTTTTAGAATGCACAGTCTGTCGCGTACAATACATTGGACAAACGGAAACTTCCTTCAGAGTTCGTTTTAATAACCATAGGGCCCACGTAAAATCACTGCCGCAACTTCCAATTTCACAACACGCAAATATCATTGGACACCAATTCGACAAATTCAGAGTCACAATCCTGCGATCCGGCTTCCAGACCCATTACGACAGGGAGGCGTGTGAATCATACCTAATACACAAGTTCAACACTATGTCTGGCGGGCTTAACGAGACCGTCGGCAAATTAACATTCCTTAAAAATTAATATATACATATATATATATATAGGTATGCTTTGAGTGTGTATGTATGTAGGTGTGTTTAGATACGTCTGTGTATTAGTGCATGTTTCCATACATATACGTATGTATAATTGCTGTGTAAGACACTCGCAATGGTATTCTGTTTCTCCTGTTACTGTATATTTCTATTGCGCGCTTTTATCCGTATTGGCTGTTCAGCTGAGCCCGTTTTGTTTGTATTTGTGACTGTGCACCTTACTGTCATCGTATTGCAAATGTTTCTGTGCTCCACCTCACACAGGCGTCCACGCGCCCACCGCCCCCTCCCCTTCCTTTTATTTCTTTCGTTCTTTTTCTACTCCTTTTTCTCCTTCTTTCTTTTATCTCACCCCGTATCTCCTTTATCTTCTAACTTCCCAAGGCAGTTTTCCTGTTGCTACAGGCCGCCACAGCTCTCAGTTTTTCTACATCTGGCTTTCTTTAGCCCTCCATGCGTCGCGCTTCTTGGAGCTGCGTGTTGTGCCCTGAGGAGAGGGCTGAGCTGATGGCTACATGCACGGCTCCCGTGACTCAAAGCGGCGGCGCCGAAACCGCTCCTTCTCCACCTTCCCTCATTTAACTTCTACTTCGGTATACGTCAAACACGTGGTTTTAATTTTATCTTTGGGCTTTCAAGGCCGCCACCACTCTTCCATACACCGCCCCCCTCCCCCTTTTCTTCCTTTCGTCTTTTCCCCCTTTCAACTTCAGCCATGCTCCCTCCCTTTCTTTTCCCCGTTACTGTCATGTAGACTTTGTGCGTACCATTTGTAGTAGAAGCTTGAGAAAGGCCGGTCTCGCGGCCGAAACGTCGTAATAAATGTTATGTTTTTTCAACGTGACCCTTTGATTCTATAATTGACCTGCTGCCAAGGATTTATCTTTGAAGTATATATATATATATATATATATAGTATGGTGTGCCTAATAGGCCTATCATAATGTTGTACCGTTATGTCAGAACAATACAGTAGGTGCACGGTTGATCCACACTACTTGTATTTTCTGTTGTCTAACTCATACGTTGGATGAATCTTCCAGAATTCCATAAAATGAAGCTTGGTCATGAGACTAGCAATATCTAACTGTACCAACATCAATGTTAGTAAAGGTGCCTCAAGATTCTTGAAATCTTCGGAATGGTTCTGCGGTATAATTTTTATGCGCTTTCTATAAATAAGTGTTGTTGTGTCTCGTTTACAGCATGCCCACATTATTTATGCAAGAATGGCGGCATATGTGGATGGACACCAAAGGCGCCCAGTCCTACTTGCGACTGCCGGGATGGATACGAAGGCCGTCGCTGTAATCTCCTGGCCAGCGTCGTACCGGATGCGGGCAAGCTGACATCGAAAGGTAACGCCTGTGCGACGTTTACTTGAAAGCAAAGTTCGTCACCAGCTGTGATTTAGTAATTAGTGTATGCCTAATTCTGCTCTGACAGCAAATACTTGGGTATTTAGCAGGCGCGGAAAACAAGGCATAGTTTTTACTGTCCGATAGATTAAACGGCATTTCAGCGGCCTTCACGTCATGTAATCGGCGATTTTTAGACACCGCACAGGGAGCGTTTCATATAATATGCTCTTCACTTTACATGTAATACACAGAGCGATTACTAAAATCGCATGCCACGCTGTCAGATGAAGCCCAAAGGACAGCTTTCTGTGCGAAACAATTGTGTTTGAATACTTCGTTCACTTTCAAGCATCGGCTGTAAGCAAAGGAAAGGCGCGGATCATTTTACGTGAAGCTCTCACCACAATAAACACTGAAACATTTCTTGGTGAACTTCAGCAACTTTGACCATATCCAGCTATGATGCCGGCTATGTTTCGGTTCCCTGCTGGTCGTATCGTCCCCTGTAGTTATGCGACGAAATCAATCGTAGGGTATGAATGTATGAGAAATATGACGGGTTAATTTTCACATTGCTAACATGATGTACTTGTTATGCACTACTTGATTAACGATAATACGATCATACGTCGCTCGTACATGACGAAGGGTCTGTGGATGTGCGCCATAGTTGACTGAAAGACAGAGAGAGGTAAGGAAAGGCAGGGAGGTTAACCAAACATGCATCCGGTTGGCTACTCTGCGCTGTGGAAAGAAATAAACGGGTGAAATGCAATGAAAACTAGAGGAAGAGAGAGAGAGAAGATCCCATTCACGCGCACATTCGCACAAGCACACTGTCTAGAGCGGTCGCGAAGGCCCGTCGACTTTAGGTACGTCAGTAACACCTTCGTCGCCTTCTGAGCCACCGAAGCATGTGACCAGAGTCCAAGAATCTTGGCTGCTGAAAATGGCCTCGAGTCCAGCCTACCGAATACCAGTTGAAGTTGGTAGCGCGGGGTGTCATAATTACGGCAAATACATGGCACGCGTCCAGCAGTTTCATCAGTTCCGCAAAATAGACGGGTAGGTGTGTCAGCCATCACGATCTGACACGAATATGCCTTCGTAAAGGCCACCCCCAAGCAGAAGTGACCTAATGTTAACGCTGTAGCCTATGTCAATCAAAGTAATAGCAAAAGAGACATTGAAAAGTTAACTGAACGCACTTCTCACTAGTTAAACGACAGGGAGACATACCAATTGTTCTAGCTTGCTATTGGAATGCGCTGTAGTGATGTAAAGCAACAAAGGATGTGGGACGTGGGTAGCAATCGTACCGGGTGTTCGAGGGGCCAAGCAAGGCTAGGCACTCGTCTACGGCAGCTCACACTATGCGTGCTATATACTGCAAATGAACGCGTTTACCATCAGTTGTGGTGATGGCTGTCCTACGTGAGTCGTTGCGTAGGTGCTCGTCTAACGTGAATTCTCTTAGTAGAGTGCGTTGAGCGCTTCAGCATTAATGCAACAAACACAACTTATTTACTACGACCACTGAGTATGCTGTTGTCCATCTTTGCTGGACCTCATAGGAACGCCATTTACGATATGTACATGAGCGCACCGGAACATCCATTTCTCCGACAAAAAAAAGACGTGTTTTCTCAACCTCAAACGTTTTGAGAAGAGAAACAGACCCCTCTAACTGAAAACTGGTCCATTCGCACAAAGGCGTAGATCCTACCCTTAACGGATGACAGAATACCAGACAATTTGCCATGTAGGCCATTTCCTCGCAAACTGCTTGGCATAGAGCACAGCTTCGCACAGTGCGTGGCATCTGCCCGATTTTTCTGATCTCTCATATTTTAGTCACCCGACTATGGCCCAGAGCTAAAATGACTCACTTATTGTTTGCTGTACGAGAACCTCGTGATACCGACTACAAAGGGTGCGTTTGAAAGCCGTATTCTTGCAACGATGATGGTAGCCTGTTGGTTAGCATGCCTTCTAGGCAATTTTTACATATGTTAGATAGGTGTGCAAGATTAGTGTTTTAAACGAAATGATAAATGAGGCTAACGAGTTGGCAGAGACAATTAAAACGGCTTACCTGAGGGTATGCGAAATCGTCTTTAGTCAGTGAGGTGCCTGCTGCTTGTAGTGTAGAATCACTCAGCACTGTTCGCAAAGAGAACACAGGAATTTTCGGAAATACTCACGCTGTGGTTAAAATTTCGCTCTTTCGCCGAAACCTATTCCTCGTTCATACTGAGAGAGCACAAGCTCAACTGCACGTTCTCTTATTTTAAACTGAAAGCACTAAGGGGCTCGTGTCACAGAAAATACAGCATCGGCGCGCGGTGTAGGTGCCGGCGAACGTGGAGGAAAAAATCATCCCGAACAACCTCGACCACCCAGGCCCTCCGCTCTGGTGCAGTTGGGTTCAATTTGTCGAATTAAAATCCGCAACAACGACTGTAAACTACCGCTCAACTACAACATACACACATGGTAGCTTGCACAGTAATTTCAATGCACGAGAAAACATATTTCTGCTACGAGGAAACTCAAACACAAACCCCTTTTTCCAGCCTTTCTACCATACTAACAGTGGTGCGCCGGGCAGCGCCACCTATATAAGGGATGCGTTGTCCTGTGTAGGCCACTCGCGTAAACATCATCTAGTCGGTGCTCGTGCTATGCGTCCCACGGTTAAAGGGCCCCTAAACCACCAAGAGGTCAAAATTTAGTTGTTGTGTTGCTTTTGTGCCAGGTGTCCGCAACGAACACGTAGCCTGCAAGAATTTTTCGAAACGGTGCCGAAATAGCCGAGTTACACGCGTTTGATTATTAAAACGCGGCGCTTGCTTGTTTCGCTCTCTCCTGCAGCCACACCGGGTTGAGTGTACGCCACCAGTTTGAGTGAATTTATGTCTGCACTTGTGGTCTTTTCATTGGTAGTTTGCATCGTCCACGACTTAACGAATTTCAATGACACTGTAGAAGGAGAGGAATACGTTGGTTCATAGGGTAGAGTCATGGACGTTTATTATCATTGCTCAAGGTTACTCGATAAGTAATTTTATATCACTGTTGTTTCTTTAGGTAACTTTTTAAGTAATCTTTTCTCTGTGTTATTGTTTTCATTCAGAATCTTCGTCTACTGCGGGCGTTGTGGCCGGCATCATTGTTGTTTTGGCTGTCCTTCTTATAGTGGGAGTAGCCGGATTCGTTGCAATTCGCAGAAGACGCATGGCGCAGTGAGTATAACTTTGTATTCGGAAACACGGTTTGACGAGTAAGCTTCTTATTTTAATTTATTTATTTCCCATTAAAAACTGCAAGGTTCGCTCACTCAGCGTTCACGGCTTATGTGCGAGCGCGTGCACAATGCGACCTTCATGTGCATTATACAGGAGTCTGTCAAAAATGCGTTGGTTGCGTCTAAATATGCTGGTTTCTCCAAGGTCGGCAGACTCCTAATGAAGGCGCAGCGGGGCCTCACAGTCCCTTTAGCTAAGCCAAGGTTGTCACTGACGAAAACCTGTGCTTTCACGAGAAACCCATGCAATTACTTTGACATTCTTAGTCGGTTACCTTGTTACTTCATCGTAATTAACTTCAGTCATTGATGCAGGCTATCCTATACTCGTATACCGATGTGACGCATACGTTGGCCCGTGGTATCCGCCGCGCGTGAAACCCCTCCGCTTTAGGTTTCACGTAGGAATCGTATGCGAACCCGGCGGGTGCTCGTGTGCACTGTGAATCTAACACGGTGACTCCTGCACTGAAAGTCGAAGCTCTGCGCACTCGGCCATCTCCGAAGTGTTTCCGCACCCGCCTCCGCGACGTTTTGTCGCCTTGTCGTTTTCCTTTCCTCCTCGCGCAACGAGCTGACTCCTTGTGGACGGCCGAACGTAAGCGCCACATACATTTTTTTTCTTGCTGAGACTTGGAAGTAATGATATTATAGTAATGAAATTACTTTAAATAAATGAATTTGTGCTATAACAAGTAATATAATGAGTTAGTATTGTGGGCTTGTAATTTAGTACTTAGTTTCATTATTAAACTACCAGCCCAATTACTTTTGTCTAAGATATAGCACGTCCGTTTCTTTATAGCATGAAAAAATTCACACAAAATAGAAATAAATACAAGTTAATATAAGTGTCAAACCTAGACTGTAAGAACAAAACAGGCCACAAGAAAAGCCACATATTATGTGTTGTAAATCTATAAGAGCTGTATGAAGTCCGCATATGGGTTAGTTTGTAAACGAGCTCTGGTTAAAGTAATTCCACAGCAATTTCATTAGTTTTAAAAGTAATGACAATGTAACACCATTGAAATGAAGGTGTTTAGTGGTCACGTACGGCATCTTTACAGTAGCAGGTATTAGTATAGAGCTATGAAATCGCGGCGCGTCACGTGTAATGAGTGGATATAATGCGATAAGGAATGAATTATTCTTGCTTCTTCGCAGGAACTCAGCAGTCTTCATCGACAATCCTTCATACGATGCTTCAGCTGATGAAACAAGTAAGGAGTACATTTCCATCATTGGCTACTTTCCTCAAGACTTCCTGAACACTGTCTTTCTAACCAAACTTCACGCAGCATAAGTAACAATGGAAACATCTTCGCCTCTCTTCACCACATTATTTATTCCTAATGAGTCTTACAATCAATGGCAGTACGCAAGAAAAACACGAAAGAAACATTGCAGGAATGTTTCCTATATGTTCTGATGTGTTACAAAATCTGTATGTCTGAGTCATCCACAGTTGTGACAAAATGGGTAGTAAATGATACATAGTGAGCTGATTGTTCATACACTGAACAAAGTCTCTTGGCTGTGACGTGAGGTGGTGAAGCTGTAGACGATGAAAAAGGAGCAGCTGCACGATAAGGTCATTATAGTCGTTGTGAATATGCGCAACAGATGCATCACGGCCTCTTAGAAAACAGGTACTTCGAAGCTCTTTCAAATTTTTGTCTTCCACCCAACGCTCAGACACGCGCCTAGCCATATACTTTGTTTGCCCTCTTCACCAACTCTCTATAAGCAGGTATGCTTTCCACGACGTCATGGATAATTATGCGAGAAATTCTGCCATAAGCCTACCTCGCCTATGCTGTAAACCGAAGTTAACTTTTGACCGGCACCGCAGGCCAGAAGAGCAAAGCCGGAAGTGTTCGTAAAACCACGAGCGCGATCTCGTACGTGACTCTGTCATCAGGCAGTAGTATCTTATAATTCCGCTATTATCGCATTCATCTGCTTTCATATTTAACGGTGACTTTGTTAATTAAAAAAGCACGAGCTAGTGCCTCAAGCAGTTACAATACAAAGAAAAAGGGAAAACTTTGTTTTGAAGGGGGAGTCATCGTTTCATAGCTGTTTTGTTTTCCTTTGTCTCTGTGGTGCCCATACGCTCCTGCTTGTACCTCTAGATCAACTGGTGTCCTGGGTAGAGAGGTGTGAAGGTGACTGTAATTACCCTCTGATGACAGCTCTGATTATAAACATCGTACGCAGCTAGTGCTGCCACATTTCCCAGGCCTTCGCTCTTTACCGTCATTTAAATTCTGAAATTTCTTTATAAATTTGCGCTACTCTTTTCTCCCTTTCCAGAGATCAACTGACGGGCCACATTTCCATCACAACACTCGGACCTTGGATGACTAGAAGCTCGCTGTTTGGGAACGGGGGAACGACGCCTATCGCCTGCTTTATTTATATTGTTTATAAGTTTATACCAAAACATTTTTGTAAAAAGTAAGAATAAAGGCACCGGAGAAATGCAATGCTACAGTGTTTTCACCAACGTTTATTTTGCAACAAATTCAAGCTATGCAAACTGCGAAACCGTGCAGCAGTCAGAGCGCAGCGCATGGGAATTATGTGCGAAATAGCAACTGAAGATTAAGATAATTTAATCGTTGCATACGATCCATTCGCTACTATATGGAAACGTCGTAACTAAATAAAAGAAATAGACAAGCAGCCTTCTTATAAAAAAAATTAAACAGAGAGTGCCACTTGAGACAACATACAAGTGGACTTCTCTACTTGAGAGTCGCAACCGCTTTCCTTAGCAGCGTAATCGCACATCATTACTGACCCTCCTGCAACCTGAAAAGTGCAGGAGAACCGAAATCATGGCGGCGAAAACAAAGCCCGGAGTGTTCTACGCGAAACAGTACCTGTTTCTTTTTTCTAAGTGATGCAGTCGGATACAGAAACAGCGAAGTCGTTGGGATAATGAGCGAAAAAAGAAGGAAGGAAGAATGTGGATCAAGGTAACATATTTCTTGCGTGAGATGCCACACTTCCTTGGTTAATCGACACGCGCTCAGCGGAGCAGTGGTTTACATCACCTGTATACATCTGCGCCTACAGCGCTGTATATTGCCGCAACTGAAACTCGTGTACCAGTCAACATTGCCGCTTTTGTGTGATTCCATCCACTGAGTGAGTTTTGTCAATTTTTTTCAAAACTATAAACGAATGCCGATCGACAACGTGGAAGTTTCCTCGTTCCCTATGTTCCGCTTGAGCACTTATTTCTGGTAGCGAAAATACCATCTGCCCTAGCGCTGTGCTAAATTAGGTGGTAGAAGCAGCATAGGCAACATCATAAGACTTGCGTACTGCATAAGATTTTAAAACCTAGAGCACAACATCACTGCTGCGTATTCCTGGAGGTTAAAGGCGCATTAGACAACGTCGTACACGAGCGGATCCTACAGGTCCTAACGTCTGTAAGAGTCATTGGCATTGCGTACCGCTGGATACTGGTAATCCCACTGATTTTCTGTGTACATATCTAAATGATAGTGACACAACTCCTCACTCAGTCCCTCGAGGAGTTCCCAAAGCGAAGTATTGAGCCATACCTTATACTGCAGGCCCACGAGGGACTTCAGCCGGAGTGGATACAAATACATTGAAATAATACATTACGCATGTATTGCGTAATGTATTGCGTAAACACTGAATAAAACCATACCGTTTCACCGCCCTGGAGAAGTGTATCCCGACTTCGGTTGAGATTTCTTTATACCCAGATGACGACTGCGTATGGTCGAAATCGACGTGTTAGACACGCAAGGTTGTAGAAGGCAATTAACTGCGTTGAGAAGTTCTTACAGACACGCATTAACCATGTCACCTGACAAGTTGCGCCGCCGGAGGGTTCACTATAAGGTAGACATGTCGCGCTATCAGTTTAACGTGGCCGTAGCTCACATCTAAAACGCACCAAGTCACAAGTTCTTCCGAGTGACATTTGATACATTAGTGACATGGTCGCTTCACATAAGAGGCAAAACGTGAATCTACGTATACACAAAAATTTTCTTCATGATATCCAGCAGTGCTGGTGGCTGCTCTGCGGGCGCTCTACTGCGAGTGTACGCTTCTCCCTGCGAAGGTCTTTTGGGGTACAGCTTTCCTGCGCTACAGGGACTTTCAAAGTATTCAGGCGCTCGCGAATATGCAAGCTACAGCGCGGAGGGCATGCCTGGGCCTACCAACAAAAAACTTCGACTGTAGGAACCGTAACAGAAAGCCGGACACTTTCGGTTCCACTGCTACTGAGGCAAGAGTTTTACAGCGAAAGCTGTATATGGCTAGGAGAAAAGAAAAACCGTTCGGCATCTGTGTCACGAGCGGTCTCCATTGGCTGCGCCTTCCAGTGACGTCGTTCTCTGCGCCGTACCAAAGCGCGCGTGCCATTGGCTGGCCCGTGAGTGACGTCGTCCATCCCGTCACATCCGTGGCGCCGAGCACGCGCGCATCAGCTTCGACTGAGAGCCTCCACATGGGTAAGCCACGGATGTTAGCTCGCGATGTCGAACGCTTGCAACGACGGCGCGCCGAAGAAGCAGCGTTGCGGGCAGAACAGCGTCGACGTGATGATTGCGGGAGCGCGTTCGCCGGGGCGAACGCCCGCTTTCAGCGAGAGTTTCTCCAGCGGCACTTTCGCTTCGGCTGCGACGTGTGTGTCGGGTTGAACCCACTGCTAAACACCGGGGTATCACATTCGCTGGTTAACCATTTGCACGGAGTGCTTGGGCGGTTATTTTCTTCCTATCTATCTATCTATCTATCTATCTATCTATCTATCTATCTATCTATCTAATCTTTGCTAGTGGTACAGTAAGATAATAAAATACAGTTGAACGTGCAGGAGGAGGTCTCAAAGGCACAAAAACAGCGGGCGGGTCCTGTTAACAGACTAGAAAGTTGATAAAGTGAACAAGTAACTATAAAAAAATGTAGCTGATCCCTCTGTCAAAGGGATCGGTATAACACGAAAGTGAAATGGGTCTTCGCATAAGCAGGTGAATGTTAAATGTTACATCGAGGTGAATTTGCCCATTGCTATCGGCGTTTCGCTGTTACGGCAGCGTTTGTCGTGGATGAGTCCACGTCCACGCATCGCCTCCATAACATCAAGAGCCAACCGCTTGTGGTAACTGAAGTAGTTTGCGTAATAACTGGGCACAGTCCATAGTAAATGCCGTGCGACAAAGGTATCAGTCATATATACTTGCGCCACATTGACCCATCAATGTTGTTGCCGTGCTTGAGCGTCTAATTTTACAGCAGTGTTCTTGTTGCCATCACGCTCAAAGAGTAGTCGGTAAGGAAACGCTACACACGACGAAATGCAGCCGGTGCTCTACCATTGCGCTATCGGCGTACATAAGCTGTACGAACCTACGTTGAAACGAACGCGGCTATGTTCTTTCTTATCAGGCTTCTTTCTGATGCACGCGCGGCTCCGCCCGCGTGCATCCAGGCGGACCTTGGAACGCGCCTGGAATGGTGAGGCGAAGTGAAGCTGCAGTGATTCACTTCGCACCCCCTGGATGGCGGCACCGTTCCAGGCAGTGTGAGCCTGGATGTTCTCGCGCCGAGCCGGACGAGAGCGTCGTAGAGACGCATGTAGCACGGAAAATCATAACCTTTAAGATTCGTTCCTGTTACACGGAGCCTCTTTTTGTTTACTCCGGGCGGTAGGCTCGAAATCCACATATGCGCTATGTAATTGCAGCCCATGAGCTCCGAGATTGTCGATGGCCATCATCGCACACCCTAGTGGAAGCCATTATTTTTTCAGCAAAAGTAGGCAACTATATGTGCGACAAGCCAGAAGCTTTCAGTAACAAAAACAATAATAGCGCACTTTTCATTTTATACAGCTGCCGTGTGTACACAAACGAGTATGTACGGCATTTCTTCGGCATCGCATACACCTTTAAGTCCGCTCGAAGGTAGCTTCCGCGTAGTATGAAAAGCCAATCTCGGAGGCAATGCTTTCAGTTGCGCAGGAGCACAAGCGCAAAAAGAGGGAACGATAGCAAGAGCCGGAAACACGTCAAACACGCATATATGTATATATATCTGTGCAGGGAAATGTGCGGGGATTTTTAGCGATGCATGCAGAATATACGGCGCGTTCGAACAGCCTCGGGTGTATGCGCAGTGGTAGCGCACCGGCCACCTTTCGTCGTGGAGCGGGCTGCTACGGCTTCGATTCCCAGCGCATCAACAGAAGCTTTAGGGGCGAAGTTCCTTAAGGTTTGGGTCTGTCCGTCCGTTGTTCCTTAGTAGCGCGTTACCTTCAAAGAAATGAATGATTCTACGCGTGGGAGGCGCGCCCTCGGCGCGTGTTTGCCGCAAGGAGGTTTTAAAAAAAAAATCTGGAGTGGCAGCGGCCGCTGAACCTTACCGCAACAAGTGAAGCAGGCGTTTGCCCTTAGTTCAGCCCTAAAACCTTGCCTAAGTGTCCAGAAACCAGTATCAGTTCAAGCGTTCTTGACCTGCTAATGTAAACCCTAGACTAATTATAATGTAAAAGCGCGTTGTTTTGATTTAATAGACCGCCATTGAACAACTATCAATGCCGCGATATTGCACACAAATTTTCTCGATGTTCATGTTTCATTCAAAAACCCGTGGCACAAACGGGCACAAAAAGGATTGTCTGCCTAGCAAAGTTGACCGCTTTAAAGGTGTTAAAAGCGTCAGGAAAACGCTTTTACTTTTGTGCTATTTGAATGCTGTTAATCGATGCCCTCAGTAAGATGGCGGCCGCCGGCTTCACCTTTAGCACAAAATCGCCACTCCAGAATTTTTTTTAAACCTCCTTGGTTTGCCGGCGCGTTGACTATGGAAACGCTCTTTCTTCGATGCACGCTCTACCAGCTCGCAAAGAAGGAGAACGCGCCCTCACCCGCTAGAGACAAGCTTGACGCAGGCAGCGTCTTCTAGCGAGTTTCTTGATTGAAAAATACCGACTGCTTGCGCTGGAGAACCGTGCACCGGCCACCCATATATATATATATATATATATATATATATATATATATATATATATATATATATATATATATATATATATATATATTCACTGGATCTTGACTTCATATATATATATATATATATATATATTCACTGGATCTTGACTTGCAATGAAGTGCCGGTGGGAGATTTCACTTGTGCGTAGTTGAACCATAAGGATTCGTAGCGTGCGCGTTAACTAAATTAATCCGGAACTCGGCACGATCTACTATGAACCTCCGGAGCTTCGCCCACTCATCACCATTCACTCCGTGGATATGCTGTGAATTTTTTTAAACGAAGCACAATTAGTAATTGTTATTTGCTAATTCAATACAGGGCCCAGGGAGTAAACTTTCCTGCCAGAAACTTGCTTCAGCGTGAGTACTACAACTATGCCTGCGACGCCGACAGCAGTTGGGAAATACAAGCTTCGCTTGACAAAAAGTCAGGAAGCCAATGGGAAACCATGCTTGCTAAGGAATGTTCTTTTTGAATTTGGCACCTAGGATAAAGTGACAGATTTCATGCAATAAATGTGTTAAGAAATATTTAAATTATTTGGAATAAGGACTACGCGCAAAGAAATGAAGAAAAAGCAGTTTAGACATTTCTTTGCGCGTGGTTTTTATTCCGAGTATGCGTGACCAACTAGCTCAAAGTAAAGCTTACCTCAATTATTTTCTTCGGAAAGGCCAGTTGACAAAATAATACGTCACTTATAGGAGTGTTTTACTATATGTACATATCAGAATTGAGGGATGCAATGTATGGACTAGAACTATTAGGAAAATTGAAACTTAGTCTCTTACGGAGTGTCTAGTGCATTTGTCAAGACTTTGCTTATATGCTATTCCAGGCTCCATTATGGCATGAAAGAGGAACGAAGTAAACTGAAATGATATATTAGGAGAACTAAATAAATGAATAAGGAGACAACACAATAAAAAAAGGAAATCACAAGAATATAAAACAAGCAATTAATAGTATCACAATTAGAAACGACACCTGGAATAGAAAGTGGGGCTAGCGTTATTGATCGATCTGCTTCGAATTGTTGAATAATTTTCGCTTTAGCTGATATTCAAGCTCTCCTCGTTAGTGCAACGGGTACAGTGACCTCCAGTCACGCCTTTGACTCTTAGCAAGGACAAATTTCTCGTGAACCAGGAGCCTTACTCTGTGAGAAATGCGTATGGATTTCGTCTTAGCGATGTGCGACAAACAGGTGGGTGCCAGTTCTCCCCTCACGATTCATCTTACATGTAGCGGGATTCTGCAAAATTCGTTTCCGAAAGCTTCGGAGTATAGGGTCGTAATCAAGTAAAACTTCCTTGAGGAAGTAACTAACATCTTCAAGGTGATGTAGCTAAACGAAACAGAAAATTCCCATTGCAGTATTTCTCAGGCAGTGTTCTTTCGCTTGAGCTGCCGAGACAAAACTAGCTTTAACAATAATATGGTTAATGATAATAACAGACGGGATTTACGTGCCAAAACCAGCTGTCATTATAAGGCATGCACTGTAGTCGGGGGCTCCGAAATAATTTTGACTACCAGGGGTTTCTTTCATGTGCACTTCAATCTGAGCACACGGGCGTTTCCTGCATTTTGCCGCCCCCCCCCCCCCCCCTTCATAACGCGGCCGATGTGACAGGAATTTGATCCCGTGACCTGGATCTGAGCATGCGACCTGTCTAGCGATGTGGAACTGTCGATAAGTCGTATGACTCTCGAACTATTGTTAGTAAGAAAAACTGTCGATAGCCCTATCCATTGAACGATTTCAAGGTTTAACGACACGGCGGAACAGCATCTTCCATATTCTAAGAAAAGATCTTGGATCCTGGTCGAAGAAATAATATTCACCTTAAAAGTGTAAATTGTGCTGCAGGTGCTAACTCTATGAACAGCAGACAACTAACACAGGTTGTTATAGATATACTGGAACGTTTGAAGGAGGCCATGAAATCAGTGTATCGATATGAGTAGGCTCGCTTCTTTTTTTTTCATTTTTTGAACAGGAAAGGGGTATATAAGTTGTCTGACCTATCGCACGAAAGCTGCAAGGGTGCTTAGAACCGGCACTAAAAATCGAAGTTGGTGAAGATCTTCATTACAATACCCCCCCCCTTCCAACCCTTCGTGCATATATAAATAGACACTCATAGAGAACTACAGTTACCATCTCCTCCAACATTGTTGGACAGAAGACAAAAGAGCGAGCGTTTTCGATCCGAACAAGCACGGGCTGCGTTAGGGGTTGTGTTATTGCTGAACTAAGCCAGCGATTTTCAGAAAACCCAGCTGACCCTGCGGTTAGACCACATAGCAGGTGGCCGCAAACGAAGCTGCGTTTAGAACCGGAACCTCGAACGTGGAACCATCGGATTGCCGGTACCTGTAGTTGAATCCACTGTAAAGGAAGCACGTTTTAGTATTCACGAAGCTTTTGGCGATGCTCCACACTCTAAAAACCAAGGGAGAGCTGGGCACTCACTTTGGAGGAGTACTTTCGTGTCCCAAATTTAACTTCTTTTTTCAGAGTAGATCAACCCCATTGCAGGGTACCGGTACTCTCGCCAAGAGAGAGTAGTAGGACGCCTCCGAAGGGGATTCGAAGACTCTTTTGAAGAGAGCTCTACTACCCCACCAAGCGGGGTGCTAGTACTCCCAGAGGGAGTAGCAGAGACAAAAAAAGAAAAAAATCAAGGAAATGCGAATCATGCATAAGGAACGTGAAATGGATTTGCATTGTTGTATCGCTATACCGAGTTTGGTACATATGAAGTTAACGAAACGGCCGCAAGAGGACCATGACTGTGGCATGTAAACCATGCCGCTCATACACGTATGTCATGATTCTCACGTTATGACTTGTCATTTACGTTCGTCATGCAGTCGTGTTGTGCCATAGAAATTTTGGTTACATCCCTTTAAAGAAACGAGTGGCATGTAGATCATGCCGCTAATGACATGCATGTCACGATTTTCTTGTTATGACCTGTCATTTACGATCGTCATGCAGTCATGTTGTGCCAAACCAATTTTCGTATAGGCTCCGTGCAGTCGAGTTTTCCATGTGCTACATCAGCGCCAGAATGCACTGCCTGGTGGAGAGAAGAAGCAAAATTGGGCAGACTCTGACAGGAAAATACGCGAACGCGATGCGTGTCTCCAACTCTCTAGCAGCAGCGGCCGCCCGTCCCACCTTCTTTCGTTTTATTTCCTTTGAGACGCGCGCTCCAAACCTGCGGCAAACTGTTCCAAAGGGCGACGCCGCGAGCGTTCGTGTGGTTCGCAGCACGCCCGGAAAGCAGCGAAGAAACGCGCGCGTCGCTGTCGCCTCGGTTTCCACCGTGCGCGACTGAGTCGTCCGACGAGAGCTACGTAGCGCCCTCTGGTCAGTAGACGGAGCCATCCCATTAACGAAACGGATGTATAGCGCCAGGACCATGGCATGTAAATCATGCCGGTCATGACACGCGTGTCATGATTCTAATGTTATGACCTGTCATTTACGTTCGTCATGCTGTCGTGTTGTGCCATAGCAATTTTGGTATACATCCCGTTAACGAAAGGCCTAGCATGTAAATCATGCCGCCCATGACATGCATGTTACGCTTTTCATGTTTTGACCTGTCAATTATGTTCGTCATGCAGTCATATTGTTGCATACCAATTTTCCTACACATCCCACTAACGAAACGGCCAAGAGAGCACAAGGACCTCGGCATGTAAATCATGTCGCTCATGACATGCATGTCATGATTTTCATGTTATCACCTGTCATTTACGTTCATGATGAAGTCATCTTGTGGTATGCCAATTTTCGTATACATCCCGTTAACGAAACGCGTGGCGTGTAAATCATGTCGCCCATGACATGCATATCATTATTTTCATGTTGTGACCTGTCAGTCATGTTCGCCATGCAGTCCTGTCGTGGCATACCAATTTTCGTATACATCCCATAAACGAAACGGCCAGGAGAGCACCAAGACCGTCGCATGTAAATCGTGTCACTCATGACTAGAGACCGGAACTTCAGGCAAAATGCCTATTTTTTCCTGGAGTCCGTTTCGAGCCTATTTAACATATAAGCACGAACTAAGGGAAGGGAAACGTTTTAATCAAACATTTATTGTGCCTATAAGTGCCTATTTCGAGCTTCGTGCCTATATCGGCTTTTCAGCACCTAAAGATGCCTTTTCGCGTTCGTCGAGTACACGTTTTGCTTCAATGAGCTGTTCATACGGAGGAAAACAAGAAGCACTTAGTGTGGCGATATTAACTTCAACAGTCGCATAGCGCGCTAGTTATGTTTTTTTTTTTTTGTTCACGTTTTTAGCTCCTGTTAAGGCGCGATTACGGTGCGGCTTAGGGTAGACGCGCGCATGCGCTTCGTCACGTCGGCGAAAACAGACCATAGTTCGACGCACTTCCACAGCCAACGTATAACTGGACTCTGCCGATGTGCTCCGACGCATGTGACGCTCGCCAACGCGCCGATAACGTCGGACTATAAACGCGCCTTTACGTGAGCGGAGTGTATCCCAGCGAGGTAAAGCGAGGCTAACCTAGCGCTAGTGCGCCCCCCTAAAAGATCTCCGTCGCTTGGTTCGAGAAGCACGGCGGTTGCGTGAGCGAGGCTAGGGTGTACTCTAGCGAGGGGAAGGGAGGCTAGGCTCGCGCTAGTGTTCCCTCCCTCTCCCCCTTGAAGATCTCCATCGCTTGGTTCGAGAGTAGTGCACCTCGGCGGTTGCGTGAGGGAGGCTAGAGTCTACTCAAGCAAGTCAAAGCTAAGCTACGCTTGCGCTGCAGCCTACAGCCTACGCGTCAGTTTCGGTGGCATTTGTGTTTTTCATAACGGCAGCTGTCGGTAGTCTGCCGAGCATTGCCGAAGAAAAAGACGCCGAAAAGTGTCCTTGTCAGGCAATGGACCAGTGGATCGCAGTGCTACTCCGTCGATGAAGAAACGGTATTTTGCCATCCATGTGGAAAGCAGGTGAGAAGACATTGCAAAGGTCAACAATATGTTGCGTTTGACGTCCACTCTGAAACACGTATTGGCATAAAGCTCCCAACATTGCTTACGCAACTGCCAATTCGAATAACCCCTGAGTCTTCGCAATAAGATGCATTTTTTGGTGACTTCACGGGCACTCAGAGTCATTGTTTTGTTATTTTTATATCCGTATCTGTGAACTCGCATGCAACAGGAAATGTGCGGAGCATTCTCGGTCGGATACAGGTGTAAGCATTTCGATTTTAAAATGCACGCTCGGGCTCGTGTTATCTAACCTCGCCATTTCCTCAGAGTTTTTCAACAGCCGCAAGGAAAGAAAGCACAAGCGCAAGTGCACTAAAGAAGTTCCACGTATCCAACGCACCTTCCTAGTGCAAATCGCTCTTTTATTCTCGCAGGTACCGTATGAAAAAAAATTACAGAATATCCACGGGGTGAATCATGATGAGTGGGCGAAGCTCCGGAGGGAATTATCGGTAAACCGTGAATCTTCCGTGTAATTCGCCCAGTCGATCATCACATAAAGATGTGAGAAACACTGTATTGGAACGGTGGATCTCGCGTTTGAGGGGACGCTAGCACAAACGCGTTAGAAACGTGCAGTACACTCTAGTAAGGGGGAGATGCCACAGCGTCTTACGCAGCCCCTTACACAGGCCGGAACGCGCACCGCGTTTGCCGACGCCATCACATGACTGCTGAGAGAGTATAAGGCGGAGAGGCCACAGCGTCTTACACCAGCTTCTTACACGGGCCGTAACGCGCTAGCACAAACGCGTTAGAAACGGGCAGTGTTTCGTTAATGTTGGGTATTTAGTGTCATCGTGGTGCATGTGTCTATGTGCGCTTCGTGGCGTAGTGGCTAGCGCCGCGCGTTCAGAGGTGACGGGTCCCTGGTACGATTCCCCGCTTCGGACACAACTTTCGGAATTTTTTTTTTGTTATAAAAGTAGACTGACACGTACAGCGACGATCCAGGAGACAGAAAGGCACTCGTTCCCCGCGCACCCAGGCACAGCCCGCGCAGCAGCCAATCGGAGAGCAGCTGCACCGCCAACGCCATCTAGCGTACCTTCACCCAACCGCCATATTGTACGCATGTCTATGGGACAGCGCCCTCTCGGAAACGAGACGAGAAATGGAGATGACAGAGAATGCGTACAGCGCCATCTAGTGTATCGTCACCCAACTGCAGTTTGCATGCATCTCTATGGGACAGCGCCATCTATTGTATGCTAAGGGAAACGCTACTGGCTACGCAGGACCGAGAACCGCCGAGGTGATGCCATGAGGAGCTTCGCCCCTGAAATTGTGTCATCTGGAGCAGCACGAGAAAACAACGTTGCATCAAGCCAACGCTCTGCGCAACGAACCATCAACGTCGAGATAGTCGTTCTTGTCTGAAGCTTTTGCTGAAGGAAAGAGAAGTGAATTCAGCGCAGACTTATGCGAAGCATTGGTCGCTGCTAACATCCCTTGGGCGAAGATCGAAAACAAGACATCCAAGAATTTTTTGCAAAAGTACAGCAACCAGAATACACTATCAGAGTCCACTCTTCGCAAGCAGTACCTGCGGCCAATGTACGAGGACACGTCAGCAAAAATCAGACGAGAACTCGGTGAATTATACATATGGATTTCAGTGGACGAGACAACACATGCGACCGGACGATTACTTGGACATTTTGTAGTTGGAAAGCTCGATGCAAAAGAGAAACAACACCTTTCTTGGTATGCTCGAAACAACTGGAAAAAACGAGCGGTGATACCATCGCCTACTTTGTGAACTCGTCCTTGAGGGTACTGTATCCCTCCGGATCCCACGACGACCGAGTACTGCTGCTCTACACAGATGCAGCAGCTTATATGCACAAGGCTGCTGCACTTCTCAAGATCTTTTATCCAGAATTATTGCATGTCACTTGTCTTGCCCATGGGCTTCATCGGGTCTGTGAAGAGCTGAGAAAGTCGTTCAGTTCTGTTAACGAACTAATAGCCGCAGGCAAGGCAGTGTTCCTTAAGGCGCCTTCGCGCGTTCGTGCCTTTAAAGAGCAGTTGCCGGATGTGCCTCTTCCACCGGAGTCCGTTGTTACCTGCTGGGGAACTTGGCTGAAGGCAGTGGACTACTACAACAAACACTTCGCTTGTGTTAAGGCTGTTATTAACAGCTTTGCAGCGTACGAGAGCATCGCCGTGAGAAGAGCCCAGACTGTTCTACACCATGATACACTTGAATCTGACTTGGCCTATTTGTGTGCTCATTTTACTTTCCTTGCAGAAAGCATACAGAAACTTGAAAGTTCGGGCGCCGCTCTGGCTCAGAGTGTTGAGCTCACCGTCCCCAATGGGCCTGTTGCTGACAGGGTCACCTCAAAGCTTAAAGCTGTCTTGGACAAGAATCCCGGATTTTATGTGCTAAAACAAGTGTCATGTTCTGAGCGGTGCCGATTCGAAGATTCCAGGTAAAATTAGAGCATCAAAAGTGCCGGACTACAAGTACGCTCCACTAACTTCAGTGCACGTCGAGCGTTCTTTTTCCGAATGCAAACAAATACTGACTGAAATAAGGCACAACTTCAAGCCCGAAAACCTTGGGATGGTGCTGGTTTGCCACTGCTTTCATAGCCTTTCTCACAGTGTCCAGTCACCGTAGCTTTTACCTAAATCTGTTCAAATGGTTATTCTTCACCTAATTATTTTCATGAAAAAATAAAATTAACTTTCCCAAAGCACAGGATTTGCCTGCGGTGTTTGTTAGAAGGAAGATTTGTCCTGAAACACGCTGCTGAAGTAATTATGAATTGTGCCTATATATGCCTAAACGATAGTTTTTAACGCCTATATATGCCTAAATGACAGTATTTAGGGCCTATTATAGGCGCCCTAAAACTTTGTTTTTTCGTGCCTGAACTTCCGGTCTCTACTCATGACATGCATGTCATGATTTTCGTGTTATGACCTGTCATTTATGTTCGCCGTGCAGTCATATTGCGGCATACCAATTTTTGTATACATCCCATTAACGAGACGACCAGGAGAGCACCAAGACTGTGACATGTAAATCATGCCGCTCATGACACGCATGTCATGATTTTCATGTTATGACCTGCCATTTATGTTCGTCAGGCAGTCATGTTGTGCCATACCAATTTTCGCATACATCCCATTAGCGAAATGGCTAGGAGAGCACTAAGACCGTGGCATGTAAATCATGCCACTCATGACATGCGTATCATGATTTTCATGTTATGACCTGCCATTTATGTTCGTCAGGCAGTCATGTTGTGCCATACCAATTTTCGCATACATCCCATTAGCGAAACTGCCAGGAGAGCCCTAAGACCGTGGCATGTAAATCATGCCGCTCATGACATGGATGTCATGATTTTCATGTTATGACCTGTCATTTATGTTCGTCATGTAGTCATGATGTGGCATACCAGTTTTCGTAAACATTTGATTAGCGAAACGACCAGGAGAGCACCAAGACCGTGGCATGTAAATCATGTCGCTCGTGACATGCATGTCATGATTTTCATGTTATGACCTGTCATTTATGTTCTTCATGTAGTCATGATGTGGCATACCAATTTTCGTAAACATACGATTAGCGAAACGGCCAGGAGAGCACAAAATCGTAGGCGGCTAGATAGATAGATAGATACGCTCAAACTCGCCGAAGTTCGCTAAGAAATGCTTCGCATTTAAAACAACCAATGCGTTTTTCGACCATGCTACAATTAGCGGGCATTTAATTACATCACATTGAACATAGTACAGGCTAACATGACACGAATGCACATACACGCCAATAACACAACCACCGCAAAGCACAAAGCCCACAACACACTCGCGATACACTGTCTTGCGCACTGAAGTCCCGTATATATAACCGTTATACATGACCTGCTATGTAGCGCCAGTGGTAAGGTACTGTTCTGCGTAATTAAACAAAAAGTATGCACAGACCAGGTGTATATTTAGCGTTGGCTCATAGGTAGCCGCTCGCCTCACAGATCTGTTAATCTAAACGCGCGGAACATACACAATGTCTTTTAGATTAACGCATTCCTATCATGAGCTGGCATTCCGTTTTACGGGCAAACGCGTGTTCGCAGTGCTGGTTCGCGATGTAAAATGCACCTGAGGAAGCGAGTACGAACATAATAGCAGCTGAATTTCATCAACGCCAGCGAAGAAAAGCGGCACCCGGGTGCTCCGCTACCACCCGCTTCATTCCGACGGCGTTCCCTTACGAGTCCGTCGAGCACGTCTGTACGGCGAACAACCGCAGGCGATCAAAAAATATGCACTCCTCGTTGTTCGTTATTCTGCACACAGATGAAATATAGTCTCTGCCATCAGAAGTGTTATGCTGTACTTACCAGACTTGCGAACGGGACGGATCGCAGTCACGGTATTTTCACCGTCGACGCGCTCATGGCCGTCATACGACTCGATGCCGAAGTCGTAGCGAAGCCTTTTTCTTTACATGTATGAGTTATATCCAGTGAGTCTTCGGAGACCAGCCGTCGACGATCACAACAGCTTAATGTGTCGCTGAAAGTGTATTCTTCTTCGTTTCGCACACGTAAGCGAAGAATCCGAGGCGTGTAGGCTGGCGGGTTTCACATAGCACGGGTACGGCCGTTCGATCGGCGAAAAACACAGGAGAGGCAGCTCGCTATGACTCCCGTCGGTTGAGGCTCGTAGTCGAGGAAAGCACCGTTCATTAAACGTACACTGCACGCGTTTGTACGCGAAAGCTTGTACGTGGAAGTCGTAGGAAGGCCGCTGCTATAGTTCTATCGAAAAACACTTCACAAAGCGGCTGTTGTCTTCTTCAATCGACCGCTCCCACCCCAGCCGCCATGTTTGCGGCTGCGAATGCGAGTATTACATGCGTGTGGCAGGAGTGAAATTGCATTTACTCTCTCATGCCGCAAGAGGTATGGACATTTCACTCCATCCGACGTTTTGCTAGAGTAGAACGATGCCCTCAAGAGTAGCTGGGTCGTTTCACTCCTGCGAAACCGGCTGCAGTTTTTAGAGTGCACGACGCCGCTTTCTGAAGTGGCTAGGCAGTATTTGTGGATTCTGGCTATGACGGCACCTACAGAACGTGTAAACTCTCAGTGACTGCACAGATCGTTACACAAAGGACGTGAAGGCTGAAGGACAAGCAAGTTGGGACGCTTGTGTTCCTTCACCAGCTTGCATGCTTCATGATGAAAACTGCACAAAATGACGGGGGACGCCTTCATCATGAATCCACACCAAACATTCACGTTGATCAAAGTGTTAGGCCCAGACAGGACAACTGTGTTGAATTATTCAGGTGCAGTGGAAAGGAAGCACTTGCATGTGGCGGAACTACGCGGTTTCGAATTTATATGCGTCTTATTGTCTAAAATGTCAACAACTAAGCTCTTTGGGGCCGTGTACTTTCTAACTTTTGAGCATGAATTTATTGAGTTGCATGTTCCGGCATTTTCACTGCGGGAACAATTTCATTCGCCCAAAAATGCCCTATAGATTAAACGAACTGAGCATTGGTGACACTAACGCAACTAAAAAAAAAATTGGGGGACCCTATAAGCTTCGCCTTTAAGAGTTGAACGCGATAGCGAAATCCGGCCCCTAGTGTGCACTTCAACCACTCAGTGCATAATTATTAATATGTGTTGTTACACACACGCGCACACAAGCACGCGCTCGCGCGCGCGACGTGTCTATAGTAATGGTAGAGGTTTTCAATCTATTTAACAGCACTTTGATATCAACTTCATGAAAATATTGTACAGTGATGTAGTCACATGGTCCTGTATTATGAACTGCGCGTAGGCGTGGCACTTTTAATCGTAAATGGTCACATTCTGTCGTCCTTCTTGCGTTAACTGTCTGGCAGCTGTTAGATTTGTTCTTCTGGAGACCTCTTCCGGTCGACCCCAACAAGCATCGCCTTATGGTCGGTGAAATGGCAAACAGCACGTTGCCTAATAATATTTGCTGTTTGCTTGATATGATATGTTCCCTGTCCTAGAATGGCGGAACCATATAGGCTCTGCTGTAGTCACATGGCCTCCGAGATGGCGGGCGCGCCCGCCGTCTCGGAGGCCATGGTAGTCGAGACATGTTTTTCACAATGTCTCACAGATGGTAGCACATTATCTAATGTTTGTTTGATATTTTTAGTAAAGTTTATTCCTCCTACAAATCGCCGAATGAGCCTACAAATCGCCGAATGGGCTCATTTTCGTCGTTACACCTGCCGAACAAAATGCGTTAAGGAGGCTAATTCCACTGCATGACATTTATGTAGTGTTTTTTTTTTCGGAATTGTTGCAAGTGGCATCGTGGCTTTGTGTAAGGACACGTGCTTGCCACGCAGACGGCGCGGGTTCGATCCTCAATGGGTCCGAAAATTTTTATTCTGTATTTCATTTGCATCTTTTTCAATTTTTCCGTCACGGACGATTTTTTGCTCACAAGCGACGCCGACACCGACGGCGGAAATTCTGCGAAACGAGCTCTCTAACGCTATCGCGTTAATAAAATGTCTAGGCATATCGCCTGCCAAAAACAGCACAATTATTCGCGGCACTAACGACATTATTATTCGTAGTAATACTATACGAATGCCACCATCGATAATGCTAGCGACAGTTTATTGATTGTATTGCTGCCAATAGTTTTTACGCTATTGTTAGTTCGAAAAACTACCGGTATTATATATACTCAATTTGCCGATAGTTTGCATCACTAACGAACATCCGACCGCTAAGGAGCCAGAGCAGGTTGTGATATGGTTATTGAGCCTTCCTACCCTATATAGGAAAACTAAAGTGCTTAGTAATTTTATTAGTGTTAAATTATTACAATACCACCGCTGATGCACTTCCCCAGCCTATGATTCCTGAGAGACCCCGCCTCATCCTAATCGGCGCTTAATTTGAATCAAAGGCATTTGTGAAGTTAATGAATCAAGGGCACTTAATGTGTCGATTGGCACTGCCATTTCTCATCAAACATTTCATGGCTTCTTTTTCGCATCGAATACTTCCCACAAAACGTGAGCATGCCTAAGGGATTCATTTATCCGCAAAGAGTTCACTTTATCGCCCCTAAGCACAGAAATCACGGAAATAATCATAGCTTATTGCATCACTATAACTGATAGCATACAACAGGGACGCATAGACTTCCCGTTAGCGATAGAGCAAGCCGGTACGGCAGTGATTCAATTGCTACCTATTAGTGCCTACATTATCTTCCTGGTTTTCTCGGCAGTCCTCGCGCCTAAAGTTATGCAAGACGATAGGATACTTGCGCAATACAGCGATTGATAAGTGAGCAATAAGCAGGACCGGGAACATTGCCCACGGTCGTTGTGTGCAAAATGATGACATCATTAACAGTGATTACTCTCAGTTGGGCATCATGTTCAACGCAAGACGTGACCCGTTGGAAGGCGAGAGCGAGAAGGATAAGCTTCGAAATTTCAGACATGGCTTTACACACCCTTGCCATCGGGCTATCTATATGAAATTTATAGCGATAATGACAGCGCTTGGCGAAATGATAGGAGTTACGGCACAGGGGATACCTACCGCCTCTACTTGCACTAGTTTCCTCAAGCGTTAAATGCACATCTTAGAGAGTCTCTTGGCGTCGTTTTCCCGAGAGCGAACCGAACTCTCGGCCCGGCGTCGACGGCGAGCTGCGGTTTGGGCTTCTCTCTGCACAGCTGTCTGTTGTGCCCGACGTTGCCTTGCTGCAGCCTCGCACGTTGCTCTGCGATTCGCTTCTTCAGCAGCGGTCCGCACCTTACGAGGAGGCGCATCAGGTATATAGAAGAGCCAAGTTAAGTTGCTGTCAGGGCTGCGCACGTCGCCTGCCGCATGTCGCATGGCACGATACGACGCGATAAAGGGCAGCGGTTCGTAATAATGATGATAGTAAAGTTGAAGAAGATTGTTTCATAATGATGATGTAGATGATGCCTCTGTAATGGGCGCAGAACTACGAAGCATGCACCCCTGTGTCCTTTGAAATTATTCCTCGAACTCCTTATGCAATCCACTTTCCGCGACGTATAGTGGCGTATTATTGTTCTGCCACGTAACATTACATTTGTTAATGCGATTCCTCGGCAGACGTCATACCTGTTTAGGTCTTTTATAGATGTTTTTTTTTCAAGCACAGGCCTAGCTCAGACCTATCTCATTAACAAACTGCGATTATAAAATACTTATGAAAGTTCTGGCTTGTCGAGTCCAGTCTGTAATTCAAGACGTTGTTGGACTCCATCAGACCTGCGGTATTCGTGGAAGAACTATCTTTACCAATATTCATAAGATGAGGTGCGTGTTGGAATGCTCCGATGCGTTACAAGAAGGTGTTGCGGTAATGCAGTTAGACCTCGAAAAAGCTGTTGATTGCGTCTCACAGTGAGCTGTTGTTGTCCGTGCTCCAATATATCAACTTCGGCCGCGTGATCACTGACGGGGTGGCCATGGCGTACAGGAATTGCTCTACCAGGATGGTAGTCAATCAGATATTGGGCGCTCCAATTATTATCATGCGTTCCGTGCGTCAGGGCTGTCCACTCAGCCCTCTTTTATTCGGTATTTACATAGAAACGTTGTGCCTGGCTATCATTGAAAGCGAAGCTGTCAGAGGCTTTAAAATGCAGTCTTCTGAAGTGAAACTGCTGGCTTATGCAGACGATATGGCTGTACGCTGCAAGGATAAGAAAAGCGTCGAGAATACTGTGAAAATAGTGACTAAATTTGGGGATGTTACAAACAGCTTCGTTAATTGGCGGAAGTGCCTGGGGTTTTGGCACGGCCAGTGGCCGTCTGCACCAGACTTGTTCGCTAATGTCAAATGGGTGACTACCCCCGGCGTGCCGCTTGATGCTTATAAGCAGAATGACGAGTACTGGAAGCAGTAGACTAAGGAGGCGAAGGAAAAAGCCGGAAGATGGAATGCAGGTCACCATTCAATATTTGCTAGAGCCACAATATGTAACATTTTCTTGGTTGCTAAGGTATGGTATGTCATGCAAGTCCTCCATTGCTCTCGTGCAAATGTGCAAAAGTTACACAGAGTATTTGCGGTTTCCGCGTGGGGCGCAATAGCTGGGAACGATGCAGCCGGACTAATCTTTTCAGACGTGTGAAAGACGGCGGAATAGGCCTGGCGCACCTATTCATAAGGCAGATGTCCACCGCCGCGGCGGACAACTACGGCGCAAAAACGACCCTTGTTGTGACCTCATAACAGCTTACGCTGTAGAAGGCTAGTTTGTCATAGCAGGCCGGCCAACCCCGTGTCTTCGATGAAGTTGAGGAGGGCGGAAAGAGCGCAGCGGCAACGTTCAGTGCAGCCAGCCGGGTGCAACAAGTCCTGTAGTGTTGAGCACGACAGGCCGTGTTTACGATAGCTGGCACACAACTGTTCCCAGGCGGAGGCGAAGGCAGGGCAGCCACGCAGAAGGTGTGCGCGGGTTTCCACCTTCCCGCAGTCAATGCAAGCGAGAGAGAGGGCACTACGTCGTCGATGACGGCGTTCAGCTGTCCACGCCGCGCCGGTTCGAAAGGTGAAGAGGAGTGCACGCTCGCGCCGAGTGAAACCGGTCGCGGGTAGTGGGCGTGGGGGGCAGCCGTCGGCGACGCGCGAGTCAGGGTGGGATTGCGCCAGTTCCCTACGAAAATTGATGCGCCGAGAATCGTACTACTGGCGCAATCGGTCAGCAGTGTATGCCGATACCATACCGGGCCCCTTGATGAAAGGCCGTTCCAATCGCGAACAACACTGTAGAAATTCAAAGCCGAGAAAAAAGAAAAAATTCGGAACAGAGAAACAGAGAAACAAAGGTAGACATGATTATCGGATAAGTAAAAAAAAAAAAAAAGAAGCGACGCTCGTGTCATCCGAAATAAAGACGTACCCTCTTATACGTACGCACCCAATCCGCTATGCAAGCGTTCACCCGGCATCAAAGTAAAGAACTCTGCAGTGCCAACCGAAGTTATATGCTCTGTTGTCACAACAGCACAGGCGCATTATTATTGTGATGTTACCCCGATTGTGAAAAGTTGGAATTTATTAATTAATTAACTGCTGGGATTTTACGTTCCAAATCCACGATACAGGGAACATGCCAGAGTAGAAAGCTGCGGAGTTTGCGACTGGCTGGAGTTCTCTAAGAAGCAATGGCGTCGCACAAAGCGCAGCTCGCTATCGTTTAGCCTACATCGGAATGGGGCACCCATGGCCGGGATAGCACACTTCCTGACAGAAGCCTATACTACCGTAACTACCATACCATGAGGACTTTCGTAATGCATATTTTGTAGGAAGTGACGTATCGGAAGTGTGGGTCACCAAAGCCTATGTGAATTCGGTCGTCTTTCTCGTAGTACACGACTGCGGATCCACCCAAAGGATACGTTTGATCACCTTCCAAGGATTCAATTCGTACTGCTCTTCTGCAAACTCACAAAGTAACAATAAGCTATTATTCAAATAATGAAATGCCTTTAGCGTCTGCTGAGGCCTACGGAGACGAGTTGAAGTATGCTGTGCATCATCACAGCAATTTAGCCGGCGATATTTCCACGCCGGCTAAATTCTCTGCCTTTCAATAAAGAGCTCTCTCTCTCTCTCTCTCTCATCACAGCAATCGCTTTTTATCACGAACGTCGCTGTTTGCTCCGCAAAAGTTAGACAAAAGTAAATGATATGTACAGTCTGATAACGGATAAATTTTCGCTAACTCATCAGACATACATGAGATACACAGAATTGCATCAGATCACGCAACTGTAGCTCTACCTATCGTTCTATTGTTTCAACAAAGAGATAAAGATTACTCTTATAGTTCCCGTCAGCCCTCGGTGTCTCATTTCTAGGAAAGCAGCGTCTGATTCCTTCTCTACATGACGGTAGTAATGGTCATTGTTACCAATAGCTTGAGAAGCCAAGGAGAATGCAGTTGAAGTTCTGGGCACAAAATTTTCGGTAACTGGCATGGCACCATTCGACGCGCTTACTCAGGAACTTCGACGGGCTTTTCACGCTGTCCATCTTTGTATAAATGGCGGTTGTTGCGTCCATTCTGCTAGTTTGCTAGATATATACGCAAGTCGTGTAACCAAGGCTGGTAATGCATTCGTAAAAAGACGTTTTGCAGTCTCGCTTTTGGATTCTCGATCCTAGGATGCTTCGGTGTAGTGCTTTTAAGCTATTTCATTGCCATGCCGCTGTCAGATAAATTATAGCTTCTTTCAATGATGATTAATGATGATTGTGGTTCGGTTAGGAAAGGACGCTAATTCCTGCAGCCCATGTAGGGAGCACGGCTAAGCGTCCGTGGGGGTGGGGGAAAGGGAGTGAAAGAGATAGAGAGGAGAGGAAGGCCGTAGTGGAGTGCTCCGGAAATTTAGACCACCTGGGGTTCTTTAACGTGCACTGACAACGCACAGCACACGGGCCTCTGGCATTTTCGCCTCCATCGAAAATGCGACCGCCGCGGCCGGGATCGAACCCGCGTATTTTGGGTGGCAGCCGAGTACCGTAACCACTACACCACCGCGGCGGACGGTACAACGTGCGCAGCGCAATTGTGATCGTGTAAGAAAAATCCTCTCAATAACCTTGCAGATGCGTAACCCATCACGCAATAAAAGACCCCAAATAAGTCATCCGATACTCTGCGTTGTCATTGCTTTGCTACGCTTTAACAAAACACTTCACATGCTCGCGCGGAGCTAGATATCTGTCTAGCATTGCTGTACATCTCGTGTGAAAACTGCACTCGAGATTTGGCGCCTTTGATTGTCGGTGTTCCTCACCCAAACCCCGCGGTTTATCTATACCTCAACATTTTGGCGAAGCAGCATCTTTGACGTGAAACCGGTATGTCGTAGGCCTCTGAAATAATTTCGTGGGCACGCGCAATGGGAGGGCCTCTCTAGATCGGTCATTCATTCCCGCATGTCAGGGTTATCTTGTAAAGATATCGCCCCTTTGGACTCAGGACTTTGTACACTCGAACTGATACAGCCGGGCGACGACGAAAGCAGCACAGATTAAAAACCGTTCTTTGTACTCCGCCTCTCTGCTTCTTTGCAGTGCTGCTGCACCTGCACCTACAATCGACATCCTTGGTTAGGAAAGCATATTGATATATCTTTACGGCTTAGACTCGCATGAAAATTAATAAAAGGGGAGCACTGTCCATGAAAAGATAATTCTCTGTAGAATAAGGATGTGCTGTAGCGCATACAGGTTAGATTTCCAAGCCGTGGCTGGAAAGTCGTCGCTGTCATTAAAGCGAAGAGTATTTAATCACTGCATTCTCCCGGTACTACGTAAGGTGCCGAAATCTGGAGGATGGCGAAACAGCTCGAGATGAAATTAAGTAGCCCACAGCCTGCAACGGAACGAAAAATGATAGGTGTAACCCTAAGAGGTGGGCAGAGAGCAGAATTGATCAGGGGAGACAGACTGAAGTAGGGGAACAGAGTGGTGTAGCTGATATTTCTTATACAGGGTGTCCCACGTAACTTGAGCCAAGAATTTGAAAATGAAAGGCACTTCAGAGGAGAACTGAACCAAACGTATACTATTCGTACTGGTCTATAGATACTCAGGTTATTTTTTATTTCCCCCTAAAGTAATTAGTTAATTATTTTTAATTAGCTAACTCCTTAATTATGGGCTGAAAACCCAAAATATTGTTACGAAGCGGTGCCGCGAGGACAAGTGTGGAACCATACGAAGTGAGAACGACGACGAGTGTTCTTGACGCTTGCGCGCGTGTGTGCCTTCAGCCATTTTGTCGGTTCTGCCAACACTGTAAATAATCATTTCATCACTCTTGCGTCTCCGTCACATTTGGTGGAAGGTGCTGGGTATCGATCCCAGTACCTCCTGCCCAGTCGTCCAATCCCGATTCGTACAGAAGCCTAAATAGCCGCTCACCGTCGCCACGTGGTCACCGGTCACGCTCGCCCCCAGGCCGTCGCCAGTCGTCTCGATCGCCGCAGGGTCGCCGACCGTCGTCCCCGTTTAACCTCGCTACCGCCTATCCGGAAAACTAAACAGTGCAGCGCCGGGAGGTGACGCTGCATTGACGACTTCCTCCGCAAATCCTCTCTTCACGCTGCCGACTAACCGAAGCTTGTTAGAAGTTGTTGTGGATGGTGTGACTGTTTCTGCCCTTATAGATACTGGAGCGCAAATTTCCGTAATGAGTGCCAACCTTCGCCGCCGCTTGCATAAAGTGCTCACGCCTGCCTCTTCCCGCACACTCCGTGTCGCTGATGGAGGCACTCCTGCCGTGCTTGGGATGTGCACCGCCCGTGTTTGTATTGCTGGTCGTCCTACTTCCGTAGAATTTGCCGTCCTAGAGCAGTGCCCTCATGATCTGATCCTCGGCTTGGATTTTCTGTCTGCTCACTCTGCGCTCATTGATTGCTCAACCGGCGCTCTTCAACTTGAGTTGCCACAGCTTTCTGATCTTCCGGCTGACCTACCTCCGCGTTTGTGCTCTCGCCATCATGTCCGTTTGCCGCCTCAAGCCGTTAAATACGTCAGTTTGACTTCCTCACGCGACGTGACCGATGGTGACTACCTCTTGTCGCCTATTGTGGACGTACTGTTGGACCGCGACGTCGCCTTTGCGCACACCATTGTTTCCGTGACTAACAATCAAGCGATTGTTCCCATACTCAACGTGAGTCTGCTGACCCAAGTTATTCCGCAAGGCATAGCGTTGGCCACCATCTCTGCGCTGGAGAATTGCGAGGTTGCGATTTTGGACGCTGACGTTATGTTACGTTCCCCGGATGACAACCCCGTCGCTCTTTCGACTGCCGACGGCATTTCCGAGATGATCGCTCCTGATCTCACCCCATCGCAAGCTACTGATCTCCATCGCGTGCTTGTGTCCTATCGTGACATCTTTGACTTTGATGGCCGCTCCCTAGGCCAAACATCTGTTGTAGCTCACCGCATCCACACTGGTGACGCACATCCTGTACGCCGACGACCTTACCGCGTCTCTCAAGAAGAACGTCAAGTCATCCAGGGTGAAGTAGATAAAATGCTTGCTAAAGACGTCATAGAGCCTTCATCTAGTCCGTGGGCCTCCCCGGTTGTCCTTGTTAAGAAGAAGGATGGCACATGGCGCTTCTGCGTCGATTATCGCAGTTTAAACAAAGTGACCCATAAAGACGTCTATCCTTTACCTCGCATCGATGACGCCCTCGATTGCCTTCACGGAGCCCAATACTTTTCATCCATCGACCTTCGGTCCGGCTACTGGCAAATCTCAGTCGACCCCATGGACCGCGAGAAAACTGCATTCGTCACGCCCGATGGTCTTTACCAGTTCAAGGTCATGCCGTTTGGACTTTGTAACGCCCCAGCAACTTTTGAACGCATGATGGACTCCTTACTTCGAGGATATAAGTGGTCCATCTGCTTGTGTTACCTAGACGACGTCATCGTCTACTCACCTACGTTTGACAGCCACCTCCGACGTCTGTCGGCCGTTCTTGATGTCTTTCGCAGAGCCGGCCTCCAGCTCAACTCCGCCAAGTGTCGTTTCGGACGGCGCCAGCTCACTATACTTGGACACCTTGTGAGTCCTGCGGGTGTTCAACCGGATCCCGATAAGGTGCGGGCTGTGAGGGAATTTCCTGTGCCGTGCTCAACCAAGGACGTCCGAAGTTTCGTGGGGCTATGTTCATACTTCCGTCGCTTTGTTCGAAACTTCGCGGACATAGCCCGACCACTTACTGATCTTTTGAAAAAGGACGTTCCCTTCATATGGGGCCTAGAGCAGGCAGACTCCTTTTCTGCCCTCATTCATTTGCTCATTACGCCACCAATACTGGCCCATTTCGATCCCTCGTCTCCCACAGAACTTCGAACTGATGCTAGTGGCCACGGAATAGGCGCTGTCCTTGGCCAAAAACAGCACGGTAAGGACAGAGTAATCGCCTATGCCAGCCGTCTTCTTTCGACCTCGGAACAGAAGTTCTCAATAACTGAGCGTGAATGCCTGGCTTTGGTGTGGGCAGTGACCAAATTTAGACCTTATTTGTATGGTCGCACATTTACCGTCGTTACCGACCACCACGCCCTTTGCTGGCTCTCGTCACTCAAGGACCCGACTGGCCGTCTCGCTCGATGGGCACTTCGACTCCAGGAATACTCGTTTACTGTGCATCACAAGTCGGGACGACTGCACCAAGATGCAGACTGTTTATCACGTCACCCAGTTGATGCTCCCGACGTCGTTGATCCTGACTCAGACACCTGCGTACTCTCCATTCGTGCTTTGGGCGACATCCGCAGCGAACAGCAACGAGACGCCTCGTTACGATCCATCATCGACAGTCTAACGTCTTCAGCACCAGACCCTTCTCTTCGCTTGTTCGAATTGCACGACAACATCCTGTATCGTCGTAGCTTCAGCCCCAATGGCCCGGAACTTCTGCTTGTCTTACCTCAACATCTACGATCCAGTGTTCTTCACCAACTTCACGACGTACCCACAGCTGGCCACCTAGGTGTCTCCCGCACGTACGATCGCGTGCGGCGTCGTTTTTTCTGGCCTGGCATGTATCGCTCTGTGGTACGTTATGTCGCTGCTTGTGACCAGTGCCAACGCCGCAAGCGCCCTTCTGCCCTTCCGTACGGCCTCCTACACCCTATCGACATACCTCTAGAACCGTTCTCGCGTGTTGGCCTGGACCTGCTAGGCCCATTTCCTACGTCCATTTCTGGAAACAAATGGGTTGCCGTCGCAACAGATTATGCCACCCGCTTTGCCATCACCCGGGCGTTGCCAACAAGTTCTTCCACTGATGTCGCCGACTTTCTCTTGTATGACATCATTCTTCAGCATGGCGCTCCTCGGCAGCTACTTACCGATCGCGGGAGATATTTTCTTTCACGTGTCGTCGATGACATCCTCCGTGCGTGCTCCACTGAACACCAGCTTGCCACCGCTTATCATCCGCAGACGAACGGATTGACTGAACGCCTCAACCGAACGCTCACTCAGATGTTATCAATGTACGTTTCACCTGACCACCGCGACTGGGACAAAGCACTCCCATTCATTACCTTTGCGTACAATTCGTCCCGACATGATACCGCTGGTTTTTCACCATTTTACCTACTATTCGGCAGGCACCCCAAGTTACCATTTGACACAATCCTTCCTTCTCCTGCACCGTTGACTGAGTACGCCAGCGGGGCGATTACTCAAGCCCGTGCCGCTCGTCAACTTGCCAACGATCGCCTTTCCTCGTCACAAGAACACCAAAAAGTTCGTTACGACAACCAGCATAGGAGTGTCCAGTTCTCGCCGGGCTCTCTCGTTCTCCTCTGGTCACCACGTCGCCACGTCGGGTTGTCCGAAAAGCTCCTCTCCCGTTATACCGGCCCCTACAAAGTTCTGCGCCAGCTTAGTGACGTCAACTACGAGATAGCGCCACTCGCCCCCGCCTCTTCGACTTCCTCGCAGCAGACCGAGGTTGTTCACGTTTCACGACTCAAGCCGTACTGCTCTGCTAGTTTCTCGTCGTCTTCGCAAGCGCCGTGACGGCGCTTCCGCCGCGGGAGGGTGATGTTACGAAGCGGTGCCGCGAGGACAAGTGTGGAACCATACGAAGTGAGAACGACGACGAGTGTTCTTGACGCTTGCGCGCGTGTGTGCCTTCAGCCATTTTGTCGGTTCTGCCAACACTGTAAATAATCATTTCATCACTCTTGCGTCTCCGTCACAATATGAACACTGAGCTGTAGAGCACCTTCATAAACCACCGAATGAATTGTTTCCTGTATGATATGTCTTACGGTGTTAATTTTTCCGCATTCTAAAGAAAGCCCGCGAAATTTGAAAATGAGCCACGTGACGGACCGCGAGCGCACTGCTATAGTGCTGGTCTCAAGCGTGCAACCGGTGAACAAGGTCGCCTGCGGCTGCCACGGGGAAGCGACATGATGCTTTGAAGGTGGTTGCCCCGCCACGGTGGTCTAGTGGTTATGGCACTCGGCTGCAGATCCGAAGGTCGCGGGATCGAATCCCGGCCGCGGCGGCTGCATTTCGATGGAGGCGAAATGTTGAGGCCCGTGTGCTGTGCGATGTCAGTGCACGTTAAAGAACCCCAGGTGGTCGAAATTTCCGGAGCCCACCACTACGGCGTCTCTCATAATCAGAACTGGTTTTGGGACGTTAAACCCCACAAATCAATCAAGGTGGTCGATGTTTGGGCGTCCGTCTTTGGTTCAATGACGGTGCAAATTCACACTGCTGGCCGAGCGCTGCCGCGGTGGTAAAGCGCTCAATACTGCGAGGAAAAAAAACAAACAGCAGTTTGATTCTGATTCACGAAGATCAAGAAAACAGAAGATCAAGAAGATCAAGAAAATAAAGCTATTTTCTTGTTTTATTTATCCATCTTGGACGCTTATCTCGGCAGCGCTCGGCCAGCAGCGTGAATGTGCACCGTCACTGAACCAAAGACGGACGCCCAAACATCGACCACCTTCAAAGCACCATGTCGCTTCCCCGTGGCAGCCGCAGGCGACCTTGTTCACCGGTTGCACGCTTGAGACCAGCACTATAGCAGTGCGCTCTCGGTCCGTCACGTGGCTCATTTTCAAATTTCGCGGGCTTTCTTTAGAATGCGGAAAAATTAACACCGTAAGACATATCGTACAGGAAACAATTCATTCGGTGGTTTATGAAGGTGCTCTACAGCTCAGTGTTCATATTTTGAGTTTTCAGCCCATAATTAAGGAGTTAGCTAATTAAATATAATTAACTAATTACTTTAGGGGGAAATAAAAAATAACCTGAGTATCTATAGACCAGTACGAATAGTATACGTTTGGTTCAGTTCTCCTCTGAAGTGCCTTTCATTTTCAAATTCTTGGCTCAAGTTACGTGGGACACCCTGTATAAATAAAGTGGAAGAAATGGGCCTGGGCAGGACATCCCATGTGGAGGACAGAAAAGAGATTTATTTATTTATTTATTTATTTATTTATTTATTTATTTATTTATTTATTTATTTATTTATAAAATACTGCAGACAAGAAGTCCCAGCAGGGTGAGCAATATACATATAGTTCAGAGAAAAATAACAGAATGAATCAAAGTTAAAACACGTTTTTACGCAATTTCGTTTATCTTAATGCAGAAGACTATCATAAGAACAATTGAACAACTTGGTCATGATACTTGGTCATAGAGGGGTTATGAAGAATAAGACGACAGTATAACTGACTGCTCCCTTGATACTGCTCCATGCACATCAAGTTGGTGGCACGTAGCATCGCCGCATATCACCTCAGATGATGCTAATGATGATTCTAGACAGTGGCGCAGTCACGCAACAGTTTCGCCATACCACCCAGCGTGGGGCAATGGGGAATATCACCACGTCTCAGCTGTGAAGCCTGTCTCCGCCTGACGACCAGTCCAGAACAGGGCCGCTCTGCCCTGCGGCGTCCTTCCAGCGTCTGGCCAGGCGCTAAGTCCGGGCTGGCACTAGCTGTAGCCACGCACAATTTGTCGTCGGCTTTTCTTCTCGGCGTCATTGAGGCGCCGATGCCCACAAAGTCGTTCCCTCTGTGGAGGCGATATGCACTGGCCCACGGCGGCCTGCGCACATCGCCCCCACCCGCTTTGCAACAACATTGCGATTATGGTGGAATAAGGTATGTCGAAATAATATCTCATCACGGTCCTTTATATTCGTCTATGGACTTTGCTACCATAATCACTATGCGTCTCACTCGCTGTGGAGATAGCAAATACCTTGCAGGATCACGAGGTCCTAAACTTTCGCATTCCTTGAGGATTCAGTGGGTCTTAAACCGAACCCGGGCGGTGACGCGCAACTCGCCAACCCTCCAACATCACTCCTATCGAAGAGTGCACCAGTAGGCCGCCAACTCGCAAACAACGTCCGTTTTGGCAGGGGACATAGATAGAAAGGAGAAATAACCGTAGTGGAGGGCTTCGGAAATTTTGACCACCTGGGATTCTCTAACGTGCACTGGCAACGTACAGTACACGGGTCTGTGGCACTTTCGCCTGCATCGAAAATGCTACCGCCGCAGCCGGGATCGAACCCGCGTTTTTTAGGTGGCAGCCGAGCACCATAACCACGACACCACCGCGGCGGGCTTATTACAAGATCACCTTGTTGAAGCTCATGAAAGCTAACCGCGGCATATTCTGGAAGGTTGCGTCCTATGTCCGTTCTCTCTCACTAGCTCAAGTCGCGCGTGACATGCGCTCACTTCGTTGTTGGCTCGCGTTTTTAGCGTTTCGTAGTCGACGATCGCCATAACGGTCGAAAGATCATAACCGTGAAGTTCATTGGTCGCAATGTTACTTTGGTCCAATATTACATTGGTTCATGTAACATTGGTCGCAATGGCGACGAATGTTACGTTTTACTCCCTGTCCCCGAAACCCGCAGCTTAGATTCCCGAGTTCAGGTAAGACACAGGGACAAAACGCTATCGAAGATATGTATAAGGCGACTCGTCTGCGTTTTTTAGGCTCATCGTTGCCGACATGCAGAAACATAAAGCCCTGACAAAGAAAAAAAAACAAGAAAACAAGAAAGAAAGGTAAGCGCTGCCTCTCCCGTAATCGGGTGTGTATGTGAGCATAAAGTGCCTAGCAGTAAAGCGGATCGCTTCGAGACGGCATGGTGCCATCTCAGCCACGAGGGGGCCACCCGCCTCTTTAGCGCAGGATCACTTGATACGCAACATTGCGCAGGTTGAGGGCAGCCATGTCCGATGAAGTGCAAGCCGACCCTGCCTCTCTTGTGAGCTCCATATCTTCTTCTTATTGCCCTCTGTAAGCTGGCACATACTCAATACAGGGGATTGGCCAAGGATGTTGAGACTTAAAAGAACTTTTATATCTGGGGTTTGGCGAAGCACAAACGATGAAAATTAAGGTAAAATTCTTTTGGTTTTAATTAGACATTTCCTTGTTGCCAAAGGGACATCCCTGTGACTGTGCCCTAAAGTGGACCTTCCAAACGTAAGAACAGCCATTCCAGTAAATTCGAAGCCTTGTAGGCGAATAATTGGCTCGAGAATTTTCTTTCGCTGGATCTTGAAGCGGCGACAAGATATAAAAAAGTAGTAAATCGTTTCCTCCTCATTACAGAAGAGGCACGGTGAGGAAGCAACCACAGCGGACCTGTGCAAATAAAAATTCAGGGAGGCAATTCGGCAACGTAGTTTTGCGATGGCACCTCCATCGCTCTTGTGCTGCGTAGTCCGCTAAGCCAGGTGAATAAAAGATGTTTGTAGTCTGGAGAAGCCGCCAATACTTGCTCCGACAGTCCTTTCGCAAGCGTAAACGCGCCGAACCTGGCCGCCTTTAAATGCGCAGTTCGTGATACCCGAATTATAGGCGCATGAAGCGACGCCTTTGGTAAATAACCGGCAATTTCATTTAAAAATTTGCTAATCTAACACTGTGTGTTTAGGTGTACACAATACGCACCCAATCCTTCGTTTTTGTGTCTGCACAGCACGCGATTTCCAACACCAACACCGATCCTAATGCCCTGCTTCGAGAGTACAGTTCCTTGCGGCGAACTGATGGCGTTGGAACTGGAGTCTGCGATGTCTTTTGTTTACCTTTGGAGCGATATTATTAAAAAAAAATAGCAAATAAGACTTTACCGCTTCGCAAAAAAAGATTATCGAGAAATTGGAAGCAATATATCTGTGCAACCTGCTTGGACAGTAAACAGCGTATGTAATGCGGTACTGTAACAAAAGCGTTCAGTGTCACATCACGGTTCCGTGTCACAAGAGGGTTCCGTGTCTGTAACAAAAAAGTCGCTACACCGTACCAGTCCCAACTGTTTTACTTTTTGACTGTTTGCCCAGATGATTTCATGTGGGTGCAAGTATGGTGTTGTTTTAGTACCCGGATGTTCACGTAGGGGTGCCCGCATTATCTCCTTTCACGGCTGAGGCTTTTTGCTCAAAGTAACTTCAAGGTCGCCAGCAAAATTAACCGACGGGCTGCGTATTCAAATCACCAGGCACCGGGTTGCGAGAACAGCACACTAAGCGATCCCCACGGTCGGTAGGTCATAGGCCGTTGCAAAGCGGAGCTTTATGTGCACGAAATACCCGTAGTGCAAGGCACGCACTCGTAACACGTGCACGCTCGGCAGACAAGGAAGATGGGAGCATATATCTAAAGCATATGAATTCCCTGGGTTTTGTATAAAGGAAAGAAAGAAGAAAGAAAAATGAAAGCAAGGAAGAAATGAAAAGGAACAGAAAGATGATTGGCTAGCTCGACTACAGGGACACCCGCTGGCACATGGTGCTGAATCGATTAGTGAAATTCTTCTCCTTGACCACATTGAGTACTCAGAACAGCGGCCGCGAAAGTTTTTTTCTGATGCAATTGCCGTATGATGTCTCGTTACGCATGTGACCTTAATATGGGCTTGAAAATATGCCTAGCCACATTTCCAGAAAGTGCTGTTCTTTTTCATCACTTTCCTAAGAACAATGAGCTATGTCAAGGTTGCCACCGTAGTGAGTTAGTCCAGATAAAGGTTCGAAACGCTTGTTCAGGAAATATTGTCTGGCCGTGCACTTTATCTTCAGCCATTGTCTGTATCTACCTGGGAGCGGCGTGCGTTCTTAATTACGCAGAAATGTTGATCGTCGGACGTAGATAACTTGGCATGTTTTACAGCCCCGACCACGGCTTACACAAACGCTCCGCAGGGTGGCTTGCACTGGCTTGGAAGCTTGAAGCATTGGACAATCGGTGTTTGCGATGGCTGACCACAGCGGGAACGAAGCTCGATTGGACTTGTCGACTTGACAGATGATTAATTTCTGGGGTTTTAGGTCCCAAAACCACGATCTGGAGGGCTAAAAAAACGCCAACTGAAAAGTTTTGTGGCAGTACTCCTTTAAAGGGCAACTCCGGTGATTTTTCAGTGTCTACTGACGTGAATAAAATTTTCAATATATATTCTCCTCGGTACTGTGATAATATGTGCCAAGTCAGGCGCATTTAGGCCCTTTATTTTCCCTGTAAATTAATTTTAAAAGTGATGGCTTCAAAAACACCCGGGCCAACCTGTGTTCCTTGACGTCATCACCTCCGCGCTGCCTCCCTGAACCAGCCGGCCTCCAAAAGAAAAACAGCGATTCTTCAGCGCTCAAATCGTCGCTGTCAAGATCAGAAAAACTGCCATAACTCAATATATAGTCGAATGACCTCGCCACTGGCATTTCTTTCGCGTCAGTTCCATACTTCTGATATCGGGGAGGCTGTGACGTCGTCGCATAGGCTGCACGAAACGTCTACCCGTTTTGGTTTCGGTTTGAACACGCCCTTCAGTCGGTTATTTAAAATTATTGGTGCGTTTCTGAGCAAACCGAACCACCCTGGCTGCTACAGGACTATCAGTACCATTGGAAAACACCGATATCAGAACATGGTGAAAAAACTTAAGAGAAGGCGCAGTGGGCCCTTTGCGCCATCTAGCGGATGGCAGTCAAGCCTCTGCCACACTGAAGCACCTACGAAATGCGCCTCCGAGACGTGCGCATTACCAACGACAAACGGTGTAATAAAGGGCAACTCCGGTGGTTTTTTCACCATGTTCTGATATCAGCGTTTTCGAATAGTACTGATAGTCCTGTAGCAGCCAGGGTGGTTCAACTTCCTCAGAAACGCACCAATAATTTTAAATAATCGACCGAAAGGCGTGTTCAAACCGAAACCGAAACGAGTAGGCGCTTCTTGCAGCGTATGCGATGACGTCACAGCCTTCCCGCCGTCAGAAATATGGAGAAAAATGACAGTGGCGAGGTCATCCGACGATGTATTGAGTTATGCCAGCTTTTCTGAACTTGACTGCGACGATTTGAGCGCTGGAGTACCGCCGTTCCGCTCTTGATGTCCCGCAGGCTCGGGTAGGCAGCGTTGAAGGCGATGACGTCAAAAACACAGGGTGGCCCGCAGGGGAATCCGCTAGAAAATTTTAAAATTCGTTTCCAGGAAAACTAGATGACTTGCAACCGCCTGGTTTGGCATATATTATTACAGTGCCGAGGAGAATACATATTGAAAATTTCATTAAGATCAGTGGACTTTAGTAACTATGTCATTGCTTGCGGCGTGGCTGCAAGGCTTGTCATCTCTTATTGCCCCGGTAAGTCTTACTAACGTCGACGACAAGACATTCATGAAAGTGTTGGCACAATGGCTTCAAAGTGTAATTACAACGCTTATCGGGTCTCATCAAACATGTGGTATTAAAGGTCGTAGTGTCGCAACAAACATACATATAGCGCGAACTGTTTTGGAAATTTGTGATGTAGTTGGTGATCATGTAGCAATGATTCAGTTAGGCCTGGCAAAAGCATCCGATCTAGTTTTTCATGATGTTCTATTTTCTGTACTTGAGCACTTGAACGCGGGCAGTGTAATATTTGAGGGCGTAAAAATGGCATATGGAAATTGTTCGACTCGAATAACTGTCAATGTAGAGTTCATTGATACTGTATCTGTTGGATCTTCAGTGCGCCAAGGGTGCCCATTGTCACCTTTGCTATTTGCCGCCTACATTTAGCCTCTTTGTTTGGCAGTAATTCAAAACGAAAATACCCGTGGATACAGCTTGCTTTCAGATGAGGTAAAGTTATCTGCTTACGCAGATGACATTGCTGTTTTCCTCTCGGACATAGATAGCATCATTAAGACAACAAATGTGATTGAAAGGTTTTGCTTATACACAGGGTGTAAGATAAACTGGCAGAAACGTTGTGGCTTTTGGCACAGTAATTGGGAAAGTACGCCAGATATATCTTTTCAAGTTTGCGTATGTCGTCTTTATCAACAAAATATCTGAGTGTGCCTCTTCATAGGTATCGAAATGCTGACGAGCATTGGGCTGAGCAAACATCGAAACTAAAAGAAAAAGCAGATACATGGCAAGGCAGGCAGTTGTCTATGTTCTGGAGTGCTGATGTGTGTAATGTGTTTCTGCTGTCACGTGTATGGCATGTTATGAATGTCATATGTGTATCTCGTTCTAGTATCCAGAAGATACATCATGTTTTTGTTTGGGCATCGACTTGGGAGAAAATCAGTCGAATCAACCTGTTCATTCCTGTTAAACGCGGAGGTGTTGGCCTTGTTCATTTATTTCTACGTGAAACTGTTTCTGGGTTTATGTTCCTTAGGAACGTGCAGGATCCCTTTTTACGAACAGTCATACCTACTAGGCTACGGAGATCAATCCCAGACTTCATAATTTCCTCATGTGGTGATTTAGAGGGTACCGTAACTGGATTTTTGCGGGAGGTCTTACTTTCATACAGAAGGTTGAAAGTGAGATTTTCTTTAGAGTACTTGAGTGACGTCACCAGAAAGATACTTTATAAGGATCTAATTGAAGCGTTCCTCCCGACTCCTTTGTACGGTTTGCCATATCGTGGATACCCAGGACAGAATAATTTGAAAAGGGTCAAGAAAATGCCAGTAAGTCCAGCTGCCAAAACTTTCTTTTTGAAACTACATACTAATAGTGTACCTATAAAAAACATGGCTTCAGGGAAAAGGCATATTTGTACCTTGGACAGCTAAGTCAATTTTATGTAATAAACTAGAGGATATACAACATGCTTTCGTAGACTTCTAGGATGCAGTATTCTACTGGGGTATGCTTAAGCGCACATTAAAGAAAGAATTAGCACTAAATCATTTAGGCATAAGGTTTTTACCAGTAGAAGAGCCATATGATATGATCGTGGTCCTGGGTCTCCATGCTTTGTGGAAAACAAGAATGCAGGTGCGGCATGCAGATGGTCATGTAAAATCCTCGCGGGAAAACTTCATTGACAATGTTGGACAAATTAGGGAGAGTCTAGCCTAAACCACCACGCTGGGTTACTACCATTGATGTTCTGAAAGATATGAAAAAGCTTTAAACATGGACACATCAGTCAGTAACTAATGTATATGTGTGCGTATTTTGTTCTTTCTGTACTTTGTTGAAGAAGGCAATAAGAAAAAAAGAGGCGTGGCCGAGCATGTGGCGTAACGCTCTCCGGATAGAGGGGCCCTACGTTCGAATCCCACTCGGTTTCTAGGTTTTCTTCTTTCTCTTTTCTTTCATCGACCTCGAATTTTCGCTCACGGACAACGCTGATTTTCTTCTTACAACCAACGATGCCGACACCGGAATTTAAAACTCTTAAACGCTATCGTGTTAAAGGTCGGGTTTGTCTCTGGGGGTGCCGGAGACAAATCCAGACCAGCCGTGTGCCCATAGCCTTCTCTACCCTCGCACCCCTAGTGCAAGCTTGACTTTGTTGTGTGTGTGCGTGCGTGCGTGCGCGTGCGTGCGCGTGTGTGTGCGTGCGTGCGTGCGTGCGTGTGTGTGTGTGTGTGTGTGTGTGTGTGTGTGTGTGTGTGTGTGTGTGTGTGTGTGTGTGTGTTTCCTCGTTAGACGACAGCCACGAGAGAAGCAGACCTGCCAGTTTAAAACACACTTCCGGCCCACCAGACAGAAACGAAACAAGTCGACCATTCAGCTGGAGATGCTCTGTAGCTATGGTCACTCGCCACAAACAAACTGCGCCCAGGCATTCGCGGTTGTTAGGATGGCGTGACGTGGTGAACCTTCAGCAGCGACTGCCTGAAACTCGAACCAGGTTGACCATAGAATAGTACGAGCAGGGAAGACAATGCAGGAACCGCCACGGTGGCCCAGTGGTTATGGCACTCGGCTGCTGATCCGACGGTCGCGGGATCGAATCCCAGCGGCGGCGGCTGCATTTCGATGGAGGCGAAATGTTGAGGCCCATGTGTTGTGCGATGTCAGCGCACTTTAAAGAACCCCAGGTGGTCGAAATTTCCGGAGCCCTCCACTACGACGTCTCTCATAATCAGAGCTGGTTTTGGGACGTTAAACCCCACGAATCAATCAATCAAGACAATGCAATATAAAGAGCAGACAACGAACGTTCAATACATTGCTACGGGTGAGCGAGGCGCTCAAGGTAACAGTACAAACGTGCGTTCAGCAACCCAATAGAGCGAAGACGACCGCCGACTCTGGGCGGCGCGTCCTTTCTCCCCGTTTATACCCCTTTCGTGGAACGTTTCTAAGATACTGCACGATCCACGCCTGTCGAAATATGTGCACATTTCAGCAGACGCGCTGGCGCCTTGCAGGTTCGTCGGCGGCGAGGAGGGGGTGAGCTTCTGAAGGAGGAGAGGAGGGCCCACGCATACCGCACATACACCTCACACACGCACAACCGCCACGTGCGACGAGCGAGTATGAACAAGCTGGCCCAGTGTCTCGGCTTAACCGGCAACCACCTTGTTTGGAGTTCGCTTTAAGTGCAGTTGCGCCGTTGCAATCGTAACACGGTGCTGGCGTCAATCTATGGCTGTTCAGAGAATGTGGAGACGCTGCGGAACGTTCGAGTTAAGTAAGCAGATTGATTGATTTCAAGGGTTTTACATCCAAAAATCACGGTAAGATTATGAGACGCCGTAATAGAGGGCGCCGGATATTTTGACCATCGGAGGTGGTTTATTACGCGCTGAGGGCTGTACATGGATGACCCTATGTGGAGCACAGTTCTTGTGAAGTTGGTGGTGGGTTGCTATGAAAATCTAATATATTAAACTACGTTTTCTGGAATCGGTTATTGAATGGTTAGGGATTACTCATCTGTCCTACGCGGTTTCCTGGTTAGCGTGGATATGTCGAGCCGTCAACGCACTGAACGGTCATTATAGGAAAAAAAAAGCATTAACCAAATGTAACCCCTGTACAGAGATATTATTACAGCTACTTTGGACATTCAGCGCGCCATTCTAGCATGTGGATTCTCATTTGTGCTGATTTCTGGTGCGGTGTTTTCGGTGAGAGCGCGTATCTTCTAGAGCCGGAAGTGGCGACATCTTTTTCGGACAATGCCGAGATGCCTGAATGAAAGGCCGACCTATAGGCAGGCTTCCATTGCGCAAGCCAATGCGATTATATTAGGGGCACTCAGAATTTCCGCTTCACGATAAACACAATGGAGGCCGCTTCGCCAAGAACCTTCGGGTAAATTAGCCGCATAATCGTTATGGTAGCAAAGTCCATCGACGGACATACAGGAGAGTGATGGGATATTACTTCGGAAGCTTATCGACAAACTTTATTCAACCATGATTGCAATGTTGAAGCTCTCGTTGCATTCCGGGGAGCTTTCATGGGTCAGAAAATGGCACAGCAACAAACTACCGCTGTGGATTTATACTTCGCCTTTGAATTGATTCGAAACACGAACGCTTATTATGCGACTGGCTTAAGTCTAGTCAGCAAGAATTACAAAGATTACTCTTCAGACATAAATGGATGGCCTTGAATGCTCGTGCAGACACCGATGTATCTGCGTCAGGTGATTCCACCCAAGTTTCACTTCTAATACAGTATTGTCCTTTGGGGGCTACAAGAATATTTGGTTAATAGAAGGATTATTGCAATTATTTAAGAAGCTGCTAATGATTTCTATGAGATAGGTACCAGAAATTTCTTTATGTTATTCTTATGCGGGCTATTTTTATTCATCGCACTTTAGGTGACAACCCAACATAAACTACCCTGATGTCCTCCGAGGTGGTGTACTCGTTATGGTGTTTGTCTGCTGACCCGGAAGGCACGGGTGCGATCCCGGTAGGGCGCTCGCATTTCGGTGGGTTCGGGAGCGCTAGAGGTCAGAATTCTGCGCGTTATCAATCCACGTTAAACAGAACAGGTGGTCAGTATTTCCGGAGACCTCTGCAACAGCTCGCCTCATAGTCATATCGTGGTTTTTTTTGTCGTAAGACTCCTGAAACCAATCAAAGGTGTCAAAATGCTAATCGACCTTCAGGAATGATCCCAATTACTCGGAAGGATGACGGTTCCTGGCTGTAGTTCCGGGAAGATTGCGTCACTCTTATGAGGAGGCAGCCCCGCGCGCTTGTGGGGACATGCATAACGTATAGACACTTGAGAGTTTAACCACCTTACATGCTGGCATATTCGGTAGCGTGGTCCCCATTGAACAGTCACAAGCACATCCCGTTTAATGCGCATCTAAGTCGTCACCTAGGAGACATTTGTGAACGGGGAATTATTAAAGAGCTGTTCATAACTGCACTTGGCTGTTTTTGCTGATACTGCGCCAAGGTAGCTTATAGGTTTATTATCTCGTGTTTTCCACTATACTACTAAGTGTACCTTTGGAAGAACAGCAGGAAATATTTGTCGGACAAACAAAAGAAGCTTTGTGATTTACCACAAGGCACCTCATTCTGTTTCTCGTTTGTCGTTTAATGGGCTATTTGTCCTCAGTGCAATTAGAGGTAGCGTCAGTGACCTGCGTTATGTTTGCCAGTTCACGGCTGGTACACAAGTGCTGATCAGATAATTTTGGGTCAGAGAGTGATAAACATAGAAGTCTGCAAGTTAGTTTTGCCGCTCGTTACAAGTCTCCAGATATAAATTCTAGAACGCTAATACGATAGCCTTGCATGCTAGTTGGTCGAGCGTCGTTGGAAAGGAAACCGGTGTCTGTTGAAAAGTTAAGGGGAGCGTACGCTGGTTATTCGTGTATCCCTGAAGTTCGTTGCCATAGTCCGCGAGCTCTGATGATTGCAGAAGAAATCTCAGGAAAAAAATAACAGTAACAACCTGTTCAAGTATGCGGCGAGCTCATTCATAAAAGAGAGAATTTGTGGTAAAGAAAATGAGAAGGCTATAGAATAAATGAAGCTTAGTAGTCGGTACAAAGCGTTAACCTGTCACCGCACGACGCATATATATGTCACAAACACACGTTTACAATATCCACTGCAGACGGAAATGCGGGAGCAGTGATATCAATGGAAGACCTGCGACACGGGCTCGAAGAACACCGACCATTGTTCTAACAATAGATCTTATCTACACACGCTATCTCTTTCAGCTTTCCCCATTATTCTCTGCTGCTTTGCGCAAGTTCGTGAAGTTATCAGCCAAGTAACGCCCACAGTGCAATCCTTAGGAGCTATATGAGTAGTTCACGTTCCGAGCAGGAGACCTAGTACCTTCCCATTCTCGTATTCTATATCTATCCGTCCACTGAGCACGAAGCTTCTGGAGCCTTCGCAGCCGGAGGCTGTTCCCCTACGATGGTGCTCCATCGGAGACCACCGCTTTTCACGATGTCGTCGTTGTCCACCCAGTGCGCAATTGTATTGTCCTTGGTGTTAGTTCTTGCTGGAAGATCGGTCGCTGCACCCGGTAAGTGTTCCGTAATGTTGCGTCATGTTCTGACGCGAGGATAACCCAGAAAACGAGAAAAGAGAAAGTACGAACGTGCAAGTGATAATACCTACATCGCTTTTCTAGCTTCGCTTATCGATAGCCGGAAGTGTTAGTGTTCCCCGTCTATAGAGTAAGCCGTATGCCTTGTTTTATTCAATAACTCGCAGTGATGCAATACTGTCTGAATGAGGGCTTGACTATTGGAAGTGCCGATAGGCCCAGTTCTTTCAGGCTGAATCGTTCCTGTAGGGGTCATATTAGGCAGCAGCAAATTTCTGGCGTCGACAGTATGAAATATAAACGTTGTAGGATGATCCCTATCAACACTGTGTAATTTTGCACTCATGTATAGTGATTTCTTGTCCCGTCATTTACTAGCTCCAAATTATAACAAGTAAAAATAAAAGAATCATGCTTCAGCCCTTCAGCGATATGTACAAGGCGTTAACTTCATAAACACCCTTTATTCGAGCCACGCTGAAATTATTCCTCGAAGTTGTGTCTCGGGAAGCTTCAGCAGATGACATAATGTCCTACCGGCGGTGCAACGCAAATCATCCTAGAACAATTTAGCCTAATATTTATTTAGCGCTCAACCAAGCCAGTTAGAGAAATCGTCGCTGACAGACAGTGCAACGCGATCATTTTGTCGTTGAAGTAAACGAATGCAAAATTCTCATTTCGTCACTCAGTTTTTTATGAAGAAAGGCTAAAATATTACACGCAGAAAGCTTTATCCGAAATGAATAGCTATGATCACTTGAGTTGTTTTGTGCAAACCAAACCCACGGTTAGCGAGGGTATTTGCAGTCAGCTCCTGTTCTGGTGTGGCCGCTGCGGCTGTGCTCATACGCGCAATGTGGTGTTAGGTAGTGTCAGGCCATGAAATCATCGCTAGTTTTCAAGAAACGACGTATGAAACCTGCTCATAGAAACGTATCAGGAAAGCTGAGTTTTCCTTTAAGCCGAGTTGGTTCGTGGTCTAACTTGAGAGAAAGTAACACTGAAAAAATACGTATGTGCTTAAAGCACCCGTCTACTAAGTGCGCTGTCTGCGAATGCGCGGAGACCATTGAGCCCTTGCTGCACCACTGGCCTTAATTTGAAAGACAATGAAGATCTATGAAGAACTCGGTAAAGAACGTAGATTATCGTCTTCTGAATGAATAGACAATCGTAGAACGCCGTCCCCACCGACCAATGTTTCAGGAGGCAGCGAAGACTTCTTTTTGTGTGTGTGGTTTCTGCGAACATCTGATATAAGCGAGTGCCTTTGACCATGTGAGGCTGTCTGTGCGCGTTTTTATGCCATCTCTCTCCTTCTGTACCTTCTTTTCTACCACTTTTCTCTCTCTCCATATAAGGGTAGTGAACGAGGCTGCTCACTGTCTAACATCCCTGCATTTACTTACTTGATATCGCTCTCACACCTTCGAAATCACAATCTGCTTTCAAAGCGTCAAGTTAAAATTATTATTATTATTATATTATTATATTATTATTATTATTATTATTATTATTATTATTATTATTATTATTATTATTTAATATCAGACAATAACACCCTCAAGGGCGAGAAGGCAAAATGAAAGGAGAAAGCTGGCAACTGCCACCGAGCGGGGCACAAAGCCTGCCTCCTCTTTCAGGAGGAGTGAGTAGATAGAATTTGAGATGGGCGGAGAGAGAGGGGGAAAGAAAGCAGAAAAATAAAGCAGAGGGGAAGAGAAGACGGATAAAAGCAGGCAGAATGCAGGAGAAAACACAAACACACAAAAATATTTAAGATATAATGTACAATTCATTCTTCGTTTTAAGCTAGACGTGGGTGAAAGGCCAGGAGGGAGCAACAAGAAAAAGCACAAACTTTAAATGAAAAGAACCCTGGCGTTTCGAATGACACGTACACGAGCTAATAACACCGAAAATGACAAAAGGAAACGACAAGGCGCGGGGAATAGGATCCGTGGGATCAATAAAGCCCTCGAGGTGACCAATCTCTGACACAAACAGGACGTTGGAGGCCTGTGAACGCACTTATCCTTCAGCTTGCCCCGCCGCGGAGGTCAAGTGGCTATGGCGCTCCGCTGCTGCTCAAATGGTCGCGAGATCTAATCCCGGCCACGGCGGCTCCATTTCAATGGAGGCGGAATGTTGAGGCCCGCGCACTGTGCGATGTTGTCGCACGTTGAAGAACCCCGTGTGGACGAAATTTCCGGAGCCTTGCACTACGGCGTCTCTCATAATCATATCGTGGTTACGGGACGTAAAGCTCCAGAATTCGCTATAGCTCATGGATTAACACAATTCAGCATTATTGTATCGCCTTTTATCATCCTGCTCCTTTAATAATTAAGCGCGCGTAAAATCTCAACAGATATATTTTCTTATTTCCCAAAGGAAAATACATATATTCGGTTTTGATATTACAAGAAAATAAGTGACAGTCTCGTCGATGTATTGCAACCACGGCCTGAGCGACTGCGCTCTATCAAGCTGTGAACTTTATGTTACGTTTAATCAGGTAAACAGCACTCTTGTCTTTGTTAGTCGGTGCACATAACACTGACCGCTTGCGGAGCGCAGAACGAGCAATTTAAGTGTTAGGCTTTGAGGTAAATCTCTCTCAGTAGGCGGAAACCTGGTGGATATATGAAGTTATTTGGGTAGGCCTCTTTGTTTTACCGTTATTCTCACATAAGGTAAATTCTGAAGGGCGACCTAAGTAATTCGGTCTCAGAACTTGGACATTTCAAGCAGCTGATTCCAACCCTCCACTGAGAAGTCTTGCGTCAACACCTACAGGAAGCAGGGAGGCTTTCATGGATCGTTTCACATTCTAATGAAGAAACACGGAGAGCATGAAGCATGATCTAACATTGCGGAACATCATCACACGAGCAACAATAGAACCACGAAAGTCTTTCTCCAATTCCTCTTCAGTGTCAAAACGCGCGGGTCGAAAGCCCCATTTTGGATCATGCTTTGCTAAGACGCGACATGACAACGCCTCCTTGTCCGTTAAGGGCAACTCCGGCGGTTTTCCCACCATATTCTGATATCGCTGTTTTGCCAATAGTATCGACAGCCCCGAAGCAGACATGGCCAGTCAATCTGTTTCGAAGCTCACCAATAATTTTAAATAACCGCATGAACGATGTGTTCAAACCGAAACCGAAACGGATAGACGCTTCGTGCAGCGTATGCGATGACGTAACAGCCTCCCCGCCATCAGAAATATGAAGCTGGTGCCAAATAAATGAAAGTAGCGATGTCATCCCACGATATATTGAGCTCTTCTGAATTTGACAGCGAGGATTTGAGCGCTGGAGTATCACCGTTTTGCTTTAGAAGGCCCGCCTGCTCAGGGTAGGCAGTGTTGCAGGTAATGACGTCAGAAACACAGGGTGGCCTGCGTGGGAATCCGTTAAAATATTTAAAATTCATTTTCAGGAAAAGTAAATGACCTGCAACCACCTGGCTTGGCATAAATTATTATAGTTCCAAGAAGAACATATACTGAAAATTTGGTTGAGATCAGTTGATAACGCAAAATCGCCGGAGCTGCCTTTTAAATGCAAAGGCGCCTAGAAGATTGTGTGAACAATACCTTTTTTATGTGAAGTTCATAGAATGTTGCAAGGTCTAGCTAGACTAGCTTATGTAGTGCACTTCCAGCGCATGTCTTCATTTGTCCCAGTGTTCGTTCTTATTCAAATTCAGTCGTAATAAGTAATGCAGTGAATGCAGTCTATATCTTATAAGCATTCCGCTCTGGATTTTCGAGGACGTTTTCATTGGACATTAAAGATCTTTACTATTCTGTGCTACACGAAGCAATGCTTCCAGCCATTTGCTTACAGGTGACAGATACGTCGAAATAATAGCATTTCATGTGCCACACATGCAACAATTTTGGAATTTCATTTGAATTGGATGATGTTCTGTTACGCGACATATTCTGTTTACACGAGCAATGAATTTGTATTGGTTCGGCCGTGTCTGCAGTTCGGTGTGACTTCTTGTTTTCTGATGTTGGAAGGTACGGTCAAAGCAATATGCAAGAGCCAAATATTGTGAAAACATTTATGCGTGTGAATGGCATTTGAAATACTTCGGTAAATGTTTCGGGTTATAACAATCTCGTCGACAGTATTTCGAGCGTGCTTCGAAAAGAAAACGAGTGACTCTAGTATATGTATGAAATACCTATAGGAAACGCATTCGAACGTCATGCTGTACAACTGCGTGCGCGCATGCAGTTTTACTGCATGAAGCATTAGTGTGACCTAATGGCACCCCTTAGACGGTGGTTGCTAGTACAACAGGAAGACAAAACAGAGCAGTAATTGAAGTTGCGCAGTGTTGCTCGAGTTTTCGAGTTGGGCATTGTAAGAGATGTGGTAGCTTCAAAGATTTTCAGCGTGCGCATTTATTCGTGAAGAGACAAACCAGAGCGCAAAACCACTAAAGCGCAGTTGGTTGGTTGGTCGGTCCTTGGATTCCTTGGCGCAACCCACCCTGGTGGATCGGTCATGAACCGAAAGAGAGATTTCTGTGTTAGAGGACTACTAATAAAAAATACAAGAAAATTAATACAAATATGATAATCAAATTTAGGTTAAACGCAGTTCCTCCAGGGGTGGCGCCAGGCTTTCTTTTCTTCTTCGTGGGGAGACGCCCCACCACAAGCGAGCTCCTTCAGGAAACGCGGGGTGGTAGGCAAGAGTTTTCGTATTGATTACGAAGGGTCACCTTTTCGGCTCTATCAAAAGAAGGGGGGGGGAGCGTGTTAGCAGTTATGTATCACTGTTGACACCGAGATCGGTTATATCAAAATTTTCGTTCAATTCGCTGCTTTTGGTGAGGAAGCACTGCGCTCTCAAAACAGCGCTATACAACAGGCGCAGCAGCTATCCTACAAGCGTGGCTACGCAAGAGCACGGTGCGCAGCGTTAGTTAGGCGTCAATAGTATCTTTTGACAGCCAGACGCGTCTGTGTATAATGTTTGCTCCGCCACTACGTGGAGTATTTCAAGCGACGGCACCGCTTCACCCCAGTTCCTTCTTTCATTTAATGCTCCAGTCCTATGCCCCTGATGTTTAGGTTTCTGGCTGCCATAAATAATTTCGTGGTTCGTGCGCCTCTGTTGCAAAGCATGCATTAGTATTCATGTTTCCGCCTATTTACGTTTGCTGTGGTGTTTGTTCTTCCACCAAAGGAAGCTCGAAATAAATAGTCTGTGCGTGCCTTATGAATACTGTCTTCATAGTATGCTACATCATACTTGCTGAAACTCGATTTGTTAAAGCAGCAAAGCGATTGTTTTAAATACGTTCTCACGGGTGTTGGAAGCTGACGAGTTTCAGGTGGTGGCCTGCAGTGTCTGCTATCTGTCTGTGTACAGAACAGAAACCAGGGTCGCAAGAGCAGCACAAGCGACAAGTGAGCAATTTGTCGCAGTCGAGTTGCAACTGGGCAGTCGGATAACGGCGTTCTGTGACAGTCGGGTGTGCCACTGAGCAGTGTATTTTTAGGGTAAAACTTCCTTGATAAGCAACACTTTTGTGCCGGCAAAATCTAGTCCCTTATACATCCATCGGAGTGGGGCCTCTTCATGTGCCATCGGGGTGGCCATGAAGCCAAAGTATATAGGCTCCGTGTGGGCGATTTCGTAGTACCCCATAGCGATATTGCAACTGATGTTGAAATTTCATGACGTGTTGGTTTCATGAGCTTGTGTCTGAAAAAAGAACAGACTTGTCCATCAAGTCACCTTATTTCGTTCTATATATGATGATAATATATGATGTTTCGTTCAGTGCAAGACGCTGACGGAGGAGTGCGTAGGGGTTTCTCATATCACATGCTTAAATAAATGTTCTAATCCCTGTCTTTCTCGTTTAGTAAAAAGCGGACAGTTTGACGTCGCGACTGCTCGCATATAAAATAAAGCAGACGTATATGCCTAATTGCAGGCAATACACTATATCTGCTTTGCTTCTTTTGTTTCTTGCCTTTACTAACAATTCCTATAAGGAGGAGCCTAAAGACAGACTGAACACGGGGCCCCGTCGTGGCGATCTAGTGGCTGTGTAACTCCGCTGCTAATCCAAAGGCAACGGGATGTAACCCTGGCCACGGCGGCCGCATTTCGATGGGGGCGAAATGTTGAAGCCCGTGTACTGTTTAGTGGCACTGCACGTTAAAGAACACCAGATGGTTGAAATTTTTGGGCCCTCCACTGCGGCGTCTCTCATAATGAAATAGTGGTTTTGGGGTGTAAAACAACAGGAATGACTAAGACTGCGAACGGGCACAAAAAGTGAACTATTTCGCTTCTGGCCGGAAGAGGCTAAAGCTTCAAGGTAACGCAGCCGCGCGAAGAGTACCTACACAAAACTAATAAATTACGCGCTGACTTACACGCCAGGCAAGCAGATCCAGTTGGCCGCAGCCGTAAGGTTCCTTGAAAGATTTTGCAAAAATAGCTCTGTTGATTGGGTGAGTTAAACAGACCTCATGCTGAGACTCAGAATTTCTGTGTTGCAGGCTGTAAATTCAAGCCGTGGTGTCAGACGTATAATGTTGCTTTATGCTTTTTCGTTTTCATCTTCAAAGGCTCTTTATTTCGCTTCTAATGATGTACGTAATGTGAGCGGATCAATATTACGAACAGTTTGAGTTCAACACCAATATTACGAACAGCTTGAGTATACTATGTTCTGTTAATTAGTATGCTAGAGACTTCAGAATGCAAGAGCCACTTGTTCAATCGCATGAAAAATAGCACACGCTGGCGTTTGAATCATGTCTTTGTACACGATGCTGAATCGTCAAATCGTCAGCGTGGCTTCTTTGAGGGCGTAAATCAGTGGGAATGAATAAGGAGAGATATATCGGCCTCTACGCGAATCATGGGATGTCGTAGTTCCTCTACCCATCACTTTTACATTCCCCTTGCCTTGGACAGCCCCGATAACATTGTGTTTTCGCTTATCTCAAGGAAAAGGAGGCGTGCGTAGAACACTATTATTTCTTATCAACTGAACACTCGACCCATCCATTGCCCCTGCATGAAGGACGCGGACAAGCCTATAGATACGGGAAGCATTTGCCGGATGAAAATTGCTGCTGAAGAAGCAAGTGCCTTCAAGCGTGCTCTGCTTTCACTCAAAGAAACCGAAATCGCATGTTTTCCAACAAGCGCTTTCGAAGCGTTGTGCTGGTGCCGATATTTGCAGAAAAACATCGTTTCTCGAGGCCACAGAGTTCATTACTATGGCTATACCTGACTTATCAATGGGTATAGCCATTGGGTAGGGCAAATATTGATAGAGTAGCTTTCAGCCACAGGGACTCCGGAACGTTTTTAAGAGGGGGGGGGGGACAAGTATTTTTGTCTATGCAGGTTGTGTTTGTTATTTTTTCAATATCGTGAATTCTTATTCATTTTATTGCGACATATTGCTTTATTAGTTAGTCTGAATTTAATAACATTAATTAATATTCTTTCAATTCATTGTAGACGCATCAAATTTTGCGTATCTCGATCCTGGCTTATTCTGCATTGGTATGGACTTGAAAACCTGGTTGGAAATTTCTGTAATACTGAAAACCAGCGCCAAACCCGCGCAAATGACAAAACGGTGATGAACGCTGAGAAAGTCATTTTTAATATTATTGCATTTGCCCCAGCAGTGATATAAACGTGAACTGAATCGAGTACACTTACGTTATACAAGTCGACAAGAGAATAGGCACTATAGGTGCAAAGCTATTATCGCCGACTGAAGGGTTTCATGTCTGCCAGGACAACAAAGCGTTGGGCAAGAGAGGTTATCAAAGGAGGCCGAAGGTTGGTTCTGCCGTTTTAGACATGGCACCCTTCGTAACGGCATCCAAGTGCAGTCCCGCAGCTCTCTTCTTGTGCACGTGGAGGAGGATGGGTGGGTCAGCTTCCTCTGAGTCATTCGATTGAGCCTCTGAGCATTTCTCTGAGCGCTGAAAGATCGCTCTCTTGAAGCAGTTCACGCAGGCACAGAAAAACGCGAGTTGCCGGTACCAGATAACGTGGTACATCATCTAAGAACATATGCATACTCCCATTGGCAGAATTTATAAAATGCGTTCACTTGTGGCCTGACGCTCGTCACGCAGGAGCGTTGGGAGCAGCACCAGCTGCTGGCGTCAAGCCTGCTGGCGTCATAATCTGGATCGTGTGTTCCTAACAGCTGATTTAGTCGTTTGCCGTGGAGTTTCGACCTTCAGCACCGCCAGTCAAAATGCGTTCGAGGCGAATCACTTGCTCCATGCCATGCTGTTCAAATCGCCGTCAGATCTCGCTCGCAATCCGTACGATAGCGGCCAAAATCTCCTTATGTTTGTGACGACTTGGGGTCAAGCGCTGCATGCGGGGTCATCAGGATTGTCAGTGAATGAAGCCTCGCAGGCGGCTGCGAAGTACTGGGCATACCAGTTTCGTTTAGACCCTAATTTTGACGCTCTTGTGCTGGTTCGCTGGCAGTGTTAAATGAGGCATCAGTCCGTAGCCTTGACAAGCGGTTGGTTGGTTGGTTGGCCCTTGGATACCTTGGCGCAACCCACTCTGGGAGATCGACCATAAACCGAAAAAGAGAGTTCTGTCACCACGAGCCTCTGCAGCTTCTTTTGCTCCTACAGATGCTATCCCGATATCCCAAAAGCTTATTTAGAAAATGTTTCAGCGAAACAGCTCACTCATAGCTTGTCTATAAATTAGGCATGTGTGTGGGACTAAACTGCTGGGGAAATAAATGAAATAAATAAGTGAATAATTAACTAATAGTCAAGAAGAGCCGAAGAAAAAAAGAGCAAATGTCAGATAAAAAGAGACTTCACCAAAACAAAAGGAAAAGAAGAAGAATCGGGGCAGCTACGCACTAGTGATGCGATGACTCATGAAAGAGCGTTGATGTGGTTTTCCTTAGCGTAACTTGGTTTCTTTTAGATTAACTTTGCTTTCTCTTAGCTTTTCAATTTTGTTATTCGAATCGCCACATGCCAGACACAGCATTCCGAGTTTATTTTTATTATCCAAAATGAAATCGCCTTGTTCTGCTACTTCAGCTCCCCAATCTTCGTCGTCGTTATCCCACTTGCCTTTTGCAAATCACCTCTGTAGGTTTGGCGTTCTTCCTTCATGGCTCGGCTTGTGTGCGTCGTTGTTGGGCCCGTTCACCGTCAGCTTCCCGCCGTCTTTGCTGCGCGCCGTTAGTGCGTGTATTTTATACCCCTCGACCTATCTTGTTATGGAATGAGGCGGACGCCATGGCTGCTCTCAATCTTCTTCCTTTCTGGGACTACAGTTCGAATGACGACATCTACGTGCTACGTCGTCATATTCTGTATTCAACATACTTCTCCGCTGGAAGGTGCCGCGGAACCACTCTTAAAAATTCTGTTTTTTTTTTCTTTCTGTCTTCATCCCTCTTTATTTTCTTTCTTTATCTATCTCACCCTGATTTGCCCTTTCTCTCGACCATGCCAAGTTATGTTACAATGGTCGATGCAACGCAGTCCTAGAGTTCCCATAAATGCATTCTGCGGAAGCGTGGCTGTATTACCACGTTCGGCACCGTAGCATATTACCCTAACCTCCGTACACCCTCTCCTGTCTCGCATAACTATCCTTGCGCTCATAACTTACGGCCCTTTTGCAGCATTACTACCATCATGTTGACCTTCGGCCTTTTGATGATCACATGTTATCTTCTGAAGGGGCAATCCTCTTTCTTCCCCAAATTTAACACATGTTGCTAACTCTACGAATTGGTAAAACAATATCCGACTGAGAAACGGGGAGAGAAGCGGACATTTCTGTGCAACCTCAGATTTGTCTATGCTGCCGAATATCTATAGTGAAGACAAGTTTTCCTTAGTGCCACTACAACTCCTTCTACCATCCGCAACATCAGAGAGCGGGAGACAGCTTGCGTCATCCAGGCCTCATTTATAAAGAGTCCTTTGGTGACGATCCGACAGAACAAAAATTGTACTGAAGGCTAGGACGGCACAACCAGCTCGATAGACTAATCGTTGGGAGTAGGGACGGCACTGTTGTCCCGGTTCCTGTAAACTCGCCTTGTCTCTGAAAATCACTCCTTCGAAGCAGTCTTTTAAAGGGTCGTGTATGTGCCGTCCATGAGCGCGCCCGCCTGCCAGTGCTGCCACAACTGCGAAATGTGCTTGTCATTGGAATATTAACAGCCCAGGTGTTTAGTGTCGAGCCTGCGCTGTCCGCCCGCCGGTGTTAGCACGGTTTCGGGAGCTCGGTCAAGAGCTAAGGCCTTGGCGCCGCGCGAGTGGGGTATATTCACAATGCTTTGTGCTGTGGCAACAATGAGCGCGTCCGCCATGTTCTTCGGGGCGCAGTCGTGGAATCGGCTGCTAGCACTAGCATTGGCAGTCGTTGGCTGTGCTTTCGGACGAATAAAATGCAGCATTTTCTTGAGACATCCAGCGGCGCAAGGTGAGCAAAGCTAACGCGCTCCCAAAAGTCGACGAAAACACAACAGCGATGTTTTTTGCGCTCCCAGCAGACGGCACCGGCTACAGCCATATCTCTTCAGTTGCGATGCTCAATCTGGATCTGCGGTAAGCGTGCGAAGAAATGATTATTTGTGGAGGAGATGTCGGCGTAAAATGTCTAAGACAAGGTCGTATGAGAATAAAATATTCCATGTTATGTACCACTGCGATTAGAAACGCATCAGGTATCAAAATCATGTTGCTTCTGAGCGACGCCGCGCTGCTTTCCACCTCTCATTTGTCCATCCGCAAGCGTCGCTCTCCGAGAGTACTGGGAGGCGGCCCTCCTCGGCAGGACCTTCCGGCCCAACAAGCCATGGTCCAGCATGTCAGAACAGCGGCCACGACCAATGGGACGCCTGACTAGGGACTCCACCTAGTAGTGTAGGCAAGCTCGCCCAAGGGCAGGTTTGCCCACGGCCGGTCTGGACGCGCGCGCTCGCTCCTTCCTTTACGGCCTGCGCACGGGGCGCTGTTTCTACCTATCGCCGCAACTTGGCGAGGGCGCTCCGAGCCATCCCGCTCTAAACCAGCTCCCGGCCCTTGCGGAGGCTAGCTCGCGCAGGGAATGTTCGGCTTCAGACTTGCCGCGTCACTTTGTTAAGCTCCTCTATACGGTATTCATAGTACCAATGCGATGAGAACACTGTAGCAAGCATATATGACAACTCCGGTGATTTCCCATTTTCGGAGGGGGAGGCACAGCCCACTGACTTGCCCACTTCTGCTGCTCGTGAGAGCACTTGCCATTGCGCGTCTCAGAAGGCTCGGCTGCATGATTCGTCACCGACCATCAGAACAAATGACACGAAACACTCTTCTTTGGAGGAAAGTGGTTTTCAAAACGTTTACTTCAAATGCACGTATGTCAACCATTACTGTACTTGAAAATTATAAAACATGGACATTTTTGTTGAAGGTATCACAATTCTTCCTTGTATATTAAAATAAATACCTCGAAAAAGGGAAAGTCACTTTTTCCCACAAGCAGCCGTGAGTCGCAATCACAGTAGAGGAACATAATAATAATAATAATAATAATAATATAATAATAATAATAATATAATAATAATAATAATAATAATAATAATAATAATAATAAAGTTGCACCACACCCCGCTAAGCCCTTGCAAGCATACAAATTCCAAGCCCTCACGAGTCCAGATGCAGTCTTCAGCATGCAAATGAAGACATTAGAAAAATGTTCTTATGCAATAATGCACGCCGTCGGCGAAGAGGAAAATAAATAACTTTCACAGAAACCGTTCAATATCACGCAAAATGTTCTCCTTGGTACCAAAGTACGCAATAGAAGGATTTTTGTGGCTGCATTCCTGGTCATTGTAAGGAGCATGGCCATGAGTTCCATTGGTTGTTCTGTACTGTTTACAAAAGAAAAAAAAAGTGTAGAAAGCTCCAAACATTACCCAAATCATGAATGTTTTTAATTTTCATGCACCTTGGCACGTTGAAAAAGAAAGAAATGGTGTCAATTATAAAATGATGTCCAGGCAACATTTGTGCTCAAGGTTGTCTTCCCACAAGAAAAATGAGAGAAGAAAGAAGTAAAACAAGATTTCCTAAAACGGCTCATTCTAAAAAAGTTGTCTGCAGTCCCAATCTTAGGATATAAGCCCATCTTTATCAGATCAAAACATGGGAGTGATATAATGTGTCCTTGTTTGCTTTGCTCACAAAATCTAAGTCAAAGTGCACTATGCTGAGGGTGCTGGCTTCAATGCCTTTGGACTTTGTCTTGTTAACCTGTGTGCGTCTAAGTTCAACGAAAAGCCAGCAAAGCAGGACACGGACATAGAAAGGTACACACGCAGACATACCTTCGCCGGACTTCGATGTCCATGTCCTGCTTTGCCAGCTTTTCGTTGAATTTAATCATGAACCAACCAGCTCAGCTTTTCACTCTTAAGCGTTCATCTAAGTGTCTTCCTCAGGTTTTTTTGAATCAGTGCTTATTAGAAGTTATTTTCTTTGAATGGGCTTTATTTTATGAGCTTTCATTTATTTACCTATCTTTTCTTTTGTGCTTCTTATAGAAAGACAGTCATAACAAAAATGTTGCTAGGACAGCACTCTTATATTTGACATGTTTTTCTTGTTTTAGTGTGAAATAGATGTGTCAGAATTCATTGAAGTTTAAAATCATTTCTGATGTAGGCTATCTTCAGAATTTGTTACTTTTTTTGTGGGCAGTAAGAAAATGAATGTTACTTACACGTGGGCATATTAAAATAAGCAGATGTTCCCAACAGTGTTGTTTTTTTCATGTGGCCACAGCCATGAAATGGGAAAGTACTACATGAAGCCATGCTATATGTATGTACTGAAACCACACATCCATTATCAAGAAAACTGTCTGGATTGCTTTGCATGGTAGAAATGTTTATTACAAGCTTAAGGTGGCATTTATTGATGCATATTAAGATGTCACTGTGTTGTGGGCAGTTGATGTTGTGTGGCTAGTTGAGCGTGCATGTATGCTTCAACTTCTGAAGTATTCATGTTGAAATTTACCATTATGGTACCTGTGCTACTCTATTGTCCTGTGTCAAGTGACTATGCCTAAGGCCTTTAATATATCCTGCATACCATGTGCTTTGCCCTGTTTTCAGTGTAGCAAGCACTCTGCTGCTTCACAAATGTACCAAGTACTCAACTATGTCACCTATTTTAGCCAAATGTTTAGCCACATCCTCATTGGTCCAAGTGTTTCACCGTATCTCCTGTGCGCCAAGTGCCCCTCACATCTCCCTTGTACATATGCTAACCACTGCACCAACTTTGCACAAATTGCTGTTACAACTGTGCTGCTGAGTACTCTAATGTGTCAAGTACTACGTGATGGTGCCTGAACTTTTGTGTGGACCTAGCTACATCAAGAACATTTCACATACACTGTCATTTTCGACACCTTTCACTACTTTTAGTTCATTGATATTTGTTTTCACATCCTACAGCTTTTACTTAGACCATTCTGTTGAGTAAATTTTGTGCCAAAATTCGTGCATACAGAGTTTGTGTCAAAGAAGTGGCATCTGACTTTTTACATAAGTGTTTTTTCGTGTACTTATTCATTTTTGCTGTTGGGTATTTTTCCATTTATGTTTAAGGTTACCTCAAAAGACAGATGTACTGCTTTAGGCCACATGCATGAAAAATGATGCTTGTATTGTTTATTTTTAATTCATTACAACATCATTTCACTCTTGTGCATTATGCAAGCTCACTAATAAAGTATTGCTGTGAAGCCAAGTTTGGAGGATTATGTCATTTTTAAAACATCAGGTGAAATATATACTCGACTACTGCTGTGCCTAGAAGGCACTGCAAGAGTCGAGTGTACATTTCATTTAATGTGTAATACCACACTTGAACATTCGGTGAATGTTTCAAGAGTGTTAGTTGTAATGTTATCTTAACGTTTAGCCCAATGTTACGTATACATTGTAACAATATTTTATGAATGTTTAATTCTAGCGTTATTCTAACGTATAGCTTAATGTTATGCATACATTGTAAAAACGTTTCACAAATGCTTAATTTATGTAGTGCAAAACGTTATTCTAACGTGTAGCTTAACGTTATGCATACATTGTAAAAACGTTTCACGAATGCTTAATTTATGTAGTGCAAAACGTTATAAAAACGTTTGTATGCAACGTTGGAGATACGTTAAAAAAAATGACATTAACAATATTTTCCTAACGTCCAAGCTGAACATAATAATAACGTTATTATAACGTATTGGTGCTACCTGGGAACCTGGCAGCGAACAAAGGAGTGAGCGATTTTGAAGTTATGAAATCACTGTGCGCCTTTCATACCAGGACACGTAGTCGTGCGGAATGCACATGAAGTTTTCGATTACATTTATAGGATATAGTTTTCATAAACGTTGATATAAGGTGCTACATATGAGGAAACTTGGACGTCGCACGTTTATTGTGTTATTAACTTTATGTTTTCAGAACTGAAAATTCTACGATTTTCCGGTGACACACAGCATACGCACACTGTTTTGAGTTAATTAATATAATGCGTGCCCTCAAATTATGCCGCATAAATGCGCGTTTACGCTAGTGAAGAATCGCTTTCGTTGGTGAACAGCAATGCGCAAGAAGAAGACGACCTCCCGTGCTCTCTCGTGCGAGCGTGATGTGCCCGTCCATTGAAGATCTATAAAAAAAAGCGTATCTTAAAACTCCCAGGGAACACTAGAAAGTGCGCTAACTCGAGTCAACCACAGTTCTGAAGGAACGAAACACCAATATCGTTGATAAGACCGTTTTCACGCCGGTGAGGTTTTTTTTTTTTCTTTTTCACTGTCCCATTAATCCAGGGATTTGGTTAATTACATTGTTCCCTTAACTGTAATCGGCGTTCTCACACATCTCCTGCTGTGTGCATGGCGGTACGTAGTAGTAGTAAAACATCACAGGGCGTCGGGAATAAGCCAGCAGAGAGCAGCCGACATGCTGAGATGCTGCGAGTTTCGTTTTTCCAGCGCCCTGAAGAACACGGCGGACGGCGCTTACGAGGGTGTCAAGAGATGGCGCTCCACGTTTGCCGTATACCAAATGCTACGTTCTGCGCCTGGGTTTCGGCAGCGAAATGGCAGCGTCGGCTGACCAATCCTGTGTTACACAGCCGGGAAGCACAACCAAGTCGCAAGCGCAGGGAAGCCGTAAACAGTGAGGCTTCTTACATAGAAGCACAAGTCAAGCGGCAACGAAGGCAAGCAAGCCCCGCGCCCTTCGAAAGAAGAAAAACACGCAAGGCAAGAGCCTTTGGGGACAAGGGAACCCGAACTGCCAGGAAAAGGCAATGCAGTTTAAAGGGCCCATGACAGCTATTTTTTTGTTGGATACTTTTATGTTCTAATGAGTAGAACAGTGTCTTGTAATCACGGCATGGAGTGGCAAATTCTCCAGCGTGAAGTCTAATTAGTCACAGCATCGTTGATTTTGTTCAGTTTTAATGAAGCTTCGAAACGCGCGCCAAAAACTGCAAGAAACTAGCGCCGCGGGGCTAGCGCGGCGGCTGTCGGAAGTGAGCGCATGCACTGATCACTTGAGCTCAAGATTCGGTGACGTTGCGGAGAGCGCGAGCGCCAGACCAGCTCGCCACACTCGCTTTGCATCATAGCGTGTGTACAATGTACGCTTGAGGGACCAACACGGAGAGGAAGCAGAAAAATACGGCTTTTGGCGTGACCTCCGCGATCGGCTCCGAGAGCCGATCTTGGAGGCCACGCTCGGAGGCCATAGCGCGGCGCGCCCGTGTCTCTCTGTGACGTCACGATATCAACTTACAAAAGTGAAACGTCACAGATGGCCCACAAACTACGTCATACTAGTGACGATGTCGCGAGGTGCCGCAAACCCAGATGAGCATTTCTGGTCACTTTAAATACATATTAAAATATCTTAACGACAACATTCGCCGTTAATACTTGGCCACAAGTGCCTTCAGATGTTCGACAACCAAACAACACAAACATATCGGGTTTGAAATTTTGGTGTCATGGGCCCTTTAAGTGCCAACAGCGAAGACTTAACCCCGACATACACAGTAAAAGGCAGAAATTCATCGTATCATACTAAAGATAGACAAGATGTAGACGACAATCATCGCAAAATACTTACAGTCACAGTATAACATAGAAAGTCGCCGTTACGTGGTACGCAATCGCAGCAAAACGCTAAGTATATACTTTAAACAAAGAAATCACAGAAAATTGTAAAAATTTGCACAACGTGACGGAAAATCGCCAAGACATAAAAGACGCACAGGCAGATGAGTTCTGCGGAAACCCGCAAGATGGAGTAACATTTATGAAAGGGAACATTAGCCCGGACCAGGGCGAATTTCTCGGCAACTGGGAAGCTTTCATTTCTGAGAAATCCGTATGGATTTCCTTGTAGCCTTGTGCTACAAAACGGGTGGATGCTAATTTTCCCTTTCAAAAGACGCACAGCTCCGCTATTTCAGTAGATTTCACATTAAGTCGAACTTGGTTTAAGTTGGGCTTAAGCTTTTACGGTCAAAGCAAGTATGACTCCCCCTCTCTCCCTCTACACACAGCAGCACTGTCATCCATGCCGCAATAGGAATTGCTTCGTTAGGTTTACTTCCCCACAAACACATTTCACCGCCGCCATATACAAAGTCCTCCTGTTCGGGAACACCGTGCCGTCCCATTACCGTTTTTTCCCCGCTGAAATTTGCATTCTTTTCTTTTGTTTTGCAGATATTTGCACGTTTGAGAAAGGCATCTGTCCTCAGTGGGTGTCCACGAACTGCAGCCGAGACGCCTGTTTCAAGGCTCGCAAAGTGGCCTCTATACTGCTCGGACCGGCCTACGACCATACGAGCAAAAGTGGTGAGAAATAGCCGAGCAGTTCATGGCTTTCTGTTATTTGCGTCATGTGCAGAAAGGATGACGTTCTAGTGTACTAAGCAACGTCGTGTTTAGCCATGCGATTGAATGTATTGATTTTTTGCCGTGAGTCTAAGGAACGTTACCCGCTCTCCTGTGTCAGCTGCTCTACAGCAACTGTAACGCCGTAATGACAAGTTTTGCCGTTCTGGATGCCGTACGGGATGCCTACAGTCTTTAATTAACTGTATTACCTTGAAGGCCCGATTGTGACGCTTTCATAAGGGATGGTTAAAGATGGGAGTTTTTCATTCAGGGTGAGTAGTGAGGATGTAGAGCTTCAATGAAGTCAGGATCGAGTGTTGGTAACAAAAACGATTTCTTAGGGGAGGTCGTTTTAGGGTGCAGTGGTCCCTGATAAAAAAAAAGGCGTAAAGTAGACAGTACGACTTTAAGGGCGAGCGAAACATGGAGTATGTGCTGTACGAAGTGATAAATGATTTTGCTGGTTAGACGTAAGTAGTCAGATTTAGAGAACTACGATATGTATTCTACTATGGCGGTGCGACAGTGGCAAAGAAGGGTAGGAGGGTCCCGAATGAAGATATGTATGCTTATGTTGTATAAATAGGGCACGTGGGTGGATGTAGTGGTCACTGAAAGAAACCTAGTGACTAAAGCATACTTTCACACAAAAGAAGTAGTTGTAAAATACGTGGAAATGGACCTTTCAACACACTTTAATGATTGAAATCATTGACGAACAGAATTTGTCCCAGGCTAAGAGAAACGCCTGACAGCAGCCAACGTGCCGAGCGCCTTGGCTCCAGGAAGGAGCACGATACAGTGGTCCGCAGCATCTGATCACTCATTCTAAAGAAAAAGTTGCCGAATACAAAGGGAATTTTTATGCAGTTTTCTTTATATAAGAGGAAAAGATATTTTACCGTTAAGGATGCCTGAAACCTTCAAAGCTTTGCGTCGTCTAAGGGTGACGAGCCATGCATGAATGCCATAGCCAATATCTAGAACGACACTTTGGCTCTCCTGCTTGTTCTCCAAAAAGCCAGAAACTTGTCGGTTAAGATCTGAAGCAATAATATACAATGTTGTTCACGGAGACATCTATTTTGCCCCTGGAAAGATTCACCGAGAATATATCAGCAATTTACGTTGCATCCTGCTGTGCAGAAATGACGGCGGCGATTTACAGATTAAACACCTCGATTGAGGGCTTGAGTTTGGCGATAAGCATGGAGCAGAGAGAATTTTCGGTATCACCGCGTGAGAAAGTGAGTTCGCGATTGACTGATTAAGCCCACATCGGTTCAAAATTATCTGCATTTAAATTCTTTACTAGCAGGACACCTTCGTCGTGCAAATGAAGTGCATCAAGTTCGCCGAGGGATAAAGATGGCTTGCTACAGATACGACAGACTGTCTGAGATCGTGAACGGGAACGTAACGCTATTCATAAAAACCGAGGTATTCAACCATTTCTTTTTGCCAATACTAAGATAAGGGAAAGAAACTTGGAAGACGAAGCAAATTCACAAGAAATGAACGACCACCTAGAGCCATGAGACGAAAAATAATGCGTGGAAGATATGAGAGTAGCATGTACCGGAGAAGAATACGGACACCATATACTCATGTGGGACTCCTGTGGGACTCCTGTGGGACTCTTGTGGGACTCCTGTGGCACTCCTGTGGGACTCACTCCTGCGGGACTCCTGTGGGTAGCCCACATTACTTGGGCTACCCGGTCCAGATAACATGCGTTATTTGAGGACGACGGAATTTGCAAGAAAGAATGGGAAACGTACAGCCGAGGTCGCCAGACAGACAGGGTGGAGTGGTGGCGTTAAGAAATTCGTGGACGTAAAAACTAATCAACTCGTGTAGAACGGGGAAAACTGGATATAACAGCCGAAGGTCTCCACCCCACAGTAGACATAAGTTTGGGATTTTATTATGTGGGCGTGGGCGTTACGTCAAACAAGCTTGAGCGCTGTGCATGTGTTTCGTCACATTAAATCTACATTACATTGGCCTAATTATCGGCGCTGAATTGGGGATCTCGTTACGATTCCGTTATAGTTAAGTTCCGAACAACTCCTTATGCTCCGTTTCTGTAACGCTTTCCTGGAATAAGCGCATGAAGCTTCTAGAATATTAAATATTTTATGAGCATGTTATGAATCTTTTGCCACATGCAGTTCTTTGTGCAGCTCCAGTTCTTTACATAACCTGACCTATTATATACATTCTTCCAATACAACTCAGCTTGACATAGAAGTCGCTTTCTTAAATATAGTGCACGTCGGGATTAATAAACCTCATTTTTCTATTTTCAGCATCTCGCATGTCGAAACGAATCGGCGCGATCGTGGCACATCGGCATAGAAGTGTCACTTAAAAATATATGTAACGTGCCCTTTTGATGAGGTGGAATCAAGCTTTCTATGGCTTATTGACGTGTTGGTTGCTCAACACAAAATTTCAGCCATCACCGTGATAATAATCGATGGTTTTTTTCTTGCTCTTGTGTCGGTTGACTCCTGCAGCGGATGGTTGGAGTGCTTACGCGACAACAGCACCAGCATCCTGGTTTCAGCACGCTGAATTGACCCGAAGAGTAAAGGGACCTTTCTGCTTCACCGGGTGGTATCACCTGTCGGGAACGCAGATCACGACGGCTGATTTCCTCGTGAGGGTGGTCAAAACGGGCATGCTGAAATTCTTCCACTCCTCGAAGCTCGACATGATGGGCCGCTGGCAGCGAGTGCGATACTCAGAGAACAGGACTGACGATTTTGAGGTTTGTGGGAATGCGGCCATTTATGTACCTGTACTGTGAGAAGGGGCAGATAAGCGCCTATCGTGAATACGTCCTAGGAAGTAGGCATTTTTAAATAATGTAAAAACTTGCATTTCTTTTGCAAGTACGTTAATAAGCACAATGTAAGGAAAAGGCGTGCCAAACACGCGCAGAAGTGAAGAGGAGTGGAGAACAGTGGACAACACCTTCCCTTGTGTCCGTGTTTGGCACGCTTTTTCTTTGCTTTATTAATCCTTACCAGCTCACTCAGCTTTCTGCCTTTTTAAACTAAGACTGAAGTGTGTGAGGGTAAGGAAGCTTGCGCATATTTTTTAAAGCTTATCCTTTGCCATATCGAAACTGTTCGCTCATCGAATTAATGTTTTCTCTCTGCACTCCTCCGCAACAAGAACAAATGGGCATTCGTTATGCAATACTACATGTGAAACCTTGTGGTTAATAAATGCAGCCGAGCCTTACCTCGGTGCTTCTACCAGAAAACACACCGTGAGACTTAGCAGTTGTTCACGGGGTAATTATCGAAAGCACCATAGCATTTATGTCCGCAATATTTTGTTTTTCGCGCAGCATAGGCTGCGCCTGCCGCCAAGGTATTGAAGTCTCTGTAAGATAGAGATAACTTCTTTTCTTTTTTTTTCGGAGAATAGATTGTGCAGCAATGAAGTGGCGATTCTTTTTATAATGTGACGTCCATGGTATCGAGGAACGCAGTGTCTGGGACGTTCGGCGTGGTATGATCTACCACCTTGATTCTTCGCGTTACGAAGACTGTTTTTGTAATGTGTGTTGCCATGTCCAGTTTTGAAATGGTGATGAGTGGTACTAAGTTGATAAAGCAGTGATGAGTTAGTAACGAGCTACGGTCAACACGCGAAATTAGCCAGCGCAGACTGCTAAACCGGAACGTGCCTCGCCAAGGTCTTATATTCTGCATTTGACAAGCTAGGAAGGAAGGAAGGAAGGAAGGAAGGAAGGAAGGAAGGAAGGAAGGAAGGGGAAAACAGAAAGGCAGGGAGGTTAACCAGAAAGACATCCGGTTGGCTACCCTACACTGGGGCAATGGGAAGGGGGAATAGAAAGATGGGAGAGAGGAAGAAGGGGAACAATGAAATAGACGTTGTAGGGCAAGTCCAACTCTCAAAGCCGTTCGCGCAAACCAGTCATCTTCAAAAAGCGCCAAAGTGTTTTTAGTGCCTTGTGGGCCGACGAGCGATGAGGGCGGTGTTCAAGTAGCACCTGTACGGAAAGTGGCCGGTCGTCAATTTGGCGTATCGTCTGAGCAAGTGTTTTCCTTTCCGCGACGAATCGCGGACAGTGGCACAGCAAATGATCCAGGGTTTCGTCGGTGTCGCACATCTCGCATGTTGCACTGTCGATCGCTCCAATTAATGCGGAGTATGCCTTTGTGAAGGCAACTCCCAACCAAAGTCGACAAAGAAGCGAGGCCTCATGTCGAGGAAGTCCTGATGGAGGGCTGAGATGTAGGATAGGGTTTAGCTGGTACAGTCGCGTTCGTCTGATGTTTGGTGAGTTCCACTCAACCATTGAGAGACGACGTGCCAGGTGTCGAAGCTGCATTGCAGCATCTGTCCTTGAGAGCGGAATTGGAACAATATTCGCTTCTTGATGTGAAGTGCGAGCTGCGCCATCTGCGGAATAGTTGCCGCTGATTCCGCAGTGACTGGGCACCCGCTGAAAGTCAATCTCGTGACCATTTTTTCTGAGGTGGTGGTGACGCACGATTACATCTTACGCCAGCTGCTCGTGGCATCCGCGCCTAAGAGCTGACCGTATGCACTGTAACGCAGCCTTCGAGTCCCAAAACACAGCCCATTTTCTCGGCCTCTCAGTACGGATGAATTCTAGTGCACGACGTAGAGCCGCAAGTTCTGCCGCCGTGGACGTCGCGACATGAGGCGTCTTCAGTCGAAGCGTTATCCCCTGCTTTGGTATGACCACCGCTCCGCCAGAACTGGAGGACGTAGTCGATCCATCGGTGTATACGTGTACGTGGTTGCCGCAGCGTTCGTACAACAGGTGTAAGCTAAGTTGCTTTAGCGCAGATACTGGTAGATCTGTCTTCTTCTGTACACCAGGAATTGTGAGGCGTACTTGCGGTAGCCTCAAACACCACGGGGGGAGCACTCGCTTAGCCGCAGGCGCGTACCCTGAAGTAAACGCTTTGACAAACTAAGATAAGGGAGCCAAAACGCTGAAAAGAAGCCAACTGTAATATGAATTTGATATCAGAATCCTTTCTGAGATGTAGCAAATGCACAATTAAGAACTTAGGCAGCTGCATTTAATGAAACAGACAGTGATAATTGAATTCGAAGCGTTCCTTTTGCCCTGATGTTTTGCATTAGCGGCCACACAAATATGCAATGGCACGCCAATAAAATCTTGCACTTCGCTCTCCAAACATCTCTGGCGTACATTTCAGTGCAGTCTTGTTAAGCGAGGAAGCTACCCCAATTCTCAAAGAGCTTTAATTGCGAAAGTAGAGTCTGCAATCTACGACATACTGCAATCTACGACACTTGTAGCAAATAACTTTCAAAAACTTAAAATTTGGTATTTATGTTCTGACAACATAGGATCTCAGGACACACTAATGTTGGTCTACTTTTACAGCTAAAACTATTTTTAGCACTACGAGATGAAGAGAGAATGTCCCTAGTTGTGCGTAGCGTATATCCTTTCTATACGGTCATCTTATCAATTTTCAGTGAATTACAAGCCAATTGCAACAACAGGGAACTAAGTTTACTGAATACCTGGAGCAGCACACACTCCGTAACAACTGGACTCAAACCTATCAGGTGCACTGAAGGAAAAACCGCACTTTCGGGGCAGAAGCACAAACTATCGAACGCGATGTAGTTGGACAGCGAAAACAGCGATCGTTATTGAACAATATTTGATCTGTTATCGCCTAAGGAAACTTCCCAGTGGAAAAAATATTGACCAGCAACGGCGGCCGTGTGAATTTCTAGATATGGTGAGCGACAAAAACCACGATAGCCCTTGTAATGGAAGAAGGGCCTATTGAAAATACGCTGGTCACCCATCGCCATAATCCACCATAACCACCACAGGCATGCTGGTTTTTGTGGCGGACATGGTGGTTACATGGTGGTTGCATGGTGGGTGATATTTTGTGTTTTATTAAATGCACACCTAATTGGCTGAATGCGCCCCATCCTCTTTTACACCTGCGCCCAGTTACGTTGCAGTTATGGCGACGCACATAAAGTATTAAATCACAACATCAAACGAACACTGAAGGTTCCTTCTCCTAATCAGAGAAGACGCCTACCTTGTACATTACTGTCGCTTTTCTGTACTCTTTTTGTCCGCACAATAGTAAACAACTGTACGGAGGTGCATGAGAGGCCTGGACGGGCTCAGCCAAATAAATGTGCATTCAGCGAGGCATATAACATCAATCACCATCTAACCACCATGCCCACCACAAAAACCACCATTGAGTTGGTGGTTATGGTGGATTATGGTGATGGGTGGCAGGCGGATTTCCAATATACGGCTTCACACCTTGTGCTTTTTTTTTCTTACTTAATGAGAAAAGTTAAGAGGCATGCTAACTTCGCTGTGGCAGTCTCAAATTAGGGATGTGTGAATGTACAAACTTTCGAGCACTTTACGGACATTATTTGCTGTTAGGGTCGCTTCGAACCTAACTTACTCTGTTTGAAGTATCTTGGAAGTTTGTAACGATGAAAATGCGCTGTGTAACGATGAAATGCGCACGAAGTATCTCCTTACCAGTTATGGCAGGCTTTGATGCACCAGATTAGTGTACCGGACAGAAGTTACCCGGAGAGAAACGCTTGCAGCGTTATTGACAATGCTAAAAGGAATCGATTTGCACGTATGACATCTACTTTGCATGAAAATGATGGTTTATGGCCTGCACAGCCTGAAATGGAAGCCGTATGGCAGGCGACTGCTGAAGCACGGCATGCACACACACACAAAAGAAGCTTCTCCGTTTATGCGTCATCGCGATACCTTCATCAAGATTAGAGATAACACTCGCTACTATAACAATGTCCAACAATGTCCACAGGCAATAGCGCTTCGAGTGCCATGTTTATCAAATGCAGTACAAGAGGTGACCCTAACCTTTCCTACATCTAAGAAAAAAAGACCAGGGCAACGCAAGATGTTCCGGTTCCCCAAGGCTACAATATTTTAGAACCACTGTTCTCTGTTATTATTTTCTTTTTGCAATGTGGCTGTGCTGTTTTTCAATTTCGAAAGATCTTTCACTATTCCAGTTGGAAATATCGGACAATTTCTGGTAATCGTTGAATGGAACAACTTAACTAATGACGCTGTTTTACCGCCATCACTTCAAATGCCCGCCTCGTACCTAACTCCGTAGAATTGGTGTCTAATTGTGTGGAACTGACACCCATATTTTCGAATACCACCGTACGGGAATCGCATTCTGGTGTTTTTTATTATTCTGTATATTTTGAATTTCATTTTGTCGTCATGGTTGATAATGTGTTGGTTGTTGTTGCTATGTTATGTGGGGTTTAACGTCCCAAAACCAGCTCTGATTATGAGAGACGCATAATGTGTTGGTTAATATTGTATATGACTTGTTCCCCCCCTTTTTTATAATTCTTTTTACTGTATCCCGTTCATGTGTTTTTTGTTTTGCTTCATGTTTTCCCTGCAGTACTCATGATTGTGATTCCCACCATCCTATAATCCCTCAAGTGGCATTGCAGAATTTACAAAATAAATAAAAAAATAAATAAAATCGGGAAAGTTGGGAGGTGTGCTTAGAACGGATAGTATGTAGTGTGCTCAGCAAAACTTGCGAACAAGTGTGCAAAAAACGCATGTGCAGTCGGTGATGGCGGAAAGCAAACGTAACGCTTTGTCTTGCAATCACTGACCATCCGCAAATAAACATTCATAGCTAGCAGACCAGTTTAAACTTAAAGGCCAACTCCGGCGATTTTTTCAGCGTGCCAATGTAACGGCGATTCTATGTTCCCGAGGTGCTCCTGTCACACTCCCTGATAGCAGAAATGCTCAGTAAGCGCGAAAATAATTTTTAAATAAAACGAAAGCGCGAAAGCGAAACCTAAAGCGAACCAAGCAGTGACGTCACATCAGGCAAGCCGCCTTTTGCACGGTGCGACAGCGCATGAGCCCTTCCCTTAGCGGTAACGTCGCAAACGTTGGCGACGCGCTCAGATCTCGAAAGGCATGTCGCTTTGCCGATGATGATGTCAGCACACATTCTGGCCAATTATTGCAGGAAGCTAGCTGTGGGGTTCGATGTAATGAGTAAAAATTGCATTGCAAGCAATCTGCGCATCTCTCGACCCTGTAATCTTGCACAAATGACAGAAGTCTGCCGCGCAACGTACCCAGCGAATTTTACTGACCTCTACTGACCTCGAAAAATCGCCGGAGTTGGCTTTTAAACTATCTTATGTCTGCGTACAATCGTGTAGAAAGGTAAGCTGGGGCGGTATCTTATAAGGGTTCCAAAAGTGGACTGGTCCACTTGCCCGCGCGTGATTGGGTAAAACCGTGCTTGCGTCAGCAAAAGAGCGATTGTGACCAATCAGGCGAGGCCAATTGAACCGGTCCATTTCGAGAACCGTTATAAGATATCGCCCCTGCATGCCATTATGATCATGTGCAGTAATCTACCAACTGGCTCTTTCTTAGGCTGTTCTTTAGAACTGGGTGGTTCTTTTTCTTAAAAAAAGAAAAGAAAGACTTGGTGAAAGTGCACTAGTCACGTAACGAATCAATTCTATGCCATCGTTCGCGCAGTAATTCTTCTGAACTTAATTAGCTTGGATCTAACTGAGAATTATTCAATTCGATTCCTACTCAAACATTCACGTTCGAATTCACTATCCACCCAGATGTTTGCTAAGGCCCAGCTAGCACACAAGGCCAAAAAAACGTCTTATTGGGGGATTGGTGTCTTAGTTCGCGTGGTTGACGTCTCAAAGACGTCAGCCACTTTGAGACGTCAGCCACGCGAACTAAGCGGGAGCGACCATCAAAGGGACAATGAATCCGTCTCCGAAACATCTACGCGAGACGAAAGTAAACGAGGAAGAATACTGCGCCCCCTCCCCTCCCCTTCCCTCCCCACCGGAGATAAAAACGCAGGGAATGGCTCAAAGCGTCGGGGGGCGTCGGCACAATGCACGGCGCCGAGATGTCGCCAGATGCAATGGGGCCGGGAGGGAGGCGCCAGAATGTCTGGCTCCTTCTCCCTGGTCGCCTGGGAGATGAGGCGAGAGGGTGCAGGCCGGCGCAAACACGCGGAGACGCGAAGCAAAGGCAGCGAAGCTCGTTTGCGTGGTTGGCGGTGGAGTCAGTGTAGTCAAGTTGTTGGCGGCCGGCTCTTCCTTTGTTTCTGGAGAAAATTCCGTTACCGTGCTGTAACTGCTGCGTGTGTTCGTGTCTTTCTACTTTCCTCCTTGCGTTAACCCTGGTTCAATCCCGGCGCTTCTATGACTGGATTCCGTAACATCAATAACTATGTCTCGCCGAAAATAAACGTAAGTACCACATTTGAATGGCTTAGCAGGATGCCTGTGAGATCACTCATGTGTTCCGCGGATATGGCAAATCGGTCTGTAACAGATACAAATGCTATGTAAGCTCTAAGATAGTTGACGCATTAAACACAAAGCAACGCAACTGTGGTTTTATTATTCAGATCACCGTGTATGAATACATTCTGAAACTTTCTTAGGTCTATGTGCGTGTTTAGCCCGATTAGTGAGTAAGGAGTGCATTGGTTTCGTTCCCACCATCCTGTCATTTGGTCGTTGCGGGTAGTGAGTGCAGCGCCTGTACAACTATGTGGGATAGTAGTAATTTACTCGTGTCTTACGCAGACGAATACATGCATGTGATATCGCGTGTTGTAGGGCAACCGTTGCCCTGCTACATGCACGTGTATCGCGTGTTGTAGGGCAACTGTTGCCGCGCGTTCTTTCACTGTGCCATTGCAGTCGTGAGATTTCAGTTCAGGGCTGTGAAATTTACGTGCATGTGATGTGGATGTGAAAATCGCGAACTGTTTGTTGTGGCATGTCAGCAGAACTGCCGCAGGCAATTATGACGTCTTGTGGTGGTGGAATGACTTCACGCAGCTCAGCACTCATATGAGCATGAGTGTCGTGCGCGCTCTCGATCACATTTAAACTTTGTCAGAGGCAGGTGACCCATTTGCGAATGTTCGTTCTTATTATTTCTCATTTTCCACGCTCTTGCGGCTTTCTGCATTTTGGGGTTCGTCATTCTCGCAGACCGCAAATACCAAAACAATTCCTGGTATCTGGTTCCGTAGTATTGTTAGGGACGATGTTGTACAGTGGATTTTATGATATGCCATAAGCTGTCCAGTGTTTCACGTGGTACGGACTGGGTAGTGAAGACTTGAACCAGGTCGCTGGGCTGATAGTGCAGGTCAGAGATGATAAGGAGACGGACAACGAGCTAAATTAGTACGTCGGGCTATGGGTGAGCGGTGTGTTACGACGACCTATACATAACATTTGGATGTATTTTGTTTATTTTTTATTATATATTACGGGCGCCGCCAGCTTGTCCGGTGCCGGAATCTAGCGGTGCATGCCTATACGTATATCGTCAAATCAAAGCCACGGTGCTATTCAACAGTTTTCTGCGGAACGTAATTGAAATTTTCCTCGATCCTACAGCGGCATACTCGCTACTCCAGATGAGCCATATTTCGTTGCATTGTACTAACCTCACTATTACCTGGCCATGGAAGGCAGTTTGTGCAGGCGAAATCGGAGCCACAGCGAAAATTTGTTGACGCTATGCACAGTTGTGGTGCGCGCGCCGATCCCATTTACTAAAGGAGCCCTGCAACATTTGGAATCTCGATAGCAAACGATGTCGAACAGTCGTGGAGGTTATTGTGAACGTGTGAGCCAAATATTATTGAGCTGCGTGCACCAGGGAGTATTTTATTTGGTTTCAAACACATGTAGCTGTACTTCACCTGCTCTTCGTTCCAACAAATGTCACTAGGCCGCCGACTGCTTTGCTCGAGGCGGATATAGCATTGGCTGAACTTAGATCACGGAAAGGTAGTCTAGAATTATATATTTGTTCATTTCGCATTCAAAAAATAACGTCGATCTGAGTACCTCTTTAAGAAGACCGAGGTGAGCGAAGCGACCTAGGCGTTGGCGCCAGTGACGTTACTTGTTGAAAGAAGAGCAGTCAACGTGTGGGTCTGCTAGTGACGTCACTTGTTGGAAGAATAGCAGGCGATTGCATGATGTGTTTAAAGTGAAACTGCAAATTCACTGCTGCTTGCAGCACAATAACATATGACTCACACGTTCCTTGGCACTGCCTCAGTGTGTTCAAAAAGTGTTGCAGGGTCCCTTTAATACCAAGTGCGCAGTGAGCACGTAAGCATGCCTCGAAAAATATTCTCACCCTCTAAGTGTGAATGCCTTGTGTGTCACTCGATTTCTACATGCTGTGTATGGGAATGCGTCCAAAATAAACTACGAATCTGTAATGTGCAGTTTAACGTTCACGAGTATTCGGCGGTGGTAGCATCAGCAGATGCATCAAGTTTCCTGCAGAGACGGCCCGAACGCGAGAGACATAGACACAGCGCCTTTGCCGCAGGCCGGCTGTTGTATCCTGACTTCTCTTCCTTTTCTTCGCTGGGCGCCTAGCACGAGCGTCCAAGCTTCGGCGGAGCTCGCTGACATATGTACATGTACATACAATCCTGGGAGTGTCAGATTGCCTGTGCATATATACCCGATAAAAGAGACAAGGGGGGGGGGGGGCGGGGGGAGGGGGCGACCGCCTTCATAGCTCAGCGGTAGAGCACCGGACGCCTTATCCGAAGGTCGTGGGTTCGGTTCCCACAGAAGGCAGGTTTGTCTTTTCGTTCACTTAAATTTCTTTCTACTTACTCCACAATTACAATACTGCAATTAAGAACCTCAATAACTTCTCCTATGCTTTCCTATATGCTTCATAGTTTGTTGGTTTGTTAAATTTATATATATAGTGCAGGCAGCAGTTCAGAAGAACCAGGCACTCAAGGAAAATTCATTTTGAGTGTTTATCTATTGCAAGGTGCAGGATATTATGAGCTCTTCCTGTAAAGGGCGCAGTCTATGGCAGAGATGCCTTTCACATTTCGTTCCTCAAAACCAGTCTTGGGCAGTAACTAGTTACTAGTAACGCGTTACCGGTAACTAGTTACTTTTTTCAGTAACTTATAACTGTAACTAGTTACTTTTAATTTAAAGGAACTTGTAACTGTAACACTGTTACTTTTTACACGGTAACTGTAACTGTAAATACCGTTACAGTTACTTCCCTTAAAAAAAAAATTACAGCATATCCACGGAGTGAATGATTATGAGTGGGCGAAGCTCGGGAGGTTCATCGTAGATCGTGCCGAGTTCCGGATTAATTTAGTTAACCCGCACGCTACGAATCCTCATGGTTCAACTATGCACAAGTGAAATCTCCCACCGGCACTTCATTGCAAGTCAAGATCCAGTGCCTATATATATGTATATATATATGGGTTGCTGGTGAACGCTTCTCCAACGCGAGCAGTCGGTATTTCTCAATTAAGAAACTCGCTAGGAGACGCTGCCTGCGCCAACGTTGTCTCTTGCGTGTGAGGGCGCGTTCTCCTTGTTTGCGAGCTGGTACACTGCAGCGTTCATCGAAGAAAGAGCGTTTGATTGATTGATTGTGGTTCGGTTAGGAAAGGACGCTAATTTCTGCAGCCCATGTAGGGAGCACGGCTAAGCGCCGCGGTGGTGTAGTGGTTACGGTACTCGGCTGCCACCCAAAAAACGCGGGTTCGATCCCGGCCGTGGCGGTCGCATTTTCGATGGAGGCGAAAATGCCAGAGGCCCGTGTACTGTGCGTTGTCAGTGCACGTTAAAGAACCCCAGGTGGTCTAAATTTCCGGAGCCCTCCACTACGGCCTTTCTCTCCTCTCTATCTCTTTCACTCCCTTTCCCCGACCCCCACGGACGCTTAGCCGTGCTCCCTACATGGGCTGCAGAAATTAGCGTCCTTTCCTAACCGAACCACAATCAGCATCATTATCATCCGTGGGGGTGGGGGAAACCCAGGTGAAAATATTGCAACTGGAAACAACTGGGACCAGTTCAAGTGGTTTATGGTCAAATTCCCAGTGGGGCCCATTTGCAATGGGTCCCAGATGGGACCCACTGGCAACTGGTCCCCACTGGGAATTTGACCATAAACCACTTGAACTGGTCCCAACTGGTCCCCATTGCTACTGGTCCCCACTGGGAATTTGACCATAAACCACTTGAACTGGTCCCAACTGGTCCCCATTGCTACTGGTTCCAGTTAGCCCCGCTGCTACTCACCTAGCCTATGTGAGGCCAGTAGCATCGGCGTGAAACTTTTGCCCCCATTACACATGCGTAACAGAGATTGTGAACTATACTCAGCTGGAACCATACATCAATATTTAATGAGTGAAGAGATCGCTCGTTGATATCGCATGTGACCGAGTTGGTAACTGCTGGCCGCGAAATCTGTAGATCAAGTCGATCACACCGCAGAAGAAGCTCGGTGCTGAAATGTGACATTTATTAGAAATATTGCAGCTTGTGCTCTGGCGGGGAATCTTCGTGAATGCTTTCTTGGAGACGCGGCAAACTCTTGGATGTTTCGGGGGCCGTGAACGTATTTTATCACCTGAAAGCAATTGTATTTCCACGCTGTTAGTAAAGTTAAAAGAAAATCACTGCTATTGTAAAGAAGAAGCGCGCTGTGCACAGCCCCGCACCAGTGAATCGTAAGTGGGGCTTGGGCTGGATGTTGTTACGATCTTGGCCGCTAGGCCTATGCTGTGTCGTCTTACGTTAGCGCCATACGCTGCGTCCACGACTACGTCGGACTTCTTTATTATAATTGGTGGAATCGTAACAATAACATCCAGCCCAAGCCCCACTTGCGATTCACTGGTGAGGGGCTGTGCACAGCGCGTTTCTTCGTTAGACTATCAACATGCAACCATACCAAAAAGGCCGAACGTCAAACAGCCGCTGGCTGATACTAAGAGTTCAACTCAATGCAGTAACTTCAAAGCACTTTTCAATGTAAAAATTCATACACGGAGGCATCTCTCACCTTCGAATGCTAGCATCGGCACCAAGGAAAGCAGCGCCAAGTCGTTTGCACACAATCGATCCACAAGCGTGTTGTCACGGGCGAAAACAGTTGTCATGCGCTCGTCCGAAGTGTCATCTCTTCCACAGGTGCCACGTCCAACAATAGCTGAGCACAAATTAAGTACACAGGCAACGAACATCCACACGTTCCTCGGCGCAAAACACAACATGTGCCACAGCACAGCGGCCCGCGCCTATGCCTCGCCTTGGCTCATCCACATGTGCTCTACGAAACTTGCGCACAGGCGTTTCTGAATTTTCTGTTATGCAGCTTCTTGTTGTCAATAAATATTGCCGTATTAGCGCAAATTAATTTTATTTTTTTAGCATCTTTCGCGCATGCATTTGTTAATTGTTTAGTCTATTTTCTTCGAACAAATCAGATACGAAACTAATAATGACCGTCAAGGCAACTGGTTCCAGTAGAACTGGTTATGGTTCCTGTTGGTGTCCAGATGGACGCAGCGGAAACCAGTTGGCCCTCACTTCGTTTCTAACTGGTACCATTTGGCCGGCAACTGGGACCACTTGGAGTTGTCCCCAGTTGAAGTGGTCCCAACTGGGGCCAGTTGCTCCCCAGTTCACCTGTAACTGGGACCACTTGCTTCCCATTTAGCTTCCAAATGGGACCATTTGGCTTTGAACTGGGACCAGTTGATTCCAGTTACTTCCTGTTGAAACCAGTTAGATTCCCAGCTGCACATTTTCACCTGGGAAGGGAGAGAGAGAGAGAGGCACGCGCCGAGGCGAACGTCGAGGCGAACACCGAGGGCGAGCGCGTGCCTCGCAGCATGCGGGTTACGCCTAATGCCTGACGCGTGACAAGGTTAGACTAAGAGGAGCTTCGCCCCTAAAATATCCAGCGGCACTTCTTAAAAGCAGGGCTCGGAAGTATCGTGACACAAGGCTATCGCAATGTTCTCTTAATTATTTATGACTATGTGTACCTCTGTATCTACATAAATTTGCAAAATGTATTTGTATCTGACTAGCAGAATGCTTTTACGATGTATCGTTTGTATCGCGATGCTGTACAGGACACGGACATCTTTTGGCCTTTCCTTTTTTTTTTAGATGTGCCTGTTGTGTTTCCAGATCGGAAAAGACTTTTTTTCCTACGGAGGCAAGCAAAGCACCGCCTATCAGCGACGAAAAAGGTCGGGGAAGGGTTCTTCACCCGCCCCCATGCACAGAAACGTGCGCGACACCGCAGTATGGTCGGCCGAAGTGACGAAAGTCACTGTTGTTCAAAGGCCGGAGCAGCATCCTCAATTTTTTTGCGTGGCCAGCCATTTTTTTTCATGACCAGCCGCGCGGAAACCATCTAGAAACACGCGCTTTTTGGTGACTCGCACACGTTCAGTTCTCAAAGCGGCGGCACTTCCAAAAAGCACTTCCCAAAAGTGCCGGCAGCAATGGCTCGAAGGGGCCTGTCCTCTTTGTCGCGTCTCAGGTTGAGCTCCCATTTCATTTACGAGCGTGCAGCTGTGCTGCGTGGCATCAGGCTGTCCCAACCTACTAAATGCGAAGCATTTCTTAGCAAGCTTCGGCGACTTTGAGCATATCTATCGATCTAGCCGCCTACGACTGTGTGCTCTCCTGGCCGTTTCGTTAATGTTATGTATACGAAAATTGGTATGCAACAACATGAATGCATGAAGAACATAAATGACAGGTCATAACATGAAAATCATGATGTGCATGTCATGAGCGGTATGATTTACGTGCCACGGTCTTCGTGCTCTCCAGGCCTTTTCATTAATGGGATGTATGCTAAAATTGGTGATCCGAAGGTCGCAGGATCAAATCCCGGCCGCGGCGGCTGCATTTTGATGGAGGCAAAATGTTCAGGCCCATGTGCTGTGCGGTTTCAGTGCACGTTAATGAATGCCAGGTGGTCGAAATTTCCGGAGACCTCCACTACGGCGTCTCTCATAATCAGAGCTGGTTTTGGGACCGGTAAACCCTATAAATCAACTAATGCTAAAATTCGTATGGCACAAGATGACAAAAATCATGACACGCATGTCACAAGCGGCATGACTGACGTGCCACGGTCTTGGTGCTCTTGCAGCCCGTTTCGTTAACTTGATAAAAACCAAAATTGATATGGCGAGACAACAATGTATGAACACCATGGGTGACATGTTCTAAGAACAGGAAAATCGTGACATGCATGTCATGAGCGGCACGACTTACATGCCACGCGTTTCGTTAATGGGTGTATACGAAAACTGCTATGGCACAACACGACTGCATGACGAACGTAAATGACAGGTTATAACATTAGGATCATGACATGAGTGCCATGAGCGGCGTGGTTTGCATGCCACAGTCTTGGTGCTCTTGCGGCCGTTTCGTTAACTTCATATGTACCCAAAACCGGTATAACGTGACAACAATGCAGATCCATTTTACGTTCCTGATGCATGCTTCGCATTTCCTTGATTCCCACTGCACGTGGGATATACCGTTTATTTTTGTAAATAAATTCTCGACAATCAGTAAAAAAGCTGTTGCAGAAAATGAGGAGTACGCAACGATTGCGAGTGTTGGGCTTTTGAGTGAGCCCATTCAATTCCTTTTATCTGGCGCTTTTGATACAAACAACTTCAATCAGCCGCACGCGTTAATACGCTTCCATAGGAAGAACTACATAATTTCGTTTTCGGGGTAATAATCTTATACAGTTAGGGAAAAATAACGACATTACTTTTCAACAATAACTGTAACTGTAACAAGTTACTTTTGGATGCTGAGTAATTGTAACTGTAACATAGTTACTTTTCTGGCTTAGGTAACTGTAACTGTAACACTGTTACTTTTTACTGGTAACGTGCCCATGACTGCTTAAAACACAGTTGTAGAACAGCTTTATAGAAACATTTTTTTTTCCTATACAAGAATACATGCGGTTTAATCAGCAGTTGTATGGATAACCTGATAGTGCACCAACTGCGCTCTACCACGGCCCGACCATGGTTCTACATTGAAAGCATTTCCGCAACGGCGGTTTCAGCGTGTCATATGATGCCAGTAGGATCATATTCATCAGCTGCACTAAGCCTGGACACTACAACCAGTTTTTGATGACTGTGAACGTGAACTAGTTGCGCGTTTGGTAGAGGTTGCATTCTCAAAGGAGTTGGCTGTTCTAATTGTTTTGTTTAATGACTAGGTATAAGATGACAGTGTTCTTTTGTTTTTTGTTTTTTTTTTAATTTGAAACAGTGCGAAGTTCGCAGACTCTCAGCTTGATCCTGCACATGTAGACCTGATGGTTATTTGAAGTCTTTTTTAGGAGTAGCTTCATGCGCTGGTGCCAGAATTGTTTCTTTTTTTTCCTTTTTTACTTCCAAATGATGCTTGCCAGTCTGATCGCCGTTCATGTCAGATTTGCATAGGTACATGTAATACAGTGCTTTGTAGACAGCCACATCTGTATTTTGTATATGTAAGTGAGAATATTGCTTCTTTTTTTTCTTTTTCGTCGCCTCAACACTGTCTCCAGTGTATTCGACTTCAAGTACGTATGTAGCTTCATTATGAAATTGAAGTTGCTTCAATGTAACGTTGCTCGCTGTGACAGATTGCGCAGTGCATTGCGACGTTGCTCATTATATCGATTTTGTTAATATTTCATGCGCTACTTTCTTCGAAGGTCACCTTGGTCAATATTCATTGACACTTGATTGATGCTTTTGGTTGTCTTTTAAAGCTTGCCTCATTACATCAGCTGATGTCCTAGGCAAATTTTCGCTTTCATATCTGAGTCATATTTGAGTTCTTTTGTTTATATACCTTGATTTTATGCGGTGAAGATACTGCATAGCATGATTGAAAGTGGCTATCACACAGTCATCCATTGTTCTGTCTGGGCTCATATAACCGGATGCGCTGCTCTCATGCTGAAGAATGCATAGTCCTTTGGCCGTTGATTATTGTGTGACTACTAGTGCTCCTTCTGTAAGCCTCTAGCCATCATCATCATCATCAGCCTGTTTAGGTCCACTGCAGGACGAAGGCCTCTCTCAACGATTTCCAATCCACCCTATCTTGAGCGAGTTGGTTCCACTTTATGCCCGCAAACTTTTTAATTGTAGAATGCTCTAGCCATTAATAAGTTCCAAATATATTTAAAGAGGTATTTCTTCTGCGCTTCCTTTTGAATATTTGTGGTTTTATTTTTCATAAGCCTGTTTAGGTCCACTGCAGGACGAAGGCCTCTCCCAACGATTTCCAATCCACCCTATCCTGAGCGAGTTGGTTCCACTTTATGCCCGCAAACTTTTTAATTGTAGAATGCTCTAGCCATTAATAAGTTCCAAATATATTTAAAGAGGTATTTCTTCTGCACTTCCTTTTGAATATTTGTGGTTTTATTTTTCATCAGCCTGTTTAGGTCCACTGCAGGACGAAGGCCTCTCCCAACGATTTCCAATCCACCCTATCCTGAGCGAGTTGGTTCCACTTTATGCCCGCAAACTTTTTAATTTCATCGCTCCATCTAACCTTTTGCCTGCCTCTGTTGCGTTTTCCCTCTCTTGGTATCCATTCCGTTGCTCTTACTGTCCACCTATTATCTTTCCTTCTCATGACATGTCCTGCCCAGGTACACTTCTTTCTTTTAATTGATATAATAATATAGGCTATTCCTGTCTGTTCTCTGATCCATTCCGCTCGTTTTTTATCTCTTAGCGTTACCCCCAACATTTTTCTTTCCATTGCACGTTGCGTGCTCCTTAGTTTCATCTCTAGTTTTTTCGTTATCCTCCACGTTTCTGCACCGTACGTTAGTACTGGGAGAATGCAGTGATTGAATAGTTTTCGCTTTAGTGAGAGCGGTAAGTTTCCAGTCATCATTATTTTTCTTGCATTTCTCATTTTCTTTGTTTTTAAACTTGCAGAAGTCATTTTCTCAATAAAATGTTGATGTAGCAGTGTTTCGACTTCACGATCATTGGCACAGAGGCCTCCTTGTTAGGCCGCTTGCCAAGAAACTGTCTATCCTTCACTGTAGAAAGATATGTCATTACTATTTTTGGTAGATTTGCTTCATACTGTACAAATTACATGCTAGATTGATTTTTGTATTCATGACAACCAATTTTGACTTAAATGCTAAGACTGATGAAGCCTTTACACAGAACTGTGTGCCTACCTTACTGCACTATTTTTGCTCTGTTGCACTCAGTGCAACAGAGCAAAACCTTTAACCTCCAGAAAAAAAAAAAAGAGTTCCAGGCAAGTGCGATGCCAGGACTTCTTCCTAGGACGTAACTACAAAAGTGTTGAGCTGGCACTACCCCCCACTCTGCAGCACCGAAAAGCTTATGGTACAGCTGGTAACATAGCAGGATGCAGCTACTGCCACGAAGGCAGGGACGGCTTCTGCGGATGGGGGTGCCCCCCAAAATTATGATCCCGTTGACACCTTCAGAACCACAGGGTTAATGCCTTAGATGTGCAAAAAATGTCTTGTGGTTATTTGAACCCCTAAGGTGTCAGCTTATATTCTGAGGATGGTAGCCAGATCAAAATTTTGTTGGGTGCACCCCGTTCCCGGGCACGATTCCTGCTTCTTTTTCAGATTATGGTTAACGTTTCAGGAACAGCCTTTTGGTGACATCTTTGGTAAGTCCTGAAACAGATTCAGAAATCCCGGTAAATGGGATGAGTCTCCCCTAAGCCATCAAAAAGACCAGCTTTTTGATGACGTTTCGGAAACGTTAAGGAAACGTCTCTTTTATGTGCAACAAGCCGGACATTAGACAAGATATACGACGCATCCTAGACTAAAGCTTCTTACACGTGCTGTTTCTGCGACGTCGTTAACATCTCGGATATCCATTTCGAAGACGTCATAAATCCTTTGTGTGCTAGCTGGGGTGCCCCGCCCTACTCTAAATGAATTTTTTCATTGCTCGGCTTGTGCTCAAAAAAACAGAAGTATGTTAACTGTAGGCATTCCCCAGGTTCCTTTAAAGTGTACACAGAAAATGGCAGCTACATTATGATGTACTCCTCAAACACATGCACATTGCACTGAGTAAAGAGTGTGTCAGTTCGTGCTATACTTTTCTCCCAATATAAATATTAACTTAATATTCCTGGCACATTTGAATGCCAACACTTTCATATGGCGTACAGTATTTCTCATAACCTTCAGGAATATAATTCAAACTACCCTCTCGTCAATTATGCTAACTGAAAACTATTTCTAGGCTGGCGCATTTTTTTATTTGATTCGTATCACGGTACTACTGAAGGGGGGTTGGCTTGAATGTTATCACGGAAAGCAACACCGCAATTGATGTGTCACACTTTTATATCACCTTACATTTTTTTTTCATGATTAGAAGTTTACAGACATTGCTCCTATTCATTGGCTGCGCTTAACCACATCACTGCCGTAAACATATATCGCTGCATCCTATATCTACTTTCTCAAAATTTTTACAATCTATACAAATGCAACTCAAAAGCCGGCACATAGAAATACATGAGGAAAAAATGTCTAGTTCTTAATTCCTGGCAAGCATGAGTTGCTCAGCTACATTGGTTGTTTTCCCCGCCACGGTGGTCTAGTGGTTATGGCACTCGGCTGCTGATCCGAAGGTTGCGGGATCGAATCCCGGCCGCAGCGGCTGCATTTGAATGGAGGCGAAATGTTGAGGCCCGTGTGCTGTGCGATGTCAGGGCAATTTAAGAGAACACCGGGCGGTCGAAAATTCCGGAGACTTCCACTACGGCATCTCTCATAATCAGAGCTGGTTTTGGGACGTTAAACCCCACAAATCAATCAAATCAATCAGCTACATTGTTTTCCTTGTTTTATTACTTGACAGATTATTATCCGCTATTACGTGGTGACACCTGCGGAAAGAGAAGCATTCGCCGTTGATGATTTGAGCGTGGACGACAAAGCATGCGCTGGTAAGTAGACGCATGCCTAAACACACATGCATGTTGTTTGTTGAAAAATTAAACTAAAAGAATACAATGCCACGGAAGAAAAGAAACGAAAAATAGCAAACAAATCATGCTTGTATATGCATGTTTTTCATATTATTAGCTTTTCGACAAGCTGCATTAAAAAGTGGGTGCTCAAGGTGATGGACTTAACTTTACCAAATTTTACCGGCTTTATCTTCCGATATGTAGCGCTATGATTTAACCTCTATTCCAACAGAGCTGTAGAAACAGCTGGGCATTGCCTAAATTCAAACCATCGGTTATTGTAAATTGACATAATATTTTTATTATAAAATATGGAGATCAGGTTTGTTTTTTGTAACAAGCATGATCTGCGTATAAAGTACTGAAGGCAGTGTCATTGCAATAGCAGTGAAGTATTCTTTCACTATCTTGTCAGGAACTTAAATGCACTTTTACAACTCCTCTCACTGAGAATTTATTAGTTTTTATATGATCGCGTGTTTTATGTCAACGGTGTTGTAAAATGCAAGCACAGGAATCCTACCAAGCATTTATTTTAGCGTCTTTATTTTCTCTCCTCCCATATTTTCTCGCTGTGTCATTTTAGATGAGTATATACTTGCTTTCAGTGCACTCGTCCTCAGTTGATCAGTCATCCATACAGTGCAGTGTAGTGAAGCTATTGCCTTTTCTCATTCAATAACGATAAACACAGTAGATGTATATTTAACGTGTTGCCCCATCCGGAAAATAACCTCTTACACTATTCCACGCGAAAGGCAGTGCATCCATAAGCGTTCAAGAAGTTTTTCATTGTTCTCTTCAACCACGGTAAATACGAAATTCAAACTACGGTAAATATGAAAGTTACCTAGTGACCTCTTTCATGGTTGTTTTCTCCGAACAGAAAGAAAAAAGAAATGCTCGACCCTTCTAGGAAATGGCAATCTTATGTAACACATTTTTCACGAATTTTTTCTTCCTGGTAAAGCTATCTTGTTGTCGACCTCAGTTTCTCCGCTTTTCTATGTGGATTCACACGAGCATCGCTTGGAACTAGAAGAAATACCCGTCTCATGACTCTCTGCCTACAGTTCGGAATGAATTGAAGATTGCATAATTCCTGATTTGTTTTTCGACACATATAAAACAACAAACGTTTCTTTTCCATTGTTTGAGCCTGCATATCAAATATTAGCATTTTTTATAAGATTCATAAGGAAGACAGCGAAGTGTCCTTGCAATTGCAGGTTATGCCGCAAGGATATCGCACTTTACAACAAGAGAAATTCGTGGTTTCTTTTTCTCCTGTCTCATTTTTAAAAACCCTCTTCAGAGCCAGCGGATGGTTCCTGCGACTTTGACTGGGGTGACAGGTGTGGTTACGACCTCGGAGACAACCGCAGTGGCAAGTGGGTTCTTGAAGGCCAAAAGCGGGTGAACTTTTTCGGACCCGATTACAGCACGAACACACGCTCAGGTAAGTTATCAGTTACTGCACAGCAGCCAGACCTGCACTTCATTCTCAGCGACGCTATGTTAAACGCTGAAGAACTGTTACACTTGTATACACCCTGCAGGCAAGTTGAACGTCTACCAAAAGCGCATCATTCTTATTTGCACCTCGTCTCTACCAGTGGTGCCACAAGAGCATCTATGCAACATTTTGAATATATTACTGCTTCGCAGTGTCTCTCGTATTAACGTTGTCGCAGCTGCGTTGCAGGACAAATATTTGTACGCTGTAGAAGCACTTGTATGGCATAGCAGTAAGTTACGTGCGTGCCCCGCTGCTTCCGAGGCTTGTATGCCGGCATTTCTGTTTTCACAACGTGTGTTCCTGTTACTGTAATAACGCGCACGCTGCGCTCACAGCTTCCGAGCCATATAACTCAAGGTTTAATAATGGATGGGGTTTTCCGTACCAGAACATCACTATGATTTTGAGGCTGGTCTCGTAGTAGAGCGCTCCGGAGTAATTTTGACCAGGTTGAGTGTTTTAACTTGTTTCTAAGTCTACGTACGTAGGTGTCTTCTTTTTCTTTTTTTTACCCCAATCGAATTGCAGCTGCTATGGTTGGGATTCGATCCCGCATCGTTGACCTTCGAAGTTGCACACACTAGTCGTGAAGACACTACGGCGGTACGATCGAAGTTTTGTTAGAACTGTAGCAATATTTGAAGCAGATTGCTGCAGCCTATTCATAGCAAAAAAATACAGAGCATAAGATTAAGACAGACAGAAATAAATACTCATCCTGATTTGATTCAAGGAGCAGCTGTCTTCTCTTATAATTCTGGTCGTTTTCTCCATCTTGGAGCCATTGCCCTCAGTTCAAGCTTAGCATTGCAATAAATACGTAGACGCTATGGAATGTTTAGGACGTATGGCTTATTTCAAGAGATTTATTTTTCTTCTGAAATGATGTTTGCAGGTTTATACCAATAAAATTTCGAGTAATTCTGATTTGCATAAGAAACCAACACTTTACACAAAGTGCATAATTGTTTTTAACAGCACTACACTGAAGCAACACTCAAAGTGCTTGAGCGTTGCTTGTACGTGTAACCTTTGATCCTGATGACTTCAAGCAAACCGAAACCCTTATAATCACAGTTTCTCTTTAAAAGCTTATTGTAACCGCTTTTTCATGCAGTTTTCGTTTCCGTTGTCATTTACCCCCAGCCGCCGGCCCCTTCCCCTCCATTAAGCTGAAACAGGGCGGGATGCGTGCAAACAACTGCATTTTAATGTGCTCTTAAACTGCAACGCAGTGCAGTCACCGCAAATATGACGGTCTTGGATGCAGGTTAAAACATGTATTCTGAAGGCTCGCGTATACTACACGCAGAAGACACTGAAAGGAAATGGCGGTGTCTGGCTTCAGGAATCACAACAAGTTCGAAAGACTTCTCGTAAAAGTGTGAACAATTTGATTATGCCTTTCGCGACACCAAACATCTTCAGCAGGTGGCCTGTTGTTCCTGGAGCTAAAAGGCAACCAGACGAGCGCTTTGCTGACATCGCCAAAGCTGAGCGGCCGTGGAGGCACCCAGTGTCTCGAGGTCCGTTATCGTTTACCGCACGGCTTCTGGGACAAAACGACTGCATATCTCCTTGGCGTAATGCTAGAAGGTACGTTACAAGGCACTCATGTACGTAATTGAGGAAAGAGTACCAGTTGAAGGCAAGGTATGCGAGCTAATTTGATAGATCCAGAAGGAAAAAGATGAAAAACTGCAAAACAGAAAGAAGTGCTCGTTATCACGTGAGAAGAAATGAAATGGCCATGAGAAACCTAACATATTCCTGAGGACAGAAACAACAGGAAATTTTCAACCGAGAAAACAAAGAGTATGTCGTATTATCCCTGCACTGCCTTGTGTTCTTATTAAAACGATTCCTTTGTTGATAGCTTATTATGAAGCGCTGAATATTGTGAAGTGCTGAAACAGCACAGAATTTAAACTTAATTTATTACTTGCATATTATTTTTAAGTGATCAATTTGGTTGCCCTTAAAATGAAGGATTAGCTCAGTTCAGGCCCAGATATGAATGCCGAAATTTTTCGACAGCATCTTGAGCACCTAGCTATAGAGGGCTTGGACATTCACATGAGGATGTAGACAAGTATTGACAGCTGAAAGCAAGCACTTTAATGGGGATTGTATCTCTACTTGACTGTTCTTTATAAATTCTACTCTGAAATTAAGGTTCATTTCGTGGGTTTCTTCTTGGACTCAGCAATAAAGGCAGATAATTGTTCTGAACGAAGCATGGAGGCATACATGTTATGCTGTGAAAATTGAAGCAGCCTCACGAGCCTTTTGTAGCTAAGGCTCGTCAAAGAGTTGAGCCGGTGGCATCATAATGACATCAGCTTATTCACCTTTTTCTTACTCAAGCTGTACGATCCGTACGACTCATGTTACAATTATCATGTGGCTCTCTTATTATGTCTATCACTACCGTGTAACAGTAGGCTGACAGCAAGCATGTGGGATACAATGTCGAGGACAAGCATGGATCCGCTTTTCACTTCTGCGCAACACAATAATTTATTTATTTATTTATTTATTTATTTATTTATTGTTGTCGGTCGGCGTCAAGAATGTGGGTTATAGGTCAAGGATTAGTGCGAGTCCCTTCTGCACAACTCGAGGCTTGTGTCTCTTCCCTTACCTCTCTGTTATCGTGGTTTTGGGCCGTAGAACCCCAGAAACTCAATCAAACTCTCTCAGTGTGTGTGGCTCTTTCTTTTTGCTTCTCCCTTGCTCTCATTTTCTCTCGCCCATAGCTAGTTGTGTTACAATCATCGGTAGGACATAATCGTATGGTTGCCCTAAGTGCATGTTCTGCAAACGAGGGTGTACAGCCTAGCGGTTATGATGGTCCCCTTCCAAGTGTTGGAGTAGCCAGGTGTGGATCGCTAAAACTGGGACAAAAACCCCTAAAATTGGGAAAGAGGCAAGAAAAGTACTTTGTCCATGCTTGTGCGCCCACTGGTTTTCCCCCCTTCTGTTTCAGCTTGATCGGCTGTCTTCAAGTATAACGAGTGTTCTTGATAAAGGGGGAAAGTGCAAATTGTTTTCTTTCGGTTGTGTCTTGCTTTGCTCCCGTCGTGGCGTGGCAGCTCAGTGTCTAAGGTGTCGAGTTACTAAGGTGAGGGGTTGGAATCGTGGCCATGGCAACCTCATATCGATAGGTGGTGGAATAAAAAAAAATAGACGCACGTGTACTTTGACATAAATGCGCGTTAACGAATACCAGGTGGTCAAAAATTATCAGAATGCCCTCCACTTCGGAAGTGCCTCATATTTATATCATAATTTAGGCATTTATAAATCTATTAGTAATTATTGTTTATCATGTTGCCTTTACTGAAATGTTCGGCTTTTTTTATTTTGTATTTTCAAAGGTTCGCAAAAACCTCGCTGGACATGGTCCACAAGCGACTTGCGGAAGGGATCCTGGGCTGTGGCCGAAATATCATTCAAGGAGGAGAACGACTTCAAGGTCAGTGCATAACGGAAGGAAATTATCTAATATACGCTGAACTTCTTGTTTTGTAATAAATCCATAGAAGTGAACGACTGTAAGGGAACGGATAACGTGGTGATCTATGACAAGGCACATTCAAAACACATTTCTTCGAATGCCTCGTGTAAGAAGTCGTCTGGAAGGCAGACCTTAAGCTGCACAGTTGGGCGTATTTTACTTATGACAATACCGTATGTTAAGAACTAGGTAGGGACACGTAATAGTCAAAAGTCTAAACGAATTAAACTATAGTTTTGTTGAAAGGATATAATCATTCTTATGGAGCTGCTAAGCGAATTAATCACAGGTGTCTCGGTGTGGTTGCATACCTGATATAATACGGGAACTAGGGAAGGATATGCCGTACGACTATCAGTGTACTTCACGTATGTAGACCGGTTAGCATAATTCATATAGACGCTGTAATGTAACGGAATGGATACCAAGAGAGGGAAAACGTAACAGAGGCAGGCAAAAGATTAGATGGAGCGATGAAATTAAAAAGTTTGCAGGCATAAAGTGGAACCAACTCGCTCAGGATAGGGTGGATTGGAAATCGTTGGGAGAGGCCTTCGTCCTGCAGTGGACCTAAACAGGCTGATGATGATGATGAATGTACATGAGTTATAAGATCAATTGTCCCCGATATCACGAACCGATAGTGCGTGCCATGTAGTAAAGAGCATCTTGCAGAACTGAGATTTGCTATGGTTGCTAATGCTTGTTATGGCTTGGGCTAGTATTTTGTTCCCCGTTGTTAGAGGAGAAAAATATCAATCACCAGATCAGACAAAATGACTACAGCACCGTAGTGGTCTTGTCAGGTATTGTGATTTAAAAAAAAAATTTAGTGTTCTGCAGAAATGCTCCACTCTCTTCTCAGGTCCGTTATGGTGTATGATGAAAACGGTTGCAGCTTTGCCCACGCGCTATTATTCCTGCCAAATATTAGTAGTTCCATTACATTAACCAGCCTCGTCAATCACTCATATCGTTGTAGCCTTATATACAAGGTACTCTCTGTTGAGCATTGAACAATATTTCACAGATGTATTAGCTGATTCACATCCGTAGGCCACTGAGGTCAAGCGTTACAATTGCCACAATGTAATATACATGAAACCATGTTTGCAGTACTAAAACTTACATGCAGCACTAAGCTCAGTCAATGAAGGCTGTGCACATTAACAACCATGGACTCAACAGGGAGCACTGAAGTCTCTGCAGCCTAAATATAGGAGACTCTGCTACAGACCAATATGGTGAATTGTTAAGCTCACTGCTATCTAACATAGCGTGGTCAACTATGTAAAAAACAAATTTTGCTGTGATATGAGGGTGTCTGCCATATAAATTTTCAATGAAATAATTTAATTTCTGCAGTTGAAATTCCAATGTATCATGAGAGGACGTGGTATCTCCGGATCGTTTTTTGCACTAGATGCCATAAAGCTGCGAGACTGCCAAGGAAAACGAGGTGAGTTTATCTTCGTTGACATCGAGGCACTACGATTACCGCAGCCGAAGTAAATTCCCGTAGGGGCCGTTTATTCATCGGGATTACATCGACTGTGAACTGCTTCAAGGCAGCAGTTTACGTTCACTTCACTGTATGAAACAAGATACTCGAATGGTACACAAGTGGAACGAAATTCATCATTAAGAACACGAGTCCTTCACTACAGCGTCTCTCGTAATCATGTCCTGGTTTTGGTACGTAAAAGCCCAAATCACCAAGCCTATATATCTGGTCTCATCCACCACCTTTTCTTTCGCTTTCTCATTAAGTTAGTTAAATGATAAAGCAATTTATTGTGCAGCGCGTTTATAAGGGGTGTTTGATTACGCCACTTCAAATGCAGCTGACAAATATGTTATGTGAGAATGCTCTGTCTTAAAATATTCAGTGTATGGCTGGATTAGATTGCAAAAGTCTGTAAAGAAAACCTGGGGAATCATTTCAGGTGAACTTCAAGTTCCTTACAGAGGGCGTAGTCTGTACGAGTGTTCAAAGTTCTGTTCCCTCTTCAATGAACATCAACAGAGTATTATTGTTCACTTTGCTGTCACAGGGGCTCAAGATGGATGTATTATTAGTGAAGCCACCAGACCAATCGCGAGATGCACTCACTGACAAAAGAGAAGTTTCGTAAATTCAGCTGACGTCACTAGCGTAGTATTCTTCACTTAGGTTATTCCATCGATAAAATGGTGCGCTTGGTGCGTCTGTAATTGATACCGGATAACAGAGCTGAAAGCTACAAGGATTAAATAAGGCTTCTTTTTGTGCTTATTGCGGTTTCGCGTTGCAATATTAGGTGCTTCATATTCCACGTCTGCCTTCCAACGGGGTTCGGTTAAGCGCATTTTTACAGCGTAAGCTGTTATGAAATCACAACAATGTCCGTTTCTGGCGCCGTAGTTGTCCGCCGCCGCTGGTGTCCGTAACCACTATCGCGCAAATTTTAGAAAAGGTAAGCAGGACCGAGGAGGATTCGAACCTGTGTCATCTGCGTGGATTCGAACCTACACCCTCTGTGTAGAAGTCGAGCATTCTACCACTCAGCTGTGCTGTGCTTGAAAAATCATCGCTAAAAGACCTAAACAGGTACAAAGCCCGCCGAGGAATCGCATTAACAAATGTAATGTTACGTGTGAAAACAGTAATACGCCACTGCGCGTCACGGAAAGTGGATTGCATAACGAGTGCGAGGAATCATTTGAAAGAACACAGGGGTGAGTGCTTCGTAGCTCTGCATCCATTACAGAGGCATAATCAACTTCATCATTATGAAACGATCTTCTTCAACTTTTCCGCAATCATTATCATGAAGCAGTTTTGTCGTATCGTGTCATGCGTCACGCGACAGGCGACGTGTGCAGCCCCGACAGCAGTCTGACTTGACTCTTCAATATAACTGATGGCGCCTTCTCGCAAGGTGTGGACCGCTGCTGAAGAAGCGAATCGCAGAGCTACGTGCTGCGGCTGCAGCAATGGCAACGTCGGGCACAACATACAGCTGTGCAAAGAGAAGCCCAAACTGCAGCTCGCCGTCGACGCCGTGTTGAGAGTTCGGTTCGTTCGCGGGAAAATGACGCCGAGAGACTCTCTAAGATATGCAGTTGTACAGATTTGCACATTATAATACGACAGTAGTTATGGCGTAGTGTGTACTTCCCTTGTGGAAATAAGAGTTATGGCGCAGGGGATACCTACCACCTGTACTTGAACTAGTTTCCTCTAAGCGTTTACAATGACATCTGAGAAGGTCGCTCCTCCAGCTTACGCTGTCACTGTCCTGCGATTCCGCTGCAGGCCTAGCTCTTTTTATTTATCGGTATGTTCCTACGAGAAGAAAAGTTGTTCATTTCATTCAAGGTTCAGGAAACATGTACATAAGGGGCTGCATGTAAGTTTTCTCGAATGGAGGAGAAAAATGATAGGGTAGGAAAACGAATAGCGAGAAATAAAGCCCTGCTCACATTCAGGATATTATAAGATAACAAATGTATAAGATCAATATAACTGTTGTAAATCTTATAAGATAAACATAGTTGTGCCATTTGTAAATATTTATTTAAAAAGCTTTTTCTTTTCACTGCAAATTTGGGCTATTCAAACAGCCCAATATTTGCCCGTTAGGCTAAAGGGGCTTTAGGTAAGGCTCGACCTACCCGTCCCCACATAGGAGCGGCCCGAAGGTTTGCTCTAAGGCAAGGCTTCTCAGGACTCTGATTAATGAAGTTCTTTTTTTCCTATTGCTCCAATTTCTTTGAAGTGTATCTAAGGAAACATTTAAAAAGCTTATGATCTGCCGAAATTTTATGTCTGACGCACTGTTTCAAATTATCTCCTTAAAACAATGCGGAAGTTTTTAACAGGCAGTTTCAGCACTTCTTTACTGGAAAGAAAATATATTATTGTTATTCCTGAAAATTTGAGCATCAAACGCAATCACAGAACAGAAACAGCTGTTACTAGAAGTGCGTCAACTTGCGTAAAGAAACCAATGAAATAGTAAAGGCGCGTTTTAAACTTTTCTAACCTGGTGTCCTAAACAAGGAAACAATTCAGGGAAGGTCATTAGGCCAATACAGCTGCGCCAACATGCGTAGCAGTTTATTCTTCATTTTCGTCCTCCGTACAGCACAGGTGTGAAATCAAGATGGCCGAAGATTAAAGTGACGAGAACAGGAGAAATCGCATCTTTATTTATAGCATTTTTATATTATTTTGTTTACAAATACTGCTCTCTCAAAGACGAGACATAGCAGGAGTGGGTACACTGGTTAGTAGTTGAAACAACATACAATGCATTTTACAAGTATCACAAAATGTGGTTAGGCAGTTCTTCTACAAACTGATCACTTTGTTTTCCCCGCAAGGAACGATCTAGGCCGTTCCAAATGCAGACAACGCTTGGAAAACGAAAAATACTTGAAGCAGTTTCCTAATCGCTGAAAAGGAACAATATTAATTGGGTGGATCGCCGCGTGGCACGCTCAACGGAATGACTGAAGGAAATCGGCGATTGAATGCAACTTTGACCATGTGCAATCTTGTGCAGCAATTGATACGCTAAAGTGCAAAGGTGAACTTTCATTTCGAGAACTCAATTTCGTTAATTTCGACATTTTATGTGCAGTACTAAAAGCTATAATGAATTTCAAAATTTCAGACCGGAAATTCACGCTGGAACATCGGAGCCTAGTGACGTCAGAAGGCCGACATCCTTTTTTTTTTTTTGCACTCTTGCCAAATTCGCTCCATCAAATTTTCTGAAACTCCCTGTTTTAATTCTTTGGCTCCCTTGGAACAGAATGCAGGTCTTTCTTATTGCTAAATAGTTACGCAGGCCTTAGCAGATACCGTCAAATATCTGTGACGCCACGCGTTCTAGAGCTGGAACTACAAAGCGGCGTCGCCACTCTTACTTATTTTCTTTTGCATTCCCTAGCTAGTGAAGGTCTTCTCGTCGCAAAATCAGTGTGTTTCATATTGTGGAAGGCTAACCTACTAATAGGAAAAAGAACTGATTTTCAGTTTAGTGTCCCTATAACTACACTATCGCTAGCTATCGTAATTTTGGCCACTAATATTGAGGTACTGAAGGGGTGATTTACAAGGATTACTTTTGCTTATTATCCACAGAGCGTCCGCAGTGATCCGCATTCTTCATTTCTTAAATATAGGACGCCAGGGTTCAGTGACCTTTAGGACCCTCAATGCGCCGCATGTTGATCAAGGCCCATACTGCTTGTGTCAGCCTCGGAATTATCTTTATTCTATTACAAACGCCAAATGCCAGCCTTGCTGCCTCGCCCAAATGCAAGGACACTCAAATAGCAGCATATCTCTATTTAACGTGGACGAAAACACGTTTCTTGCACTATACATGTATGAATGGCGCGTGTAGGGTGTAGAAGGCTATGGTAATAAGCGCAGTAACGACAGCTTTCTCTTGCAGAGATTGGTGACAGTAATTCCACCGAGGCAGTGATGAATGAAGCAATCTATTATGTTACATCTGGTAAACTGTCCATTTTGTAGATGGTGTACATTCAGGTGCCATGAAGAGCTGCTTATCGCGATCTATATATGTACTCACTTTTGGGCCTTTCAGATTCGCTTCATAATAGTTCTGCAAAATTTATACATGTTCACAAGGAAAAAAATATATATAGCTCTTTCAAATTACGCCTTAGTTTTAGACACCATTTAGACACCTTTAACAGTAACTTAGATAACATTACTAAAAATGCACACCTTTAATAAACCGCATTATTGCGCTATTACTGTGTTTCGTCCAAAACTTCATAGGTTTATATTTTGCCCTTCTTTAGAAGGGGCAAAAGAAGGATATGCGCCTGAGGTCTTCATTTCATTGAGGAACATTAGCGTGAATAATAGGCGAAAGGTGCATTACGGTAGCATGCTCAAGTATCTTGCATCTTCTTGATTTGCAATCAGAAATCCTAGTTTGCATTTATGCTATAAAAGGCATTGTGCAGCAAGAATAATGGAGTGTTGCGTATTGCTTTTATTCAACAGCTATGAACGATAGCCTATGCGACTTCGAGGATGGCTGGTGTTCCTGGCAAAGCGAGCCTTCTAGTAGCTCTCGAATTCCTTGGATGCTTGGTGGTGGAAATGCCAAAACCACCCTGGCAAGACCAGCCAACGATCACACGTATGGGAACGCCACAGGTGAGTTCTCTTTCCAAAGTAAGGGGCATGTGCCAGCATGAAGAGAGACCAAGCGTCGAAGCGTTATGTCGCATTGTACTATGGAGTTACCTTATCTCCTGTTGATTTCTTGCATAGTTGCGACGCTACATACACATTATTCTAGTAGTAATAAAAAGTCCGACAAGGAGCGTGCTGAATTTCACGACGATTATTATTACATGCACATCACGGTGATCAAATATGTTTTATGCTGTGTACGCTGGTATTTCGTTCTCCGTTCTGTTCCTGTACAACAGCCCTCCTGGCAACCTAAGAAAGAGCGATGGGAGATCCACACGTAGAGAGACGTGTAGGCCTCTACTAAGCATATTCTGTCATTTGAATAAACGGCTCCCTTTCTATCACGGCAGTGAGTGAGGAAAAACTAATTTTGATATTGACACAACGCTGAAGACTTGTAACAAGCTCACTGAGGGAGCATTATCTAATGCTAATGTTTTGAGCAGTGAAATAGATACATGCTTGAGACTTTACTGTGCCAAAGCTGAGAGTTGGGGAGCTAGAGAAAAAAACCATGACAGCTCCACTAACGTAAAACCTGGTAAGGTGTGAAGCACGCGGGGATGCGCATGGGTTTACCACAGGAAACATCATTCGCTGCTAATGGCCTTCCTTTACCGTAGCCACGACGACGACAACGTTAGACGAGCCGACAACCCGGGCGCATTAGCAGAAACTCGTTGGAATAGTTTCTGACACGACAACCCTGCACATACAGTGTCTGCATGCACTGCCTCCAGTTCCTGGCCCACACAATTTTCCAAACCGAACTTATCAAATTTCTCTTATTAATTCAATTGAATCTTGACCATTCCTTTATTTTGAATTAGTTTAAGTCATGTTGCGTGTTTGATTGATGGGGTTGCTCAAGTGTCGGTGTTAGCCTTTTGTTAACCTTTTGATCACAGATGTTTCGATTTTTTTACACGGTGCTGTACCATACCACGATGGACGCCTGACAAGCCTGGGTCCTAAGGTGCTTCGCCCCTAAAATAATATCTGAGATTGCACTAACAATAATGATATTGCTACGGTATGCGGTGGACGCTTAGAAGCAGAGGAAGACGACACGAGCAAGAACTGTGGTCCCTTCGGTGCCCTAGGCCTCCTACATTGATCACCTCCGAATAAACTCATCTCACTGTAACAATATTATGGTCACAGAGAAACCTTTATTGAGAGCAGTGGCACAGTAACTTGCGTGAATTGGTTCATACTCTGCTGCACGAAGCACCACTGAGACAGTAACTTAGGTTACATAAGGTGAAGTTTTTTCCAAAAATGCACTTCACACGTATACATAAAACGACTAATCGTCCATTATTAGAATGCGCCTCATGCGTTTGGAACACGCATAAAATATTTGATATTAACAATATTGAATTGGCAAAATGGCAAACTCTTTTGTTTGTGAACGCTTTGATATAGACCTTTGGCATGTCGTCCGCAACAATTCACTAGGCAGGATAGACTTCCTTTGAAGCTTTTACATTCATTTCCTCACTCGTCTTGTCATCTGTCCACTGACGATTACATTGTGCATGTCAGTACTCTTTCGAGGCAAGAATTCCACGCCATATATTAAAGCCTTTTTGTGTGCGCAAGTGTTTTCAAACCACTATTTTCCGAAGTTGCTCATTACGGGGGCAATGGGGGCATTGCGCCTGCGCGTTGCCTGACAGTTTATGCACACGAATTGGCAATGCCACCAAACAGAGTAAGGATAGACAGAAGTTTTAAGAAGACACATAACTGCGTGGCCTTCAACCTACACTGTCAATGCGCATGCACTGCCGTCTAACGCATGATGTCTAACACGACACGAGTCTAACACAACATAACACAATTACTACTGAGAGCAGTAGCTTCTGGAGCACGGCAACTGAGGGCAAAAGTATTTGATGAATAAGTAAATGAGTTACAGCAAGAATGAGAGAGAGAATGAACTTTTATTTCTTAACCAGGTTGTTTATGCTCGATGGTAGATGGCCTCCTTAATCCAGGTAGCCGTGCCCTTGGCCCCGCTGGCTAGGCCTGCTCACCAGCTATAACTTGTCCTCGTGACTTGCGCTTGTCAGCTGTGTCTCCCACTAGTCTTCGGTTGGCGACAGGATAGATGTTGTCCATGGGATCTTGTTACGTTGGCAGATCGTACAATATAGGGCCGGCGTTCGGTAGCCTACGGCACTCGCAATCTCTGTGCAATCTCTCTGGACACATGTTCTGTGGTGCTGTTGAGGCGACTGCCTACAAAGGAATGAAAAATAGGGGAAGTGGTCTGTATGGACCATGTTTATTTTTTCAAATTGTCAGAATTTGAAAAAATAATTCTGAAAAAATAATTTGAAAAAGAATTTCTGGTCACCTTCTCGCTTCCTTCAAATTTTAATACATCATTACATAACAATTGTCCCTCCTATGCGTATCGCGGTCAAGTTCGCTTGAAAATAGTGGTGAGCTGTGATCACAAAATTGCTTTCCACCCTTCCAATACACCATACGTGGCTGTTTGGTAACCTGATGCTCAGATGGCACGAGAAGAGGATGCTCTCTGTGTGTAGGGGCCCGATAATCACCCTTATGAGCCCAGAAAAAAGAAACAGTATATATATTAACAGGAGATAATTCCTTATGCCAGTCGGCCTATAGCGCCCGCTGATTAAATGAATGCTCTGTGAATTGTATTCTCTCTGCCTGGTTAGGTGCCTTCATCGTTTGATAATCTAATTAGGCCTCTGGTCTCCTGGGAGAGCACATTGGTATCCTGTCTGACCATCTTGTCTCCGACTTCTATTGCACAATACATAATTATACTGTTAACGATGATCTAATGGTCATGTTTCTATGTAAATGTGAAATACGTGATATCCCATATACACTTTTAAGGGGCCCTTCAAAACATTTTTAATAAAGTGAGAAAGCGGTGCCGGTCAGTCGTGGAGGCTTCTGTGAGCACGTCAGCCAAATATTGTTGCACTGCCCGTACCAGGTTTCTCAATTTGGTTTCAAACGCATCTGGAAAGAGCCCGCATTTCTTCCAACAAATGGCATCACTGAAGCTACCGACTGCGTCGCTTTCTTCGCTGCTGTTTAGGAGGGATACCCAAATGTTTCTTTTATTTCTTATATTGAAAACGAGTAAATAATGCATTACATATGATCTTCCAGCGATGATGAAATCAGCCGATGCTATTTCTGCCTCAAGCAACGTAGTCGACGCCTCCAATGGTGATATTTGCTTAAAGGGGTCGTGAAAAGAATATGGGTATGCCCAGTTATGCCCAGTTGTTGTTTTCACTGCTTGAGTATGCATTCGACAAGCCGATTCCCAAATATTTCAGCGAAATAGTCAGTGCACATTTAATAATGTCCATTTGAAGCCATAGCACTCTTGCACTCCCGAAACAACCTATGCGACACTACCGGCCGGCCTGGGACTTACTATTCGGTGACGTTTCGGTAAGATATTTTTAAGTGTAAAGAACTCACATTTGTTCTAAAGGAATCGATTTACTTGAAAGCTAGAAAACAAGAAAATACTTAGAAAGTGTGCCGGTGCTGCCATGCAGAAGCAAGGCTGCAGCATGGTTTGTTTTCCCGTGGCCTCAGATAGCGCGCCAATCTCGGAGGCCTGGTGGCAACTAACATGACGTCAACTGCCGAGTTAAGGGAATGCGCGCAGTGAAGCCGAAACCGTCTTTTTTATCGCTCTAAATCAACCCACACAGTGCAAAGGAACAATGGATATTGTTGATTCGAGGGTCAGGATCCCGACCACGCACTTAGTATGAAATCTTCAGAAAGCGCTTCACGACCTCTCTTGGGAAGATTGGGCACTTTTCGGAAGTGTTTGAAGCAGAATCGTGAGTCCTTTGCTACGTGCTGTGTATTAATATTTGGCTCACTTGTTTGCGAAAGCCCCCAAGACTGATCGGCATCGTTTTCTCACTCTTGAAGAAGTCTTGCAGGGCTCCTTCAAGTTTAGCTCAGAGCGTTTCCTAAACATCGCATTACGCTTACGGTGTATGTGTGAGTTGACCTTATCCTCAGGCCTCCGTATCGTTCATGTAATTTGCACAAGGGCGCTGGTGCGAAGCGCTATAGAGTGACCTTAATCTTGCACATTGTTTTCGGATTACTTTCCTTTTCTCCATTTTATCGCAGGATCGTACGCTTTCTTCAGCAACTACGAACGGATGAATGGAGACAAAGGAGATCTTGTGAGCGAGATACTTCCTTTCAGCAGCAGGATAACGCAGTGTGCAGAGTTTTGGTACATCATCTCGGGCGACAAGAGGACGGAACTCAAGGTACATTTGCATCCACTTGAAATGACAATGGTATTAAAAAAGCCTGAAATAACAATTATAATAAAAGCACTGGAGGGCGCTTAAACATCGCGTTTAAGAATTCAGCGCTATAGCGCCATTGGGCTCCGTTCGTATCGCCCCCTCGTTGATTGACCGAATGATATGTGAAGTTTTACGTCCCAAAACCACGACATGGTCATGACAGATGCTGCAGTGGGGGACTGAAGAAAATTCAACCACGTAAGGCTCGTTAACATGCACTGACATCACACATTGCACGGGCCTGAACATTTCGCCTTCATCAAAACGCAGCCTCCGCGGTTGGGATGTGGCCTCCTAGTCACAGGATTATGTTTTCTCGTAGACTGAAATGACAGTCCCAGCTACCATGTGTGTAGGTGTTAGTTATGTTGTAGTACACGATTTCTTTGACAGATTTTACTTGACGAAGTTGAATTTTGTTCACCAACGCACATGTGCAATGGCGGAGGCCTCTCTTCGTCAGTAGCCAGGGGAAATGAGGTGATCATTTTCACTGGACGCTTACGCCGACGACAACACCGGATTTTCTGCTACATTATCGCTCTAAAGCAACCACAATAATTATTTATGGGGTTTTACGTCCCAAAGCCACATACGAGACATGCCGTAACGCAGGACCCCGGAATTTCTATCACTTGGTGTTCTGTAACGTGCACTCATACATGCAGATCGCACACGACACGGGCCTCTAGCATTTTGCCGCCACCAGAATGCGGCTGTTGCTGGCGGAATTCGAGCCAGCGGCCTTCGGTTCAGCAGCCTATTGCCATGGACACTAGACCGCCACGGCGGGGCACCTAAAATTAACAATGTCGACTATTTTGACAATAGAGAACAGCCTCAAGTCTTCGGCGACATTATCCACAGCACATGTGTGAAACTTCCTTTTGCGGCTTTGTAAATAATAGATGCTATATACTGAATGGATAAAAGGCATGCTCATTAGGGACGTTATGCTCTTTGATGAATAGCTCACTTTGTATTTGTTATATGAGAATTATAGATAACATTATTTTAGGGCCCTTCAATCCTGTCGCTGCGTGATGCTCCCTATAATACGTAGATGAACTGCATTAGCCCTGGCCATATAGCGTTTAAGAAAAATGGTTTCGATATGCCTGGTCACACGCACGCATGGTTTTCTGTGTCGGACTGTTTTTTGTTTATCTTTGAAGCTTGTATCGTTGATCTCCTTCCTTATTCATTTATACTTTTCATGTTATCTTTCCCATACGAGGTTCATGTATCGTATCTCGTTTTTATGTTAATTTTCTTGTGATACTACTGCCTTAATTACCATGCTGCATCTTGCATATTCTTTCTTCTTTTGACTATTTTTTACTACTTTTTTATGTTTGGATTATCTATAACGCGTACCAAAGCCACCCTTCTCAATGCCATTGTGGCCTGTAAGATACGTCCAGATAAATAAATAAATAAATAAATAAATAAATAAATAAATAAATAAATGAAGATTGTAGTGGTCATGAGGTTCCTTACTCAGATGTATACTCTACTGCGTTAACAGTGGACGTTTGAACAATGTGCTAAGGAAATGTATATTGGATGGGTCAATGTGTCTGATTCTATTGTGCATGTGACTTTCTGTGTGCACTGTTATCAGCGGGAAAGAAAGAGCACTGGGCAATAAAACAAGCACTAAGTGTTAACCTTAATACGAAAACAAATTATGCATACTATATGCAAGAAGGAGCTAATGATGGATACAAGTATTGAAAGACGCGCTTAGCTTTTATTTACACAATACGTGGTTTAAGACGTTAAAGAACATCTTTACAGCTTCTGCATTCTCCCAGCTGCTAGAACGTACCATTATCATAAATTCCAGAACGAGATGAAAGTTGGAGGACGCTTGACTTTGACCTTTAAGAGTGAGCACTATTCCGTCATTGGGTCCTGGGGGTGCGTACTGTACCACCGAACACAGAACACTATTCCATGCTGATCTTTCCTGATTGGTGAATTCTGCGTTGAAAGGCAGAATTGACCAATCCCTGATCAATCTCAATTCCCTGATTGGTCTGTCCTCCCTTGACTAGCAGAAAACCAATCAGGGTGGACTTAGAATATTATTCCGTATTTCCTTTTATGTTATAGGCCCCCAGTTTGCATCACCTCCTCGTAATAGAATTATACTTTTCGTATGTTCAAATTACAGACTAAGCTGTCCTGTTAATTTGGTCGTAATATACGATTGTTCTGGCGGATTTTAGTTTGAGATATTGAATTCTTTTAACTAACGCCTCGGCACCACGCCGCCCTCCCCCTTCCCCCACGGCGTGGAGGAAAGGTGTGGTGGGGTTGCGCGGCCGGGTGCTTCAGGGAACGGGGTGGTTGTTCAAGATCATTATTTTCACCATAAACGGCTACGCCGACACCGGCTTTTCCTCGACACGAGCTTTTTAATGCTCTGGTGTTAAAATGTCATAGTTTCGGCAGTCCGGATGCTTCGAATAATAATAATAATAATAATAATAACAATAATAATAGTGCATCGCTCAATGATAGGACGCTATTTTCTGCAGCCCATGTCGGGAGCATGTCTCAGTGTACATGGTGGTAGGGGACAGGGAGCGAAAGGGCAGAGAAGAGAGAAAAGCCGCAGTGGGTGGCTCCGGAAATGTAGCCCACCTAGGGTTCTTTAAAGGGACTGTCTACCGCTCAGAAAATTTTTTAATATTGTGGTAAAATTGGGCAGATCGTGCGTCACATTTACGGGAACGAGCACGCTTTCACCCCACAAAAAAGGAATTATGTTTTTAATTTCGCTCTGAAAGTGGTGCAAAAAACGCCGCTAGCAACACCCAACAGCGTGTTTGTCAATTTCCAAACGTACGAGAACCAGCCCACGCAGGTATGCATACTCTGCTGAAAAACTATTATGTATGTGTTACAAGCGTACTTCACCCTATGAGAGACCTTGTTATAGCATGCAAGAGCAATTTGTTCTTTTTTTTCGCTGCTTTCGGGGTGCCGCAGGTAGCGCTGCCTTCGAATTCGTCTGCCTGCGGAGGCGCGTAGTTCTGCGCTTGTCATGCATGCGGCGCTGCATGTCCGTGACGCACCCCCGCGCGCCGACTTTCCCTCGCCTCTCCTCCTCGTCGTCGCCTCTGGAATGTCGACCTTGAAGCCGGTTCGCGTTGAGATGCCTCCCGCGCCCGAAAGGGTTTCCAGGGAGACGACGACGCATCATGCGCGGTACCCAGTGTTGCTGGCATGCCTACACTAGGAAAGGAGCGACTTCGTAGATAAAAAAATTGTGTTTTAATAATTTATATTCAGTTTCTGGAGAAACCACTGCACGCTGGGACACTTCGAAAGGTACGCTTTCTATTGAGCCAAAATACAGGACAGCGATGAACGACGGTAGACGGTCCCTTTAACGTGCACTGACAACGCACAGTACACGGGCCTCTGGCACTTTTGCCTCCATTGAAAATGTGACCGCCGCGGCCGGGGTCCGAGCGGCACTTTTTGGGTTGCACTCGAGCACCATAACTACCAGTCCACTGCAGGCGAACGTTCATATTCAGTGCTGTTACAACTGGACTGCTCGTGATACTAATCGTCTTCACCCTAACATGTAATCTGGCTTGCAGGTGTTGACTCGCGAGCCAAACCGAATAGCACTCAATCACGTTCCTCTGTGGACGCAGAAGAGCGGCTCATCCTCTGAATGGCAAATGGGTCGCGTCGCTGTGCCCCACAGGAAACAGGTGAGAAAAAAGAAATTCTGACAGCCTTCACTAGTATCAAAGATGCTTCGAGACCTGTGCTTCGAGATCACGTAGCTCTTTTAGAAGGAACTAGAGCAGTCCAAAATGGTAAATTATAATTTATTTGAAATAACATAACTTGTGAAATTTCTTGTGTATTCCTGGTTTTCTATTAATGAAAATTCTATATACCTATGTGCAAAAAAGAAAACAACCTAAGAAGGCAAATGGTACAAGAAACAAGGAAATAACTTGACAGGCAACCGCTGTGCAGAGACTGAATGAAGGCCACGACAAATTTGCAAACTATTTTGTGTAGCTTTTGCGATGTTATATGAACAAATATATGTGCTTGTTGTTCTTACGTGTTAAATATTTTAATTCTTTTGTGTGTGTTTGTTTCTGTACATCTCGTGGTGATTTTGTTGTTTCTTCCTGTCTGAAGTCTATCATAGGACCTATACATATAGCGAGGATGCGGCTAGAAGTGCCCTAAGAAGGTATTGTTATAAGAAGAATCCTGCTGGTAGTCTTCGCAATACAGAAAACGTGTGTTGTATTGGATGAATCTGCGAAGCAATCACTACGCTATAATAATAGATCGTGACTCATAAATCCCCTTTCATAATCGAGCCACACAAAGAATATCAAATTAATTTTTACCCCTAAAATGGGCTATATCATGTGATGGGCAGCAGGTTACAAGATTGTTGCCCAAAGCCAGCCTTTAAGGAAGAAAGCAACAGACAGGGAAAGGCAAGGAGGTGGGCCAGAGCAGAACAATCGGTATGCTAACCCACACAATGGGAAAAGGATGGGAGAGTTTCAAGGTTAGGAAAAAAAGTAGACAGGGAAAGAGAGAGGGAGAGAAAACAAGCACATAGCACAATGTGACGGCCAGGCGCTGTTGGGCAGTATGCTGGACCGCGGTTATGGCCAGCTAAATGTTAGAGTGGTACAGTGCATGGACTTTTTTTTTGGCTTATTGATATGCCTCTAAGTGTTGCCCATTCTTCAATTTAGGGACCTAGATGAATTATATTCACATACATCAAAGTAGATTATGTTGGCTACGTGTTTCCTGCAAATATTTATGCTAATGCTACAGGAGTCCCGCCAGAAACAGATGAAAGGTGAACAGTGACATATTCGTGAGCTACACGTGGCAGGGTGATTATAATTTTTGCTGTGCGTGTACGGTGCCATGGCGTTCGCGATTCCCGACATCTCCCAGGGTATCTTGATATTCCATGCAAACGGAGATCATGCGCTGCAGAGAGAAACGTAGCCTGAGCTCTACAGGAGGTAACTCTCTTAGGGTAAATGGCATCCACCTAATTTGCCGCTTTAAGGGCGCATGAATGATAATAAATCTCCCGGATCCAACGTATTTTCCGAGTCCATTTTATAAGACGCAGCCAATAAGGAAGCTGTCTGTGCTAAGCTCTTTGGCGCTGAGCGAAGACAAGCAGGACCAACAACCTTGTGAAGAATAAGTGGTTGTGATAGAGTGCTGGCACCACATACCCTTTCAAGGGAAAGCAACAACTGGTTTATGCGGACCAGAATGGGACCGTCAGCGTAGCCGCAGTACGAAAAATTCCAACTGGCGTGTAGTTCAGTTGCTATTTGTTAAAATTAGGGTGGGAAGGCACAAACGAAAGGCACATGTGTGATAGGGTATGACATCAATATGTTGGTAGCTGTGTCACATACGTCACGATTAACGGTAACATCATCATCACCAGCCTGTCTACGCCCACCGCAGGGCAAAGGTCTCTCCCATGGATCTCCCATGGATCTCCAATTATCCCTGCCCTGTGCTAACTGGGCCGAATTTATCCACACAATATGGGCACAATATGGGACTTAAGCGCATTCCTAGGCCAGGGATGTGCAGGAGGCGCAGCAGTGCCTCACACCCGCAAATCCATCGCATATCACAATGCGAAGCGGAACATGTCCATCGACGTGGCCACGGTACCAAAAATCCGAAAGTCGCGTCTCGTTCTGCACGTTGGCATACAGAAAAATTGGAATGGAACGGTACGACTGTAAGATTGACGCTAGTATGGCTCTTTTTTTTTACGTACACATGTACACTGCGTGCAAGATTGTGCAGACAGTGTAGTACAGGGCGGAGGTTATGACGTATGGTGCAACACTCAACTGATTGAAGTGTAGCTAACCAGCGCAATCTATGCGCCTTTAGCGTCTTCGTCTCTGAAAAGTACCCGATGGCGCACTTCGCCCATTTGTCTCAATTTGCATCCACTGGCTCCGTATATACGTCCTTGCCTGATGACGAGGTTCGCCTCGGCCACCAATTTCAACACACTTAGACACGCCGCGAATGAGTACTGCAGAAAGACAACCTCACCGCGAGAAGGCGTAAACGGCGTGTACACACGTACGCAGCATCCGTCAGTAAGAGTTTTTATCTTCTTAGAAAATACACCTTCTTTCGTGACGCACGGTCGTATAAGCACTTTGCCGTCGTCCTGTCTTCAAACATCCGCTGTCGTCGCCACGTAAGCATGTCTACAACACCATCAGTCGTGAACAAAGTGATGGCGCGCTTCGGCAACGCCCGTCCATTTGTCCGTCTGCTACCTGCCCCTTCCTACACTCAGCGAACCATCAGTGTAGGAGCTGTAGTTCACGTGCTACTCTAAGACTTGTTGGATCTGGCCCTAGTGGGAGTGGAAGGGAAAACGACTCCTCGCTTTCACTTTTCGTGCGAGACTGATATCGGAGGATGATTGTGGTTCAGTAAGGGAAAGGGCGCTAATTTCTGCAGCCCATGTCGAGAGCACGGCTAAGCGTCCGGGGGGTGGGAGAAAGGGAGTGAAAGGGATAGAAAGGAGTGAAAAGCCGTAGTTGAGGGCTCCGGAAATTTCGACCACCTGGGGTTCTTTAAAGGGCAACTCCGGCGATTTTTCAGTGTCCACAGATCTCAATGAAATTTCCAGTATGTATTCTCTTCGGTACTGTAATAATATATGACGAGCCATGTGGTTGCAAGTTGTTTAGTTTTCCTGGAAATGAATTTAAAAATTTCTTTTGCGGATTCCTACGCGGGCTACCTTGTGCTTTTTTACGTCATCACCTTCAACACTGCCTGTCCGAGCCAGCGGGATGTCAGAAGCAAAACGGTCATACTTCAGGGTTCAAATCGTCGCTGCCAACTTCAAAAGATCTCGCATAACTCTATACATCATCGGAGGACCTCGCCACTGTCATTTGTTTGGCACCAGCTCCATATTTATGATGTCGGGAAGGCTGTGACATCATGGCATACGCTACACGATCGAAGCGTCTACCCGTTCCGGTTTCGGTTTGAACACGCCTTTCAGTCGATTATTTAAAATTATTGGTGCGTTTCTGAGCAGAATGAACCATCCTGGTAGCTACAGGACTATGAGTACCATTGGAAAACATCGATATCAGACCATGGTGAAAAAACCACCGGAGTTACCTTTTAACGTGCAATGACAACGCAGTGTACACAGAGGACAGCGCACGGCCGTAGTGTGCTCGGGAGAGAAGGCACTACAATGGAACACCTGTGTGTGTGGGATCCGGCAAAAAGCGATCTGGGTGGCAGCGACCAACACAACCTACAAAATATGACTTCGTGTCAGTGGGTGGAGCTGCACTATTTCTGCCCTGATTAAAAAAAAAAATGCCATATCCTAACCCTAGATAAACACGTGCAGCCAGTGAAGGTAAAAAAATTAGCTCTACTGGTGGGCGAGGACATCAAAAACCAAAATTAATGTCAAACCAAAACGAATAGAGCGATAACAGTGGAACACTTTCTGCTGCTTTTATTTCCTTGTGTTACAAGAGCGTAACACTTGACGAATCGTTTAACCTCCAATTTGTTTCTTAAGAAAAAAAAAGAAAGGCGGAGCTGTTCACTTAAGTAGGGAGAATTGCGTTAGCACGTAACGTTTTGGGGATCCTTATGTGGAGTTCAACATCATGTGGGATTTGGCTGCACACCTATTCAACCAGCTGCCAACGGCTGAGCCATTCCAATGGCTTGAATGACTCGGAACCTCACATCGAATGTGGCTATCAGCCACATGTGATTTCTTTCTTTCCTATCTCTGGATCATGCCCGAATAATCCTGGCTCATACTCGCCTATCCAATGTGGTGCGCACCTATTTCAAATTATTTAATTTTCAATAATTACACTAATTGCAAAATTACTTTCTTGTGTGCTAAACTTATGCACTAATATCACACCTACCTCAAACAACCCAAACATGATGTTTTTATTCGATTTTTTCTATATCAGATAAAGCTTTTTTCATAAATAATTTCTGTAACCTCAAAGATTAGGTGCACAGTGAAAAGTAACACATTCAATTGTACCTATTCCTCACATCCTCATGCCCTAAAACTATTTGGTAGTCTCAGGACTTGTACTGAGCAGAGAAAATAGTGTAATGGGATTTGCTAATTATATAGAACCGTTACCCCTACGTCACGTGTAAACAAAAATTGATGTACATGTTCTTTTCACCTGTGACTAAGGTACATACCAGTCAAACGGGAAGGGATTTCAGCACACGATCAACAAAGTACAACTACTGCTGATCGGCAAAAGATTCTGGTTATTTTGCTTCTCGTTGTGCAGATTGTGGCTGCTCCCTCATTTTTACAGGACCGGGGTCGGTGCTCAAAGAATGCAGTAAAAAAAAAAGAAAGAAAACCACAAGAAAATCATAGAAGCAATGCAAATTTTAAAAAAGAATGGAAAGACAAGTGCAGCAGCTGCTCCTCGGTGTCATTACCAGAAAACGCGCGCCGCTGCCTTCGATTGTAATAATTTCTGGACCAGAATTTCGGCGAAAAATTTAAATGTGTTTTTATTCGTCCAATTCGTACGTCAGTGTTATCATAGCGCATGCACTTGCTACTTTTCATAAGACGTGTCGTTCAACAACAAAGCAGCAGTTGCAGTACAACACTTGTTTACGTGTCCCGTTTTATGCGCTTCTGTGGACGTGTGTTCCGTACGCTGCCTCACCCCTTCAGTGGATTGGTTGTTTTGTGTAGCGCTGACATTGTGTCCGCATTCCAAGCTGGGGGAAAGTGAACCGCTATACTAAAGTGACCATTTTTATTTAACCATCAAGGTGGTCTTCCGGGCAGCCGTGGGACCTGCCTCGACGCCTGCGTTCATCGCCCTCGACGATATTGCCATTGTGCATCATGATCGGTGCGAGACTTTTCCCAAGGGCAGTGAGGTCTTGTCCCCAAGTGAGTGCTGCCTTTAACAAATATAACGGAGTGCCACTCTGTTTGTTTTATTCGCATGTGGTTATGTAAACAGAGTAAAAACATGAGTGGTCTTTAAGGCTCCATCCATCCATCGGTAGACCCGCATTCTCTTCAAGAGCAATATAGAAAGTTGTGGAGGGAGGGGGGAGGAGGGGCCACACAGATCTTTTGGACAGCTGTGTACGTAAAAATACAATACACAGTGTCAAATAAAGCGAACGAGGCATTTTTCGAAACAAATCCAATATATCGCTAACATCCTGTTATAAAAGCATCAAGCATGCTCAAGCTAACATGGCGTTACAGGTCTTGAACACTCATGTAAAACTGATAATTGGAGGCAGTGCTCACAACAGTTCCAGGAAGCTTGTTCTACTCAGATGATGATCGATGAAAAAACTAACACTTAAGCAAAATACTTCTGGCAGCTGTCTTCCGAACTTTAACACGATGGTCGCGGCGATTTGAAATGCAATGTGGTGCGATCATGTAACTTGCTTTATCTACATCAGTGTCCGGAAGAAATATTAGGAAGGCTGAAGCCTAAGGTAACGCTTACGATGCGCGATTTCTGTTGTTGAAAGCGAGTGTTCATAACGCGACGCGGTAGTTACCCATAGCAATGAACGTGGCTGCTCTGTTTAGTACGCACTCCACCCAAACTATCGTGTTTCTTCTTCTTCTTCTTCTTGTTTTCTTTTTTTTTTTTTGGAAGGATCTCAGAGCACGGATGCGTATTGATGTTTGCGATGTACATATGACGTGCACAGAGTTTCTTCAAGCTTGCTAGGCACGTATGGAAAGCGCCAGCCAAGAAAAGCAAGAGTTCTGTTGGCTTTATGCGTGTTTTTTCTTACTTGCGCGTAAATTGTATACGAAAAGTATTTTGCTTCCTTCACAAATGGTATGCTGACATTATTGATAACGTATGAGTTTTGTGAATCTAGTTGTGTTTAATAACATGCGTCAGGCACTACATCCCTCAGACACCAGATTGAAGCATTTCTACATCAGCACAGGTATTGATTGTTCCATCGGCAATACGATCACCTGCGCATAACTGGATTTTCATAGCAATTCTTTTTGATATGTCATTGATGTATATTAGGAACATCAAAGGGCATAAGACGATTCCCTGAGCTACCCTGACATGACAGGAACTGGTGATGATTTTGAACCGTTTACAACAATGTGCTCCCTGTGAGAAGGCGGGCATATTTCCAGCCATCTAAGCATTTTATCTGGAAGGCCGAGGTGCGCTAGCATGTAGGTTAGGCAATGATGACTGACTTGATCGAAAGCTTTCCTTAAGGCCAAGAAGGAGCAGTTCACTACCAATCCTTGACCTACCGGAGACACTTTGCGAAATGGAACTTAACCAATTTTTTCTATCTATCTATCTATCTATCTATCTATCTATCTATCTATCTATCTATCTATCTATCTATCTATCTATCTATCTATCTATCTATCTATCTGTCTGTCTGTCTGTCTGTCTGTCTATCTATCTATCTATCTATCTATCTATGTGTGTGTGCGTGTGTGTGTGTGTGTGCGCGCGCGTGCACGTTGCAGGCACATAGCAACCCTTGCTGACCTTGTCAGTGCACACTTATCTGTGACTAATCACGTGCTTTCTTCCTTTAAGGAAACAGTTGATTTTTCTGCAAGTTTCTATGACACATACTTGAGACAGACGCGAAATGCACTAAATTCAATGGATTTACTTCCTAAGCAAAGTCTGAAAGAGCAAGGTAGCTGCTGTATAGGTCCTACGTGACTTCAATCTAGGTCTTCCTTTCTCCTAAATAGGTACGACTCAAATTTTTAGGAGCTCTGCTCCTGAATACATGGCATAAACTTCATAGGCGTCTTGCAACGTTTGGGATTCCAACCTTTCGTTCACTATGCCAGCGCCAGGAGGAGGGGCTGGCTAGGCGTACTCAGATGCTATAAGTCAGGATTCATGGTCCTGCTCTTTAGAACGATTGTTTCATTGTTGCTGTTGTGGGCCAAACAAAAGAAGATATTAATCAAGGCAATGCCATTATTTATTTACTTATTTATTTGTTTATTTACTTATTTATTTATTTTCTATATATTTATTTATTCATTTATTTATTTGATTGTTTATTTAAACTGTGGGAGGTTGCCGCGTCTCGGCCATGGGCCGAGACGCACAAAACCTACCGCAGAACCAAAGTGCCATTGCAGGAGTAGGAAAGCGCAATAATAAGGTGGGAAAACCTAACAAACGGCACTGAACATGAAATGTCCATGATTGGAAATGTAGAGCAAGAATTCATCAAGTAGTAAAACTCTTGTATGACCGGGTAAAGCATTCAACAGCTGTCTGGAACAGACAAAAAGCACATTACGGGGATTGAAAGAGACGTATTCAGCTTGGAATGATATATGGTGGTTGTAGCGGGTGCGTCATTATTACTGAAACAATTTTACGGTTCTTGCTTTCAGCGGAGCTGCTCTCCTGCGATTTCTACGACTGGAACTTCTGCAAGTGGTCATCAATGAGCTCTTCGGTACCAAAGTGGACGTTCATGGTCGACAGATTCTCCGGCCTTGGGCCTCTCTCGTATCCTACCAAAGGTGCGACGACAAGCTTAGTTGCCCACAAGAGCTCGCAATGCACCTCAGGTTGAACGTGCAGGACACATATTTTCATCATGTCAGTGTCGCCAGCATCGTCATCGTAATTTACGGTGTAGTTAGCAGGGTCCTTTCGGAACCGTACATAAAAAGGGAAGGCAGAGCATTTACTAAAAACGACAAAGAGATCAGTGACACGGTTGCAAAGGCCTAATACGGCAGTAAGATTGTGGATTCCCTTTCTTCCTTTCACTAACACAAAAACTCAATTCATCAGAAAAAAAAAAGCACGGGCAAACTTTCCCTATATAATCAAGGAATTTTAAAAACTAACACTTTTTTGGTTCATGACATAAGCACTAGACGATGAGGGGTTGTTAAAAGTCGGAGCCGCCCAGTTGTATCAGAACTCTTGTTTGGGCTAGTTGGTGACCATTCATAATGACTTGAAGACGCGAAGGAAAGTACACAGACGTACACAGACGAAAGTACACAGATTTATCCAGGAAGGTGCTCGTCCTTGTCGTTTCTTTGTGTGTCGTCTGTGTACTTTCCTTCGTGTCTTCAAGTCATTATGCCCAGTTGTAGTTTTTAGTGCTTCAATAAGCATTCCACGTGCTGATTCCGAAATATTTCGGTGCAATTTTAAGCGCACATTTATCCATGCCCATTTGCAATCATGGCGTTCTTGCGCTCCAGAAACGACCATGCAACACCATAGGCCGCCATAGACACTATTCAGTGACGTTTAGGTGACGTCGACTGAAGACCTTTAGAAATGTAAACACATTGTTAACTTTAGTTCACCCTGAGATAATCTATTCAAATGAATGCTAGAAAGTGAGAACATACTTGGACCCCGTGCTGTTCCGCCGCACAGAAGTTTGTTAGGTGGGAGAACACCTGTTTTCCCACAGCCCCCGAGGGCACTGCATTCTCGGAGGCCATGGTGGCGACTAAGATGACGTCGCTTGCAGAGTTGAGGGGAACGAGTGCTGGCAAATCGAAACCGTGTTTTCATCGCTCAAAAGCTCCCCGCACGATGCAACGAAACAATGTATATTATAGAATGGACGACCAGCATTCCGAATACACACATCCTACGATATATTCAGAAAACATTTCACGGCCCCTTTAAAAAGCTGGTTACGTGCAATGACGTTGTTGTCTGTGACCATTCATTCTCTTTGGTTGCCATGACGCTCTGCAGGGACACTGGGAAATAAATACTCACTAAGCATGGTGTTATGACAGGTGTTACATGATGTTAAGGGAGAAGAGAGCAGAGTAAACTAAGAAATATTTGTGTGTTGATTACATTTTAGTAGAAATCAAGAATAAATAATGGGCGTAAGCAAGGCACAAAATGAAAAGGCAAGGTGAGCGTTGGGTATTAAATGTAACAGACCAGATCCCTAGCGAAGGCGACCGTGCATGGGGCCGGCATGAAAACAGGTGGGCAGATGACATCAAGAGATTTGCTGGGATAACGTGGCCGCAGATTTTAAAACACCGCATTAATTGGAGAACAAGGGGAGAGCCCCTTGCTTAGCTGTAAGTGTAGACGGCACTTGTACACCGCTACTGGAAAAAGTAGCCGATAACAATTACAACCTCAAAAGGTAATCGAAAGATTACTCGAGAGCAGTGAATTAGTTCCCTTGTTACTTTCCATACGATACTATAGTTTGGGTACGATGATGGTCACTGCTTAAAGAAAGTAATGGAAGTGTTATAAATTTATAGCAAAATGTAATCGATTCTGCTGGTAATCCATTACTTGCAACACGTAGCGTACAAGTCTGGCGCATGCAAGCTGATGGTGATAATGATGGTGATAATGACGATGAAATGAACTTAGACATAAAAACTACCATATGAAGATATACTCAAGGCGAATTAAAAACGAAAAGCTTGGCTGCGATTGAAGTAAATGGTTATTGCGACACACTTAGAAGTCAGGAGCGTTATGTCCATATATAATATGGCAAGCTATAGGCTATTGTTTTCCACTGTTACATATTCGTGTAGGGTAGGGCAGTATCGTGATACAAGAGTATCGCAATTATATTTCAGAGATACTTTTGAGTGTCCGTATTGCTGTATCGAGATACATTTGAAAGATGTATTTGTATTTCGGTAGTGAAATACTTTTACGATGTATTGCCCGTATCACGATGCTATGCAGGATACGGGTATCTCGTTGCTTATTTTTCCTGGGAATGAGTTATTTCATTAGTGATTCCAGCGCTTCGCTTGAGCTATGCTGTTTCTAGCATAGCTAATACTGTTGCCACCAAGTGTGTCGATTTCAGTGTACAATGCGTGTTACTCTTGCTTGGATTCAGTATAATTTTTTATTGTAACTGATATCTGTACATATGTCATTATTACAATTGTGTACAGTGTAAGCCTCCTTTGAAGTGCCTTAATGGCACTCACACTACTGTGATAAAATAACGAATAAATTGCAAGTTTCAATGAGTTGAACATTTTAAATATTATGCTGCACTTAATAAGTATATTTACGGAGTATGAACATCCCCGACATAGAAGAAAGTATTTCAGTATCAGTATTGCTGTATCTGTATTCCGGAATACTTTTTTCGTCTTTTGCAAAAGTGTGTGAAATATCCCGCTATGTCAATTGCAAATGTATCTCAGTATCAGTATTTTAGGCTTCCAAACTGTGTATTTCGATATCTGTATTCCGGAATACTTATTCGGGTAGTATCGGTATTTTAGGCTTCCAAACCTTGTATTTCGATATCTGTATTCCGGAATACTTATTCGGGTATCTCTGCCCAGGCCTGTATTCATGCTAGTGTTGAAGTTTCCTCCATGTTGAAATAATGTGGCCTAATCCTTTCCAAACACCGTGGCACACATTGGAAAAATTTGGCAACGTTTATAGTGCCTTCGAAGTCCTCTTTCACCACCATCACATAACGTGGTACGATGTCAGATGTCTTCTAGAAACAAATAATATAATTACACCATAAGAATGTTTAAAATGTCCTAGTTGAGGTAAAACTCAGATTAGAAAAATAAATAGGATGCAATATATATATATATATATATATATATATATATATATATATATATATATATATATATATATACTATCAGAAAGTCACAGTGACAAACATATTATTTAGGATTTATTCTGACGTTTCGGCTGGAGACCAGCCTTTTTCAAAGGTGAAAGTTTTTCATAGGCACATGGTTTTTTAAGTACACTTCACGAACATGCATAATGGGGGTGGAAAGGGGAGAGCTCACAAAAAAATGCGGGTTTGGGATACAGAGGTGTGTCCAAGAAGCAAAGGCCAGTGCAAGATGACGTCTGCATCTGCACGGCGCCTCCATAATACCGAGCGAGTGGGCCGAGGTCGTCTGGCAGCATGTTGTAAGCTCTCGTTAGGAGATGCTTGTGCTGCCGTCACCTTAGTCTATGCTGCTGCAACCCCCTCAGTGCAGCACAGAACCGCTGAAGCCAAATGTCGTTGTTGTGTGCGGAGTACAAAGAAGCGGGAGTTGGGGGAAGGGGGGAAAAACAGGTTGCTCTGTGCACGGTCGGCACAAGTACAGTGCAAAGGATAGTCACCGCGCTGAGTTTCACGAAAAATGGAGGATAGAAAAAGAAACACACAGCATACGTGAACAACCCTGAATGGTTTGGTCCATGCAAGACATGTGCACACACGCACACACACAAAAAAGAGAGAAAAAAATAAAAGAAAAAAAGAGAAAAAGAAGGAAAAACACCACACAGAAAGGAGAGTCGTTTAGTTTAACGAGTCATACACCGCAGGACCCGTTCTCTAGCGAAAGTGCGTGATGCTCAGCCCAAGCGGGCGCCAAGGGGACACAAAACATGTCTGCACATTGCGCGCGCGCAGCACGAACTCCTGTCAGTTAACAGACGCGACATCTTGTTAGTTACTCTGGACGTCGCTTCTCTATACACAAACATTCCGCATTCAGACGGCATCAAATATGTCACTCATGCCTACGAAAATTCATTCCCAAACAGTCCAATTGATGATGAAACTCTCGGAATACTTCTCAAACTAGTCCTAGAAATGAACAACTTCAAACAGAAATAGGACCCAACTATGCCAATATCTTTATGGGTACATTAGAATACAAATTTTTAAGTGGCGCCCCGTTCCGCCCCTTTTTTATCGAAGGTTCATCAATGATATTTTTCTCATTTGCTGCCATGGCGAAGAAAACCTCAAAGATTTCATCACCGCCTTCAAAAACACCCACAAAAACATTTCCTTCTCTCACACGTATTTGGCATCGGAAATAAACTTCCTCGACGTTTCCGTAAGAATATCGGACAATAGGCTTGTTACATCAGTCTATAGAAAACCAACCGACCCACACCAATACCTTCATTTTCAAAGCAGTCACTGTAAGCTCGGCATACCATACAGTCAGTCCCTTCGATTTAAGCGTATATGTTCAGACGCGGCGGATTTTGCCTCGAACTGTGAACAACTAAGCAAGGACCTCACTCGTCAACAATACCCGCCGTCTGTCATCAATGATGCCATCAAGAAATCTAGCAAGCAGGACCGCCTTTACTTAATAAGCAAACCAAAATCTGATTCCGTAAACACCACTCCAAATCTCATTCTAACGTATTCAGCCTCACCCCCTAACATAAACAGTATCCTTAAAAAGCACCACAACATCCTTCTCGAAAGCGACAAGTTGAAAAGCGTCTTCCCTGAACCTCCACATGTTGTCTACAGACGGGCGCGAAATATCAGAGACATTGTAACGTCATCTAAGGTGAACACTCCTAAATTCAGAGGCAGCGGCCACTGCAACAAACCTAATTGCAAGCTATGTCCGATGATGAATAGAACCTCCACAGTAAACAGCACTGCGTCCTCATTCTTTTACCAAATAAGAGGAAATTTTGACTGCGACAGCTTAAATATTCTCTACCTTCTTGAATGCACCGTGTGCAACGCCCAATACATTGGCCAAACTGAGACTCCATTCAGGATAAGAATAAACAACCACACAGCACACATAAAGACCCTGCCACACCTTCCTCTCTCCAAGCAGGTAAATGATCTTAGTCATCCCTTCCATACATTCACAGCTGTGGTGCTCCAATCTGATTTCAAAACGCATTATGGCCGGGAGGTTTGCGAATCTTACCTTATTCACAAATTCAACACTGTGTCTGGTGGCATCAACGAAAGTACAGGCTGACTTGCTTGCCCTGTCAGGCAACGAAACCAATTAACAATGCAAGCGACTAAGTGTCTTTAATATTTTATATTTTATTTGTGTTTCCTTTTTATTATTATTGTTGTTGTTTCTTTAGGGCTCCACATGCAAATCTATGTGCACTATGAACTCGTGGAACTCTTACTTTTCCTTTTTTTGCTTTCTCTCTTTTTTTTTCTGGTGCACATTCATGGCACTCCTGTTGAGATGCAGAAATGATGGTCGATTTCATTCTGTATGCATTGTTAATTTTTTGTGTGTCCTGATTCTTTCTCATTGCATTTATTTTCGTTTTTTACCTTACGATATTTGGCTCCCCATCATGTTTCGTGCTGTCTTTCTCTTATTGTTGTCTGATATGTTTTTCTCAGTTCAAACTGCACGCACACTAGGTGCAAATGTCTTGTATACCCTCGGCGCTCACTCGGGCAGTGTCTCCTGTTGGGATGCGGAACTGATTGTTGATGTCCACCTGTTTTATTTTACTCCTATTGTTAATTTCTTGTTTGCTCTGATTTCATTTATTTTCATGTATTATCTTAGGATATTTAATTCCCCATCATGTTTCTCGTTGTCTTTATCTCGTTTTTATCTGATATGTTTTACTCAGTTCGTGCTGCGCGCGCAAGGTGCAGACATGTTTTGTGTCCCCTTGGTGCCCGCTTGGGCTGAGCATCACGCACTTTCGCTAGAGAATGGGTTCTGCGGCGTATGACTCGTTAAACAAAACGATTCTCCTTTCTGTGTGATGTTTTTTTTTTCTCTTTTCTTTCTTTTACTTTTTCCTTTTTTTGTGTGTGTGCGTGTGTGCACATTTCTTTCATGGACAATACCATTCAGGGTTGTTCGCGTATGCTGTGCGTTTCTTTTCCTATCCTCCATTTTTCGTAAAACTCAGCGTGATGACTATCCTTTGCACTGTACTGGTGCCGACTGCGCACGGAGCAACCTGTTTTTCCCCCCTTCCCCCCCTCCCGCTTCTTTGTACTCCGCACACAACAACGTCATTTGGCTTCAGGGGTTCTGTGCTGCACTGCGGGGGTTCCAGCAGAATAGACTAAGGTGACGGTAGCGCGAGTGTCTTCCTGACGAGGGCTTACAATCTGGTGCCAGACGACCTCGGCTCACCCGTTCGGTATTATGGAGGCGCTGTGCAGACGCAGACGTCATCTTGCTTTTGCTTCTTGGACACATCTCTGTATCCCAAACCCGCATTTTTTTTTTGTGAGCTCTCCCCTTTCCACCCCCCATTATGCATGTTCGTGAAGTGTACTTAAAAACCATGTGCCCATGAAAAACTTTCACCTTTGAAAAAGGCTGGTCTCCAGCTGAAACGTCAGAATAAATCCTAAATAATATGTTTGTCACTGTGACTTTCTGATTGTATATTTATCCCGATAGCCAGGAAGAACTTTTTTTGAGATATATATATATATATATATATATATATATATATATATATATATATATATATATTTGGTGGGTGACCCTATCCCTTAGTAGCGGTCACATGACGCGCGCATAATATGACGCTCTGAGCTTACAGCTTTGGCGCGATCCTATTAAATACAACTTCATTTTTACCTGTATAGTCAAGTGTATTTTCAGTATCAAATACTTCTGATATCATGTATCCCATATATCACTTTTAAAGTCTCCTCTTTTGTAGAGTTTTCCTTGCGGTTTTTTTCGTAATGCTCTTTTAATAGACAAACGGGAATTAATTTCCAGTAATTGCATAATGACTAATTCCCCGTGTGTGAAATAAAAGACTTATGCTCTTATATCGCATATAGCGTACACAATTCTAACATGTCTTCTCTTGTAGATTGTGTATGTTTGAATTTCATAATACATTTCATAAAGCATTTCTTAAGTGGTAGGCGAAGGGGAGCTGCTGCGCAGGAAACGAGATTGTCACTCGCCCACTCAGCTTCTTTTGTTTTGACCCAGGTAGCATAGCCTACATCACAGGATCAAATCTAGCAAGTGTCCAAGGGACCGTCACTATTCACTCGCCATTCGTGGGACCCCAGTCGCAGCCGGCCTGCTTCACGCTTTGGTACCACATGTTCGGCGGCCGCGGCGTGTGGCTGAACCTCAACTTACACAAATCTACCAACACAGACGTTATGAAGAGAAACGTGCTACTGTTTTACCATCGAGACCGCACCACAGCCGACCGGTGGTACAACGTGCGCAGGACAGTGAACTTCGATGGTGTCCACAACAAGGTATCCTTTCTGGCGACGATGGCTCCCATGAAGTCTCTCGCTTACTCACGCTTTTGAGATAAGGGAGCGCAATCGGTGTGCCGCCATTGTTTTTTCAGAAATGTTGAAATTCAAATCGACAACGTGCTGTCCTATACTCTTGCGTCACCATATACACACTGCACAGCAAAGAACTACGTTAACCACTCTGAGAAGAATTTCATTGCTTCAGAAAAAAGCAATGCAACCCTTCGTCAAATATCAATTTCTGCATGTCACTATAAAATATGACTACCGCCTACTGCGCTGTTTTAAATGCGAAGCATTGCTTGACGAACTTGAGCGTGCATGCATGCATCCATCCATCCACCCACCCACCCACCCACCTACCTATCCATCCGTCCGTCCGTCCGTCCATCCATCCATCCATCCATCCATCCATCCACGTCTCGGCACTCTCCTGTTCGTCTGTTTTCATTCGTGCATATCCAAATTGGGGTGGTATGATATCAATGTATGACAAACATGAATTCTTCAACTGACCCCGCTAAAATGATGAATTCGTTGCATGTGTCCCAAATAACGACTATACAGTCACGTGTGGCATATACCTGTAGCGCTCGGTCCGAGTTATGCGGGTGTGCGCTACGGTGCACTGAATCTTAAAATCACAGCTCCTGTTAAGCAATGACGAGCCTCAAGAAAATTTCATCCGAACTTACTTTGCGCGACTAGAAAGAAAGGGAAAGATAGATGCACCACTGTGTGTGTTTGTTATAGGCAAATGAGTTCTGCGGAAACCCGCAAGGTGGAGTAACGTCTATGAAAGGGAAAATTAGCATCCACCCATTTCGTAGCACAAGGCTACAAGGAAATCCATACGGATTTCTCAGAAATGAAAGGTTCCTACTTGCCAAAAAATTCGTCCTGGTCCGGGGTTCGAACCCGGGACCAACGCCTGTCTGGGGCGCTCATTGTTCCAATTGAGCTAACCAGGAGGCTAGCAGTTGACAGCGCGAGGGCAAATCCATCGACAACTCGTGAATATAGGCAAATGAGTTCTGCGGAAACCCGCAAGGTGGAGTAACGTTTATGAAAGGGAAAATTAGCATCCACCCGTTTTGTAGCACAAAGCTGCAAGGAAATCCAACATTCACCATATTCATGAACCCAAAGCAACTCGTCCACCTATCCGTTGACCTGCAAACACATCATAATGATCGGTAATTATTTAGTGATCCTTTTATAACGTCTGACAAATAAACAATTGTTTTCGCACTTCTAAATGTACATATCTAAACATGAGAGTACACCAGGTTTAGAACAATCAGTCCTTATGTCCTTTTCCTTTGTTTTCCTCCCTTTATTCGTTTTCCTTCGTTTTCCCTCTAATACGTTCAATAGAACTATGCAGCTGCTTTTGTTTCGCGCACTTTTCACACTTATGCCCTCACGATATCACATTTTCGCATTCCCAGCTTTTATTAATTTTTAGATTGAAAAAAAAATTACAGCAGAGCGATATTGTGATAAGCATTTTCTATTTACAGATGATTCTCACTATTGCGAACGCACCTTCATTTCGTAAGGATGCGGTTGTCGCTCTAGGGCCTCTGCAGTTAACCATGGGAGAATGCGACGTTCTTACGGATGGACAAGGTGCGTATGCTATATCTCACTGTTTTCTGAATATTTTCTTTGCCGTTAGAAACGCAATTCTCCACTGTTTGTGTTGTTAAGGTGTCTGTTACATTTCTATTTCATACAAGCGTAGTGGTCTCATTACTGCCTCTTTGTATATATTTCATATTCGATATGCTTTTCAGGCTACTCTCGCAAGAATCTTAATTGTCAGCCATTTTTAGTGCGTTATCACCGATGATGCGTAGGGTCCTGGAACAACCCTGTTTCTGTACTGTCAGTCCTCCTAAAGTCTTTGGCGCACATTAAGGGTCAGTTGAAACAAAAGGTGGAAGTTCGAGGTGCAAGTTTTTGGACTGTCCCACCTTGTCTCACGTAGACAAGACTGTGATTGCGGCAGCCGATATACTAACAATTAAACGCTTTACTGATGGAATAAGCACATCGAGGCCAGTGAAATTCACTAGGCATTGATAGTGGCGAGCGCGGTGGGTGGTCGCCGTTAATCTAATCATCAGTGAAAAGCGTCTGCCTTTACACGTGCATCACCGTACAATACAACAGTACCACCAGTGCTCGCAGAATGTACTTAACTGCATATGGAATTTGAACAGAACGCTCGAAGACATCGGAGAGGGTTCCGATACATTCGGTGCCACCTGCATTGAGCCATAAGACAGGGAAATATTCAAATTCTGCCATAATCAAAAATAAAAATGCCGAGGCATATCAACAGGCAGGTACTTCTGGGGCGGAAGAACATGCAGTGTGGTCCTTTATGAAAGGAACAACCCCGAAGGTGTAGTCTGTGCTCGGCAGCAGATAGGGTATCTTTGCAAAGTTAATATCCTGACTATAGACGCAAAGATGGGCTGAAAAAGTGATTGATCCCACTGTCATAGGAATAGGTATAAAACGAAAGTGGAAACTGTCCTCGCGAAGTTGTGCAATGCATAAACAGCAATTTGACAAATCGAGGATCATGAGATGGATTGTGTCTGTGAACGTGTTACATGTAGACATCAGCAGCACCTCGATACGGCACAGGGATTCTCGAAAGTTGTACACGAGAGAAAGTTTTCGAGCGACTCACATTGCTCTGGAAAAATTGAATTACACGCGCCCGATCTCTCCGCAAATCTGCCATAAACAAGGAGCTTCCGCAAATGGTGACAGCTTGCAGGCGAAACCAAAAGGTTGTCAGCAGATCGTTTTGTGAACGCGCAGCCCACTGCAGCGAAAGTCCAATCATTTGGTTGTTGACGGCCGTCCTTGCGTTCCCGGGGCAGTGCGCATCGCAACTCAACACACCTGGCCATGCGAGACAATTTTGTAGCGTGCACGTTCGTACTTCGGCCGAGGAACGCACCATCACGACAACGCCACGACGCGGTGGACGAGGCGCGAACACTGGCGAAGCGCTTCGACCGAGGAACGCACCGACATGACGCCGCCACGCCGCAGTGCACGAGGTGCGAACAGCAGAGAACATAAGCGAGCCAAGAGTGTAGTATAAGGAAGGGGATGTTAATTTAAGAGTAATTTTGCTTGTTAAACACTACAGATCACTGCACTAAACGTCTTTACTTTAGCCGGATGACAATGAAATGTAACTTGTAATGCTGTCGTGAACACATGAGGCCATCTGTTCCCTATATATGAACGATGCTGCGGTGGTGGGTCAGTAGAGCTTCCAGCTCCTTTCGTCAAATCCCGGGTGAAGGTTGGTTTGAGTCGGCCTGGGTGACACGTTTAAATGTGGAGCATTGCTTAGCGAACTGCGGCGACTTTAAGCGTATCATCTATCTATCTATCTATCTATCTATCTATCTATCTATCTATCTATCTATCTATCTATCTATCTATCTATCTATCTGTCTGTCTGTCTGTCTGTCTGTCTGTCTATCTATCTATCTATCTATATCTAACCGCCTACGACTGTGCTCTCCTCGCCATTTCGTTAATGCGATGTATACGAATATTGGCATGCCACAACATGACTGCATGACGAAGACAAATGACGGGAATACGAAAATCATGACACCCATGTCACGAGCGACATGATTTACATGCCACGGTCTCGGTGCTCTCTGGGGTTTTTTGTTAAAGGGATGTATACGAAAATTGCTATGGCGCAACATGTTTTTTCCAGGGTGTTAAGTCCCAATACCAGCTCTAACTATGATGGACGCCGTAGTGGTAGGCTCCATGAATTTTGACCTGCTGGGATCTTTAACGTGCACTGACATTGCACATTACACGGCCCTCTACATTTCACCTCCATCGAAATGCAGCCGCCGCGGCCGAGATTCGATCCCGCGGCCTTCGGATCACCAGCCGAGTGCCAGAGCCACTAGACCACTGCGGCGGAGCTATGCCACAACATGACTGCATGACGAACTTAAATGACACGTCATAGCATGAAAATCATGACATCCATGTCGTGAGCCACATGATTTACATGCCACGGTCTTGGTGCTCTCTTGGCCCTTTTGTTAAAAGGATGTACACTCAAATTCGTATGCCACAACATAATTGCATCACAAACATAAATGACAGGTCATAACATGAAAATCATGACATGCATGTAATGAGCGGCATGATTTACGTGCCACGGTCTTGGTGCTCTCTTGGCCTTTTCGTAAAGGGGATGTATGCTCAAATTGGTATGCCACAACATGATTGCTTGACGAACATAAATGACAGGTCATAACATGAAAATAATGAAATGCATGTCATGAGCGGCATGATTTATATGCCAGGGTATTGTTGGAATCCTGGCCATTTCGTTAATGGGATGCATACGAAAATTGGTATGCCACAACATAACTGCATGACGAACATAAATGACAGGTCATAAAATGAAAATCATGACATGCATGTAATGAGCGGCATGATTTACGTGCCACGGTCTTGGTGCTCTCTTGGCCTTTTCGTAAAAGGGATATACGCTCAAATTGGTATGCCACAACTTGACTGTATGACAAACGAAAATGACAGGTCATTTATTTATTTTTTATTTATTTTTACATACTGCAGCCTCAATGAGGCTATTGCAGGAGCGGGAAAAGAAGAAAACAACAACAACATCAAATCACCATTCATGAACAGGCTTCCAGAAATTCTTGAAGTGGTAGAGAACGAACACTTCCGGGCAGCAAATTCCAGGCTTCTATAGTTGAAGGGAAAAAGCTGTATTTGAACATGTCAGTGTGGGTGAAAAAAGTTGCAATGTTAAGGGCATGGTCACTCCTCGTGGACAAAGATCTGGAAAACTTCAGATATGATTCTAAAGTGCCGAAGCGAGAAGAATTGATTAAATTGTACAGAAATTTTAGGCATTCAACATGGCGACGCTTCGCAAGTGTAGTGAGACCTAGCTGTGGAAGGAAATTCGTTGGAGAAAAATCCCTGTCATATCTCTTGCATACAAAGCGCACAGCTCTTTTTTGAACGGATTCTAGTTTCTTGATATCACATTTCTTATGGGGGTTCCAAACCACAGTACCATATTCGAGAATGGGACGAATAAGAGTTTTGTAGGTAAGCAGTTTGGTTTCCTGAGGAGCAAGACGAAGCGTACGATGTAAATAACCTAAACTTTTAAGGGCTTTGTTGCAAGTGAGATCAATATGTTTAGACCATGATAAATTATGCGTCATAAGGATACCAAGGTACTTAAATTCGGACACCCTGCACAAACTGACATTGTTAAAACCGTAGTCAAAAGTCAACGGGCATGAACGTCTGGTAAATGACATAATGACCGTCTTGGAGAAGTTAATATTCATTTGCCATGATTTGGCCCAGCTACAAAAATGAGAAAATGAATTGTTAAGAATGGCATGATCCAGTGGGGATTTAACAGTATGATAGAGGACGCAGTCATCTGCGAAAAGGCGTATTTTCACAGAAGTGTGCAAGGGGAGGTCATTAATATAAAGCAGGAATAAGAGGGGTCCTAGCACAGAACCCTGAGGAACTCCTGATGAAACCGGCATCGAAGGCGAATTAGTAGAGTTGAAGCGCACATATTGCGAGCGCTGCAAAAGAAAGTCGGATATCCAGCCAACCAATGATGCATTCTTTAGTATAACAAACAATTTGTGCAATAGTTTAGGGTGTGATACAGTGTCGAAAGCCTTGGCAAAATCAATGAATATCGTATCAACCTGGTCATCTATGTCTAAAGAGCTGCTGATGTCATGGACGAATTCTGTTAGTTGAGTAATGGTGCTAAGACCCCGTCTGAAACCGTGCTGGGAAGTGCTCAAAATTTTGTTTGTTTCAAGGAATTCCATGATGTGCTTGAAGATAATATGCTCTAGCATTTTACAAGAATGTGCTGTTAAAGAGATGGGTCTATAATTGCTTAATAGTTGAACATTACCTGATTTAAATAAGGGGAGAATGGAAGCACGTTTCCACGAGGCAGGGAGTGTCGCTGACGAGAGAGATTTTCTAAAAATAATTGTGAGGTATCTGCTACACCAAAGAGCGTATCTAACTAGGAAAGCTGTCGGGATGCCATCGGGACCACATGATTTCTTGGTATCTAAGTTTAAAATGAGATTGAGTACGCCCTCAAGTGACACTGACACATCGTCGATTCCAGGGTGAGATTCTGAATGAAAAGCAGGGATGTCCGAGTTGTCAGTCGTAAAGACTGAGTGGAAGTAGGTGTTGAAGGCTGAAGCGATTATTTCTGGATCAGAAACTGCAACATTGTTAATTGTCATCGTGTGTGATGAAGAACCAGATGGTAGGATAGCCTTCCAGAATTTACGGGGACTTGCTTTCATTAGCTTCGGCAAGGTAACCCTGTAATAATGTTCTTTAGCAGCCTTCATTTTAGCAGATAGTTCGTTTTTCGCGCTAAAAAACTGTTGAAGCTTTGTTGAGTCACCAGAGCGCTTTGATCGACGTAATCTGGCCACACGATGTGACGAATGTAAGATATCCCTAGTCATCCAGGGTATTTCAGTGTTCGTTTTCTTTGTTTTCAGAGGAATGAAACGATTGATACACTTGCTGACAAGGCCTTCGAAAAAAGTAGATAATGTATTGACATCACTGATATTGCTTTTTAGCTCAAATTCTTGAAAAGAGTCGCAAAGGGCGTCTATAATTGCTTGATCATCAGCGCGGTTAAAATCAGGAAACGTGCAGTAAGTGTAACGGCATTTTGGGACGATACCAGGAACTGAGAACAATACAGCGTTATGATCGGATATGCCATCAATAATATCACATTCGAAACCGGAAATAGCTAGGGATGTAGTGACGAAAACCAGATCAAGGACAGCACCATTACGAGTTGATTCCTTAACAATTTGGTGAAGGCCACATGACAACGAAATGTTGAGTAGCTCTCTTCCGATGGACATTTCGTGTCCACTGACTGTCATAGATGACCAATCTATAGCAGGAGCATTAAAATCACCCATGCAAATAATGTTAGATGCTGAAGTAACGTAGCGTTGTAGAAATTGGTTAATGTTGTGTAAATGTTCGATATCAGAACCAGGCGGGCGGTAAACGATGCCGATAATCAAGGACATGTTTTCTAAGTGAACCTTGCACCACAAGGACTCAGTATTCGGTGGTGCAGAGAGCACAGAAAAGCTGAGGTGAGACCGAAAGAATAGGGCAACACCACCGCCTCTCCCCACCTCTCGGTCTCTCCGAACCACCTTGTAGCCAGGGAGGGTTATTTCAGAATCATGAACTCCATCATGCAGCCAAGTCTCAGTAACGCCGATTATGTGTGGGGCATAACAGGAGACCAGGGAAAAAAATTTGGAGTAATTACTGACAACACTTCTGGCATTGATATTTAATATGGAAAGTTTATTGTGAGTGCCGCTTGGTCAAGAAGATGTTGGCTCAGAAGTTGATTCAGCGAATTTAGTTGAACCAGCGGATGATCTGACAAGAGTATTGGATGAACTGTCCCAGTCATATCGCACCTTGTCGATGAATACATGATCAAAACGAAGTTGGACAGATGAGCCGTTATCCCTATGACAGGCGGATGCCTCCCACAGCTTCTTGCGAATACTGTGAACTTGGGGAGAGAAGTCTTCTGAAACCCGAAATTCAGTGTTTTTAAGTTTATAACAGTTTTTTAGCACAGTCACTTTATCCTGAAAATCCAGGACCTTCATGATGACGGGACGTGGACGGCCTCTAGCATTACTCCCCAGTCTATGGCACCTTTCTATGCGTGGGCATGCAACCTTAAGAATGTCGAGGAACCATCTGGAAACGTTGGTGGAAAGTTTCTCATGATTCTCGCCGGGGCTTTCGTTAAGACCATGAAGGATAATGTTGTTCCTACGTGATCTGTTTTCTAAGCTGTCGTTTTTGCTAGAGAGAGTTGATATGGCGCTCTTTAATTGCTGAATTTGAGTATGCATGTGATCGTTTGAAATCAGCGCACCACCCGAAGCTGATGGTGATTCCAGAGAACATACACGAGCTTCCAAAGCTTCAAACCTCGCGCTGACAGATGACTGAAAAGTTTTGATTTCAGCAATATCCTGAGCCAGTTTCTTCTGACCGTTCAGGAGCTCAGCGAACATTTCCGCAACCGTGGGTTGAATGTTAAGATCTGTCAACTGCGATTCTGAAGTGGCATCGCGCTGAGAACGGGTGTTAGGACCAGGGTTAGATTCCACATCACCGCTTAGTAAAAGTCTGCGGGCGGCATTTAAAAGTACAGAGTACAATGAAACGTAAACAAAACCGTGGTAGCGATCATGTGGGCGAGGGAACAGCAGCATACATCGATCATTAGAACGAATGCACCGAGCATTGGCAAGGTAACATACCTGCGTGATGAACAGACAGCGGATTAGCATGATGCCCACACCGCTGTTGCCTCGCCCACTGATGAAGGAATCCACCGGGGACGCTTTTATAGTCGTAGACCATGTAGTCGTCGAACTGTGTCTGTCGGTGATTGGGCCATCGAGTGTGACGTTAGTCTTGTCCAGTGCAGGATCCAGGGTGAGGGTCGAAGAAGCGAAGGGGAAACCGTCGCTGTTATCCGCAAGGAAGATAGGGCAGCCCACACGTGCACTGTCGGTCACCTCCATGACGCGGCGAGGGAACGATGACCAGGCCACACATTGCATGACGTCAGGGGCATGCGCGGTAGCAGTCCCGAACACGTAGGCAGCAAGGTAGCCGGCGAACTGCGTGATGAACAGACAGCGGATTAGCATGATGCCCACACCACTGTTGCCTCGCCCACTGATGAAGGAATCCACCGGGGACGCTTTTATAGTCGTAGACCATGTAGTCGTCGAACTGTGTCTGTCGGTGATTGGGCCATCGAGTGTGACGTTAGTCTTGTCCAGTGCATGATCCAGGGTGAGGGTCGAAGAAGCGAAGGGGAAACCGTCGCTGTTATCCGCAAGGAAGATAGGGCAGCCCACACGTGCACTGTCGGTCACCTCCATGACGCGGCGAGGGAACGATGACCAGGCCACACATTGCATGACGTCAGGGGCATGCGCGGTAGCAGTCCCGAACACGTAGGCAGCAAGGTAGCCGGATGCCGGAGCCGGAGCAAGGTAGCCGGAGCAAGGTAGCATGATGCCCACACCGCTGTTGCCTCGCCCATGAAAATCATGATATGCATGTCATGAGCGGAATGATTTACATGCCACGGTCTTGGTACTCTCCTGGCCGTTTCGTTAATGTGATGTATATGAAAACTGGTATGCCACAACATGACTTTATGATGAACATAAATGACTGTAGTCATGACATGAAAATCAGGATAAGCATGCCATGAGGGGCATGATTTACGTGCCACGGTCTTGGTACTTTCCTGGCCATTTCGTTAATGGGATGTATACGGAAATTGGTATGGTGCAATATGACTGCATGAGGAACATAAATGACATATCAAAACACAAATATTGGGACATGCATGCCATGCGCGGCATGATTTGCGTGCCACGGTCTTCGTGTCTTGCGGCCGTTACGTTAACTTGATATATACCAAAATCGGTGTGGCGAGACAATTCAGATCCATGTTACGTTCATGATGCGTGCTTCGCATTTTCTTGATTCCCACTGCACGTTGGATCTGCCATTTCTGCCTGTGAATGTATGTTAATTTTTTTCAGATATCCACTTCCCTTGCGGAAGTACCTCACAGATTTCTTGGTGTACCCCTGCATAAAACACTTTCGTATTAAAAGGAAGGTGGGGGATGGCTACATGTTAGTGGGCCCAACACAACTGCTATTGAAAGGGCTGAATACAACCACATGTCGCCTTACACTAATCTCCTGACAGGCGCTGCTCTTGGAGAGGCCTTGCAACCAACACGTCAGAAAATGGTGCCAATCAGTCGAGGAGAGTGCTGTGAACATGTGATCCAAATATTATTGCACTGCACGAAGCAGGGAACTCGCAGTTTCGTTTCAAACATGCCTTGAGAGCACCCGAACTTATGACGTCACGTGAGGCCCCAACTAAGTCGCTTGAGCCAGAAATAGCTCAGGCTGATTTCGTGATCGCGGGAAGATGATCTGCTACACTTTGTTTGTTGGTTTGGAATTCAACAAATAAGGAACTTGTATGTACCTCTCTTGATGGGGAGTACTTCAACATTTCCACCCCTAGCCTCCTATTAGCCTTTACAGCAGACGGTTGAAATGGTGTAAATATATGTACGAGTGGTCACTCGAGTTGGCAGCGCCTAGAGACATCGTCATCAATGTAGCATAATTACACGGCTGCCTGAGCTCAGTAACTACTCCCCCTTTCCATAATGTTGTCCATGCTACGGGCCAGTGTTCTATGGGCGCATGAAAAGCTGTCTTGTCTGGTATGTGAGGAAGGCCTTCCTTGCTCATCTTTTTCGCTCTGTTCTTGCATTTCTCTGGAGCATGTTGTCTTATAGATCTCTAGGTGCCTCTAGCAACACCTTCCTTTTGTGTTTTCGCAAGCAATTTTTGAACAGCTGTATGCTCTTGACCGTGAAACAATGCAGGGATGGCGGATGTGCCGCCTGTCTTTGCATATGCTATATGCTACGGAGACAAAAATTGCTGTAGTGTCACGTAACTGGTGCACCACATATTGGCTGATGCTGGAGAAGGCGAATGGTTTGATTCCATTGCACGCACGTGGGTATGGTTCAAAGAGCAGGCTGTTAACTCTACCTAAGTTGGAGCGTTCGCAGTCTTACGGCACTAGACCACGACTATAGGTGACAGTTCCTTATGCTTTTTGCCTGTTGTCATATGTGATGGCAAAATTGGCATAGGTACTGACACCAAAATTTCGCTGCTAAGATAGCCTGAGAGATCGATTTTCGTGGACATACAGATGTCATCTACCAAATCTCAATGGCAAACACAGCTCCGAAGGTAATTTAAATGAATATTGAAGTTCGCATGAGCAATCGAGCGCTAGACGCCGTACATCGCGGCATCGACAACAGCAAAGGTGACCTGAAGGGCACCCCCAACTTCTGCGACGTAACCACGGCAACCTGAGCTCCGACAGTGCAGCTAGCAATGATGACGTCATAGCCGCCATTGCTTATTCGCTGCGGCTGCGTTAGTAGACTGCTGGCGACGCCAGACCTGAAGAAAATAGTTGCCACCCAACAACGATGACAGCAACAGCGACAACAACGCGCAGGACGTGCGACAGGCGAAAGAAAACGAGCACACAGCGGTTGTCGTACGGAAGTGCGTCACAGTTATGTGTGCTCACGTGTCCGAACTCGTCTACTCCATCGCAAGCGCTACATGGCGCCAGCTGCATCCGGCGCCTCGTCGTTTTTTGAGCTCTCCCAAACCAAAACTGAAACTAGTGAGTAATAAACAGGCCGTAAATAATTATCTGACGTGCGCTGGAGCAAATGATGTGCCGTGTCATGGCTAACAGGTCCCCAGCTACGTATTGCAGCGAAAAAACAGCAGACGAAAATTTTGGTGTCAGTGCCCCTTTAATTCTTTTTTTCTGGCCATGACTACAGACTACGTCATGGAATCTAGGATTCTGTCTTGTGATTATCAAACGTGGCAGTCCGTATTCAGCAATAATGTTGGAAGCAAAAATTTGGCTGTCGGTGGTCTTTTATTAAAGATCTACCTGTCGGCTAGCTGAACAGCGAAGAGATCGCAAAAATTTATGCTAATTTGCTGCTTACAAATGCCATTTCAGTGCCCCTCCGCCCCAACACGGTGGTCTAGTGGCTGTGGCACTCGGCTGCTGCATAATCCGAAGGTCGCGGGATCGAATTCCGGCTGCAATGGCTGCATTTCGATGAAAGCTAAATGTTGATGCCCGGGTACTGCGCGATGTCAGCGCAGGCTTAAGTTCCCCAGGTGGTCAAAATTTCTGGAGCCTTCTACTATGGCATCTCACGTAATCATGTTGTTGTTTGGGGACTTAAAGCCCCACAAATCAATCAATCAGTGCATCTCCGCCAGGACGATATATAAACGTGCGCAGGGGTGAGATTGGAGATTGCTGTTTGCGAAAGTGTTCAGTTTTGTTCGCGTTTCAGTGCATGTTGATGACCGAGACCACGCATACCCTTCGTTCTCGTGAAACTGCCTCGTTAATGTGAAGAAGACATTCCTTTCTGTAGTATATATATTTTCTAAAAGAAGACAACAAAACATCATTGTCAATTCTTGCGATGGTCACCGGTTCCGATTGGTTACTCTCACCCTCTTATTCTCCCATATATTATGGGCCGCCCAGTCGTAAAACAGCACCCACTCAAACAAAGCTGAGTGACCAATCTTGGGAGTCGGCGCCGCACTCAATCGCGCACAATGAGAGCCGCGTCCCCTCTTCGTGACGTAGCAGCGAGGGAACGCGTTGTGTTCCGAACAAAGATCTCCGATCGCGCCCCTGGATTACGGATGCCTTCTAAATCATAAGCTCTACTGCTTATTGTCATTGCAAAAATGCGTGCGATATATTAGTGGTTCAGATTATCTTTATTCCTACGTGAATGTTTTGATGTATTCAAGCCAAACTCAGCCTGTACTCTCAGCTAAACACAACATAAATCCATAGGCCTCAGTTAATAAGATCTCCAGCAACATAAAACCTTCCACTAGTGGCTGTTCGTGCGTTGCAAGTGGTGATATCAAAAATAAAAGCTTTTCCCTAATGCGCTGATGGTTTCTAATGTTCGGAAGATCGCGACAAGGCTTAGTGTAGGTTTCTCTTTGGTTCTTTTTTGCTCAATAATTACACTTTGTTACCGTCACAGGTTACTGCGACTTCGAATTCAACACTTGTGGTTGGACAGCGGCCGCCACATGGAGGCGAGAAATAGTCATGACACACTACGCGGGCCCTGCTGCAACCTCAGGACCGATTAATTCCGGTGAGTTGGCCTTCTCATTGTTACCTGCCTATGTGCAGAGACATAAACTAAAGGCTGTGCCGCCGCGCAACTGTGGTGTGGGTTAGAATAACGTAACGAGGGTTTTGTGATTAGGCTATGTTGCGCCATCTGTTGCAGGCTGCTCCAGCCCTCCTTACTGAGTGCAAGTTAACGGGACACTAAAGAGATACAATAAATCAGTTCAGGCCGATACCTTATTATTTTAGAGCTATACTGTCGCTGATTTCGCCACAGTTTGTTCAGTATTAGAAGAGAAAACCAAGGTTGAAGCTTAGTTCATAAATTTCGGCCTGTAACCTGGGCACTGGTGACGTCAGGGATTTCAAAATATTTTCCTTGTATTTCAGCCTCATCGGCTCAATAAAATTTGAATAAACTTGCTACATTTGTCCTCTTGCCACCCTACGACACAGTGTGGTTAATTTTTAGCGAAAGATTGTGCTCCTTAACAGGCGCCTCCAAAATCTATGACGTCACGGTGAGCTGGTGCGCAAACGTGAAGGCGGCGTGGCTGCCTGCATTTTCTTTATGTGCGTTCTCCTGCTAACTAAGCGTTCTCTTGCGGCAAGAGTGGTGCTATTGGTATTGTGAAAGGGTAATTTAGTAATACACAAAAAATCGCTTCGCTCGTTACTGTCCTTTTAAGTCGCATTTAGTGAGACTGCCTCAAAAAAAGAAAGCTTGGTTATCAAAACTGACTGATCGTGATATATACTTCAGAACGACAATACTGTTCTATTAAAGTTCGAATATGGTGCCATGCATCGAGTGCCTTTGCAGGATATTTGAATATTTCGCGACATATCAATGCACTGTCATTTAATGAACCAGCAGTGCCGCGTGCCATAGCAGTATGGGACAGTATTCCTGATAGAATTGCTTCCTGGACATATCCTGATGCCTTTCTTGAAGAGTTACGAAAGCAGATGAGAAGAAGGACGTTTTTGAGCGGCTTTGTTTTTCTGTTTTCAAGCGAATGCCATGTTGACTTACTAGTGTCACTGTTGTTGAAGCCGTCGGCATCGGCGTATGAAAACTCAAGCCACGCGAAAAGAACAATTTCCCATTAGGCTGAGGATTCGAATTACCGACCGCAGACCTCAAAATCAGCACGCCAACCGTTTCAGCCACTGTCCTTTCTTTTTATTTCATGCCATTAATACATTATTGTCAAATAATGCGAGGAAAGGTAGGCAACGACGCCTCAATAAGTGTGCAACAAAGAATACAAAGAACAAACTTTACAAGTCCAAACAAACTCCAATACACTTCATAAACATTGGACACCAATCTGGCGGGAATTGTACTTGGTCGTAAAGGTTTTTTAGCTGTAAAGTGGCTGTTCACACACGCGCTGTAAAGCGAGGTTTTCTATGCCTGAAGAAGACGATTCAACGAGAGGGATGGCTAACGAATACGATGACAGGGTCTCCAGACTAAGACAACGGTTAACGACAGCGGCTACCGAATAAGACGATGGGGTTTCAGGATAAATCACGATTAATTATTTACAGTAGAGAATTCGGGTGAAGCATCAGCCTCCGTGCGGAAACACATAAGTGGATATTACCGAATATTGGTGAGCGTTTGGTATGTAGAAACAAAGTAAGAACATGTCGTTTTAGCCGGATCAACAAAAGAAGCGGACCGCGGCTTAGACCGCCTGAGCAGCTGTGACACTTAATTCAAGGCTGCGCTGAGACGTCGCCACGAGCGCTGAGTTCGAGAGCGCCTTGAGTGCTGTGAGTGACTTTGCCCTCACGTTAAATGTCGCCCGCTTTGTGGCCCTGCACTCGTTCCAGCAGCCTAGAAGGCATGGTTCCGCTTACTTTTTTTTTGCTCGATAGTAAATGCCTGCTTTTGCAACTAGGCGAGTGGTTTCTCTCATGCAGTTTGTGCCTTGAGAGCCACGTCACACAACGCACCACCCAACGGCGCCTTGTTCACTAGCCCCGAGTGGTCAGGCCATAGCCAGCCTCAGTGCCTCGAGTTCTGGTACAAGTACGGTGGGACGAAGGACCCAACATTACAGGTAAGCTTATCAATTCCACGTTGATATTCGAGAAGCTTACGAGAGCTGTGGTAGTCAGCGTTTCATGGAAGTCTATGACATTAGATCACCAGGAAATCTCTGTAAAGACAATCCTCCCTTACCTGAATTCAACAAAGACAGTGTGCGTACAGGGCCCATGCAACAATGAGCGAATCGGCAAGCAAATGACCTGAGAACTGCTAGGTTCAAAGCATGAAGCCAAATGTTATTTCTGCTCTCCCTCTAAGAACGGTGGACCTGCACAGGAGCGAGCCATATAAACAGTCGGCGGAGCCACGTGGCGACAGCCTCTGGAGGCAGAATAAGAAAGATCGTGCGAATTTAGCTTGTAATATGAACATGTTAACAATATTGACATCGTCATCACAGTATACACCTGAAGCACGCGTACATAAAGCGTGGTAATCAGTCGGTCATTTCTCCATACATATCTGAGATGCACTAGTAAGCCGGTAAGTACTTTTTGCCCTAAGAATATATGACTCAAGGGCAAACTGAGTTCTCTGTAGTTGCCCTGAGGAGAAAGCAGTACATCATGATATAATCGTGCTTACTGCTTCTGTTGGTGAGAAAGTAATAATGAAATACAAATTAATTAAATATTCAGTGCACCTGTGAAACGATTGATCCTTAAGGAACACTCGAAATTCGTCACGCCAAGCCACTGTAGCATGATAAGGGGCAATGAATATGGTGACACAACTGATGAATACTTTCACGAAAAGGCAGCGCAAGAATCAAATACCACAGCCAAAAATAAAGAAAACGGCAAAAATTTGTATGCTTGCAAATGGTGTGGCGTCCTAGGGTATTTAAGGTGCTCACTAACTTTCCAACACACACCTTCACAGATGGGACCCCTTTTTTCATGATCGACCTCCATCTGCACTCTTCACTCGAGATATCAACATGGGGCCAATTGTCCATGTCTTGTCCACATAACAAAGACCGTAGGTGCCATAGGTGCTGCTTTAATTTTAACGGAAGCCAAAAGAAAAAAGGGCCTTTTTGACTGATATGTAAGCACCACTTGTATTCGCTCTTCTGTGGCCCCCTCCCAAAGGGAGCAGTGAACAACGATGCGATATCACTTTGATGCTGACTATTATGTCACCAGCCGACACCAGTGAATGACTCGTATTTTCGGATTTTTCATTGAACTCACCATCTAAAGTTGACCTTTCATGATCAACAGAAGCCATTATTTCCAACCATCATGCATCCAAAAATAAAATGATGAGGCTACTAAAGATCATAGCAAGACATACGAACCAGCATACACCGAGAGGTCTATTCGGCGCCTCGTTTCGTTTTGCTTTCATGATAAGCTTTTTATTTCAGTACACTGCGTCATAACCTCAAGTATATCTCAGTGGCACATGACTTGGTCGCATCACTAATTTCTTCTAGAGTAATTATGGTAATTTTTTGCTTGCTATTCTCGGCACGTAGGTGGAAGTTAAGTCATATGAGGAGAGTCAAGTTGTATGGCAGCAGCCATCGTATCCCGGTGACGAGTGGATGCTGGCGCGTGCACAGATTTCTCAGGATAAAACATTCCAGGTAAGCGATGCTTTCACACGGACAGGGGACATTGAAATGTTTGTAGCCGTGTCCCCCTCTGCGTTTTTAGATGCGGAGCATCTCTTGCTCGCGGGTATGTCACGCGTCTGGTGCCCGCACTCACACTACGCATGCGCGACTCTCCTCTCCCTTCCCTCTCTCCAACAGCTGCTGCAATAAATAAAGCGGGTAGAGAGAGCGCGCGCGCTTCGCTTCAGTAGTATCTCCTCCTTCTCCGATGAAAGAAGTTGGTGGTGTTGTGTGATGGAAGCAACAGTTCCGTCAGCGAGGGGGTTGACGCAAGTACGCATCAGCATCAACCCACACTTTGACAACGGTCACACGATGCGTGGTAACGAACCAAGTTAACAGCGTAATAACATGCAAGGTTCACCGCAAGGTTCATCGCAAGGTTCACCGCGAAGGTGACACTGAAAACATTGCAAACCTGTAAACACCGCAGTTAAATGCACCGTTGAAACTACCAGAGATGCTCCGCATCACCCCACGGTCCCCTTCAGGGAGGTGGTGTAATTTTTTTATTACATTAGGTCTTAAAGCGGCCTCTGCAACACTTTTTAGACTTGGTTTAAAAAATGTGCCGATCGGAAGGAGACGCTCCTGCGGACATGTGAGCCAAATAATATTTCACTGCACGCACTAGAAAATTTACAACTTGCTTTCAAACATGGTTGCGAAGGACCCGTTCTGCTGTCAGCAAATGACGTCACTGTAGGCACCGGCTACGTTGCTTGAATTCTTCCGTAGCACTTTAAGAAAGATACGTGCATTTTCGTTATCTGTTGAATACAAAACGAACAAATAGAACGCAACAAATTATCTTTCCCCGATGATAAATTCAGCCAATGCTGTTTCGGCCTCGAGCGTCTTATAGTTGGTGCCCTCAGTGACGTCATTCATTGAAAGAAGACCAGACGTTTCCCAGCTGCACCTGCAACCAAATTACAGAATCCATGGTGAGTGCAGCACAATAATATTTGTCTTGCATGTTCACAGGAACACTCACGAATGATCGGCATTGTTTCCTGATCAGATCCGAAATTGTCGCGGGGTCCCTTTAAGATATGTACCACAGAAAGCTCGCATGCTCCTGCGCACGTGTTGGGCTGTGCTCACCATTGTGGTTCGAAGGGAGTGAATGAAAGCGTTGTTAATCGCGGCCAAAGGTCTTCATGGTGGAGTGCTCGATAGCTGGTGGAGTTGGCTTTAGCCGATGCTCTCCCGTGACCTCTCCTCCGCATCCCGCAGGCCATCATTTAGGTGCTAAGGTTGAAACAAACGTAGCGCAGTATTCCACACCTGTAAGTAAGAAATGAGGCAACTTGAGGACTACATCTTTTCTTTTATTTCAGCCACGAACAAGAATATAGTAAACGTCTTGTCCATAATGGGCTGTTCACGCTCAAGTCGCCTTGTGCTGCTTCACCGTGTGTCGCCGTACCATTGGCGAACGGGAGAGGGAGGAGCGATGCGGATGAGGTGTGGCAAGACGGCAGGAAATAGTGCTTCCTCCTCACCCGGAACCAGTTTCCTTCGTTCTTTTCTCTGTCACTAGTTCCCCCACCCCCTTAGTGTATCGGTTGAGGTGTCCTCACTGGGAGACAGTTACCGTGCGCCCTTCACCCTATTTTCTTCACTTCCTTAACTGGAATCTCTGTCTCTCTGTCAAGGACGAAGCGACACCGGTCAGGGAGGTGGGGCAGAATGGCGTAAATGTGAACAGACTCTAATGCTACGCAAGAGCGATAAATAAGAATGTAAAAACTACTCACAAACATTCCCCATGAAAAAAAAAATCCAGCCCATGAATTAAAGGAAAATTATGAGTCTCATATGATCCTGAGGGCGGCGCCATTTTTTGTAACGAGCATTATTCCATACTTGGCTGAGATTCAAGGCATGGACTTGATAAGGAAGTCTCTTCCATTGCTGAAGTACTTATGGACACTCATCCTATTTATGTGCGAATTGCTGAGTAATGGACGCAAGTGTTTTCACCATTTGATGCACCCTGATGGAATGAAATCTTCATATCTGCTGATTGATCAAGGTCCTCTTATTGTAGTTTCAGATAAATGATACGCAGCTTATTATAAAAAAAAACAACAATTAGGCTATGCCAAGTGCCCGGAAGTTACCTCGGTATCTTGTTGTAGTTTAAAGTAAAACAGGAACTATTCCTCGATGCTAAGACGAATAAATCAGGAAGCAGGGGCATTATTGTAAAGGTGGGAAACATTGTGTTGACAGCAGTTATTTCTTGAACCAAAATGTAGCGGCGAGAGGTGAGAAGTATTATTAAGCGCACTTGAGGGACTATCGATCTTTTTCTTGGCTACGTCATATCCGTAGCGTGAACGTAACCATGAAGGCTATGACTTGGAAATAGCAGCATTTGAACTGCAATTTATATTCACGGTAACAAATAATCATGGAAGCTCTTCTTTTCTTGGTATGTTTGCTAACATTTCTCACTTAATTTTGAAGGTGATATTCCGGGCCAGATTTGCCAACGACCCCACTCAATATGTCATCATTGATGATGTCATCCTGCGGCCAGAACCATGTGTCCACCTGGCCGAGTGCGACTTCAATGACGGCATTTGCGGCTATATAAACCAACTTCAGAGAAACTTCCGCTGGCTCGTGGGAACGGGTCGGTATGAGCGTCCACTATTTCAGCCAGCCGTGCCTCGTGCAAAGGGTACGTACGAGCTCCTCCTTGAGCAGTGTCCGAATTACAGTGCGGCAATGCCGTTGTCACTGTAGTTGCAGTGAACGCTCACAAGACTGCGGAGTTGTATTGAATAGGAACACCTAAAAACAAAACAACAAGTTGGTTCAAGCTTGCACTAAGCCGTGCAAAGTGTACACACAGCGACGCTGATCAGTGTCATTTAATGCTGTAACGAGGTTGAACTCTGCTTCTTCCACGGGTACTCAATTTAGCTTCGGACGACCCAGGGCTGCGTATGGTTAGGGGCGAGCTGTAGATTAGCTTTTATAACCGCAAAGTTTGTCTGCACTAGTGGCGCAAGGCTAATGAAGCAGTGAAGCTGATTGACACTTGGCTGGTCCGGGTTTGTCTTCGGCCATGACCGGACAAATCGACGCATACTCTGTTTGTCTTTCTTTTTTCTTTCTGCTTGCGGCCAGCAGCCGCAGTTTTGCCAATGTGGTAGTGGGCTGAGGTCATGTTCGCAAGAAAAGAAAGAAGTGGGCGTGCGAACGCCACACATTGGGCATTACATAGAAGAAATGCACGCGCACACATGGTGACCTGAAATAATGATGATGGACGGACAAGGAGCAATATGCTAATCGAACTCGTTAAAAAAGTATTGGGGAAGCTGCGTACTAGTGAGGCGAAAACTGATATGAACAGTGGAACTCTGGGCTTCCTTGGCCCCACTTGAAGTGTTAACTCACCCTTCTCGTAGCTTTAGATTTTATTATTCGAAGCACCACATGACGCAGCATTTCAAGTTTTCACGTGATTTATTAAGCCTTTATTCGACCTCTTCAATTGCCTCGTTTCTGCAATCTTCTTCGTCGTCATCCCACTTGATATCGCCAAAAATTTCTTGATCACCTCTCTACACTTCGCATTCCGCTTTCATAGCTACAGATTTTACATGGTCGTTCTCGGAAATGTTCGTTGGAAACAGTTCATAGTCGATGGTCGGCTTCATGTGTCCCTACACACCCGATTTGAATCTACTTACCCGAGTGGAATTCTTTTGAACCTTCGTTACGACAGAGTTGTGGTCTCTATGGTAAACGACCAATGGCAAGCCAATCATCTGCCGACTGTCTTAGTCAGGTGTTCAACTGCTTCTTCACCCTAGATTAATCGTAGCGAAACCGAGAAGTGCTAGGTGCCGACAGTGCATGGTTTTTATATACCACTGAAGATTATTTGTTACGAAACGAGACGGATGGCAAGGCTGCATTCGATCTTCTTCCTCTTTGGGACTACAATCCAAATGGTGATATCTGCGTTCTAGTCGTCGTCGTTTTCTATATACAGCACACTTTCCTTAGGGGCTGTAACACGGTTTGTAAAAGAATATTTTCTCTCACTGCTGTCTCTCTCTTCGTCACCCTCTTTTCTCTCTCTTTTCTTTTCCCGTCTTCTCTCTACCTCGCTTGTATCTCTCTGCCATAGCAAGTTGTGTCGCAGTGCTCGGTACTAGTTAGCGATAAATGCATGTTCCCATAAATGCCTGTTGTGCAACCGTGGCTGTATGGCCTTGTTTTAAATGTTCTTTGAACCACGAACGCTTTTGGAATCCAGCTTCTACCATGTGCTGAACTAGGGGAAGTTCCGAGTTACTTGCTAATGTTGCTTTGCATGCACAGTGTATGGCAAACTAGAATTGATGTCTGGCATGCTCGCGTGCAGGCCTGCTCAGCGAGGCACTACGCTGCTGAGAACGTGATGCATACGCGAAACTTGTTCACAGCGCAATGTGAACCACCACAGTAACTACCTCTTCCAGACCAAGCGGTTTCCGTGAAGCCCTTTAAAATCATCTGTACTGGCTGAGAGGCAGCTAGTGCTTTTATACTAGGTACATGCATTGTATTCGTTAGTTCTGTTTACTTTTGTGAAGCGTCAACAAAGGGGAAAAAAAGCGTACCCGAGTTCGAGCCAAGCCTTGCCAAGACACCTTCGTTAGTTTCATTTCCCTTTCTCACTCTGTCTCTCTCTTTCTCTGCCCACAACTCCTTTTCTCATTACACACTCACACCACACTGTTTCTCTTTCTCTCCCTCTTTTTTTTTGTTCTCGACCGCTTCGGCAATTTCTCGGACGCTCCGTAAGTCAACTTTCAATACGTCCGCTGTTTAAAGAAATATATATTTACGGAGGTGGTGGTCTACATGTCTATTACCTGCAACAGAAAGAATACTCTGGTACAGGATCACCATTAAAGTTATTAAGTGTCTCCTGTCTGTACGCTGATGTGCACACTTAAGTAAGCGTGCACCCACACGACGGAATGCACCAGTCTTTTCCACAGCGGATGACGTGTCACATAATCCCGACTTACGGACTTGTGCCGTTCGTCCATTGAGGAATGAAACTAAGGGGAGGCCTTCCATTATATTCGAGAAGCTCCTTCATCACTAATATCAGTAGCGTCGCCTAGGAGGGAAGCAGCTAAACAGATGGCTTTGTACATGGCCTTCAAGACGCGGCACAGCTGCGTGCCAATTTGGGAGGTTGTCTGTATTTCCTGTACGTTATTCTTAAGCGTGGACGACGCACCGTGCAGACGTGCAAACGAAAGCCACAAAAGTCGTGTAGTCTTCGCCACGCAAGCGCGGAAGGCTAGGCAATACCCAGCCATTGTGTGCGCGGGTGCAAGTCGCGCGTTGCAGAATGAGCCCTTGTCACCTTTCAGACGTACGTGTACACGTGTCTGTTTCGTTCCTGAGGCTTCACTGATTCCTGCACGTGGAGCTGTGTGATGTTGATAATGTGCCTGTTTTGCCTACCAGAGAAGAGCACATGTACGTAAAATTTTATTTTTGGGGTTTCTTACGTAGCACGAAGCATATGCGCACGAAAGTAAAACGTCGTGTTGTTCAGGACTGCTGAGTATCCGAAGGCATTGCATAGATGTGTTGTGAGATGTATTCGTGTCGCATGTAAATTATTGTGCGCGTGCTACAATTATGAATACGCACATGTTCGCTAAGTACACTATGGCACTGGCCCCTTTGTCTGCGTAAAGACTGGAAGAATACGTTCACTATAGCGCTGCCGCTAATGCCTACTAAACAAGCTTAGTGTCATTTAGAGCCATATTTACTGCATATATACGCACTTAAAACGTTTCACCTCCTACAGAGTCCACAGAGTGCATAAAGATTTTTTCGGAACTTGAAATCTATACTGGTGAACGGCAAACCTCCATCAGACGTGGAGAACGTCTACCAGGGTGCCTCCTCTACTGCCTCTTCCAAAAATTGTTATTCGGCAAATTGTACCTGACATCACATCCACCACAATCTGCGCAGTGCATTGAGCCCCTCTTTGTGGAACCATCTTCTCCATTACATCAAACTCCTTATGGATTGAAGTTGCATAAAGAGACCGTTACATGCCGTGGCATCTGATTAGATGTGTTTAAGAAATTTTGTTTGAGCTTTGGACGCCACAAAGACTGAAGAACATAGATGGTAGCAGTAGGACCACTGCATGTACAAGGATTGATCATTATGTACATGACACGTTTCCTGACAAATTTGCCAGTCTACACAATATCCATATCACATAGGGACGGTAAAACCTCGTTATAATGAAGTTGAAGGGGGAGTGGTAATTAATTTGTTATATACGTTAGTTCATTATAACCAATATCAATTTCATCTATAGGAATTTCAAGGGGAATTGCGATTACTTCGTTATATGCGGTAGTTCGTTATATCTGGGTTCGTTATAACGAGGTTTAACTGTAATACAATTGTAGAATTTACATAAAGGAATCATAACACAATAAAAATTATTTCGAAAATGTACAGCCATGCTCATGAAGTCTGTGCAATATTTTGTGACATGGAAAACATACAAAATTATGAAGTGGCAGTATGAAATCTCTATCTACAAGAAACAACACGCATGAGGAGACACTGACACAGAAATGATAAGTAAATACATGGTATATATGCATTAAGCCAGAAATGATGACCTGGCTGCAAGAACTGGGTCCGCTGAAAAACAAGTGACAACTGCCGATGAAGGAATGACAGGAAGTGGCACGACCACTGCGAAACAAATTGCTTTTCTCCAAAGATGAACAGTTCCTCCGACAAAAAGCGTTGTAGCTCGGAGTACGGTTGTTCTAAAATCATCCTGCGGCAAGGGCCTAGAACCTGCTATGACACAGAAAAAAAAAAGGGCCTGGCAGAAATCAAGACTCTCGCGAAGCGACCACGTTAGCGACGACCAGATACGACCAAAGGATTGCCTCTTAGTTCACGGAAACCAGCATGCGTGGTCTTCCAGAAAAACTTCCACAACCACATATTGCTGCAGCACGTGCTAGTTTAATTCTTGAAGGCGACAGAAAAAATAGAAGATAGCGCTTGGCCCCATTGCTCTTATCTGTAACCTGTTGGAAGAAGCCTCTACCCCAATCACCACCTGAAGTCACAGGTATGGCAAGGAAGAAAGGATGCAGTTATCGTGCCCAATGAGACACGAATGGAAGGCGTTCGACGTGCTGGGGAACGAGAGGGAGCAACAAGGCTGCCATGATATCCAGAACACGGTTTCAAGAAGGTACACGCCAGGAGACACCTGCTGCTGTTGAACAAGATGCATTCATGTTAAGTGTCTGCGGCCCGGAATTTAAGCATGTGCGCGTCTTCGCATCTTCATGTATAAGAAATAGCAGATGAGTTCACACGCAGGACGCTGATCACTGTGCAGTAACCATAGTAGGAATCTCGGGATAAGCCACTGCCAGCGAACTAACGCGGTAGAAACGCAAAGACACTGCTAGTGTGTGGTTGCCTGAGCGCTGCGCAGCAAACCAGCTCAGCAGCACCAGACCAAAGAAGTGATCCTAGAGGGATTTATGTAGTGAAACACAAGAGGCTGCACAGCATTGCAAACGTGCCATGCTTGGCTAAAAAACACTGGCGGTGCTAACTACCCCCTTTCCAATGGTGGCAAAGCATGTTGTTGTACTTCCAGAATGTATCATTTTAAATATCCAAGTATTGAAGAATACAATTTGATCATGGTTTTCGCACATTAAACACCACTAATTATTATTCTCTAAAGTCTGAACCTCTAAATTCAGTGGATTCAAATGTGCACTCGTCTCGCTGGAAGAAAATGGCATTTAAACAAAATGACGAATCTCGGAGCCGGGTTAGAAAGATGCTTAAAGAAAGGAGAATCATGTTGACGTTGCATGGTACGGTTCGGCAGCCCACATGGTGCATGAATGGTAGACCCTTGCTAAAGAAATTGCAGAGGAATCTGCTCTCTTTGTAAAATTGATAGCGATGCACTGCCACTGCATATGTTCTGCTGCAATTTGTAGTGTAACTCAATTATATTTTTAACGTTCTGAGAAGTAATCTTGTCATTTCTGCTATATGTCCTGTCATCACAGCGCGTCAGCCAATTTAACAAATATCGACGTAATTAAAAGGCGTCATTTTTTTAAACTACCACATGCACCACAGAAACGATCATCACGCCGCCAACGGTCGCAACCGACACTGCGTACATCTCTAGTACGTCTTATGCAACGCCGGACTGCGCATGTACCTCGCCCTGGCGGTTGAGGATCAAAATTCATTTGGCTGACCACAGCCTCCGTGTCCCCATGGGCCGAAGGCCGTGGGAAGGAGGCCGTGACCAGTCTGGGGCATGAAACGACACTGCCACTGGTCGCCACTGGTCGACACTGGTCGCCACACTGGTCGCCACTGGTTGCGCACATTCGGCGGTGTACCCGGCAGGGGCTGTGTCCAGCCGGGTACACCGCCGAATGTGCGCAACGCATTTCAAACATCGAACAGTACTTATCGGAATCATTAGTTTGTCATTTGTTATGCCACAATACATTTAATTTCAACGCTTGAGTTGTACCAGGAGTATTTATCGATCAGGTTGTTGTCTAACACATCAAATTATTTTGCATGCGTGCAGTGTCTGTATGGCTTCACCTTTTAATTTTTATTTGTATTTATTATTTCCATCATTGTATGTTCCAATTCATGCATAATGGTGTGATTATTTTCGATGATGTTTGTAAATTTTGCAACGCACCCACTGTGTTATTTCTTTTTGTTTCTTTTTATTTCTATTGTACAAGCTTATTCTTTCACCAACTAATGGTTCTCTACTGCATATTTTGTGTTTGTGTCCTTGTATGTTTTGCTTACATAAGCATGGCTATGGTAAAACTCGCGGTATTTACTCAGTTGCATGGATATACTTTGTAATAGTTTGCTACCTGAGTGCTGTTTCTGTTTTTATGCCCACGCCTGTTTGAGTCTTTCATGACTTACAGTACTGATAAATAAATAAAAAATAAATAATGTCGTCTGTCGACTACGGCCACGTGCCTTGCTTGCAAACCGAATTTCTTAAATGCGTCGCATTTTTTTTTCTTATAATGTCAGCTAGCTTACCACTGTCACTTCGTGAACACACAGATACACCTCCATTCGCCTACCTGGACCTGACCACGAACATGTCAGATGCGGCTGGTCCGGTCATAAACAAGATGCAAGGGCATCCCAACACAGTCGGACTTCGTAGCCCTTTGTTTGACATCACAAACGACATCCAGCTGGCGATTCGTTATTACAGGCGAGGACCAGGTGAGTGACGCAGTATTGCCCATTGTCTGCAAGAACCTTGATGTGAGCATGCACTTATTGTGAGGTAACGAGACTGATACAGCTGCAGCGTACCCACGTAAGGGTGTCGGGCAAAAGTCGCAAAATTCACTAAGGAGCAAATTTTTGCGTAAGAAAAGTTTGCCGACGTAAGCACATTGGCGAAACGAAAAAGAAAATAAAAACGTCGCAAGAGGCAGTTTGCACCGGCGAAACATTTCGGGAAGGGCTATACCCATAGAAGATTCATTGGAATTGTTTAGATCAGTTTTAGTTATGCATACGTGGGGTCTTCACGTACACAGAGGCGAAAAGTCTACGCACCGCGCGCTCATGCCATTTGAAACACATTTAGCCACACGACGTGATGCGCCAAGATGGACCTCGTAGCTCCATGTATCTGGAAATATGAACACTATAGGAGCCAATTCATACCACCCATATGCGCGCACTCAGCACGCTCTAGCTTATTGGTGACCTCGAGGAACACCCGCACGAAGCGGTGTACGTGCGCAAGAAACTCACAGCAAAAATCGAATACCACGTACGCCCGTGAGCCCAGAGCGTGGCAGCTACCTTCCGCACATGCGCACTTGCTTACACATAGAAGACCTGCGTGTGCAGTGTAACAAGAGCTCTCTCTTGCTTTACTAACATATCTAGATAATAATTCTGGTCTCTTAACAACCTCTTTTGTAATTTGTATCACACAGATATAATCATGGCCAATCTCTCCGTGCTGTGTTACGGAAATGCTCCCAAGGGGAAGCCCGATGTTCAGTTCAATGTCGAAATGAAGGAAGTGTCACAGTGGACGACGCAGAACGTGACAGTCAAGCAGGGTACTGCATGCCAGGCGGCAGTAATAGTGACTCGAGGACCAGGTACCAACGGTACGATGGCCATCTCGTCTGTTAAAGTCACGTTGTCGAAACCAGGTAAGTCCGACGGCTTGGAGTTTCAACACGGAGATGCGAAAGTCTCATCAGTAATTCGATAGGCTAATTTTGAAAATTTCTCGATGCACTCGCAGCATTTCAGCTAGTTTCTGCGCTTACGTATGAAAGAAAAAGTATAAGAGTGGCGCTTCGTGCTGGTGGCGATTCGTGCTAAAAGTGATTGGCGCACAACATAAAAAAAAGAAAAAGAATATAAAAGTACAATAGCGCCCACGCAAACTTTCGAGTTTTCTATGCGGCAAAGGACATTACAAATAACAGTGTGCGAGCTAGCATAGTCACTCAGGGAAACATTAAAGAAAAGGAATAAAAATCAGGTTACAGGAGTCATCAGTACCGACATTGTCTTTTTCTTTACATGGCTTACCGTAAGTCTGTCTTCTGTTTCTTTCATTCTTTCAGTCATGGAATTTAAGCATATCATTTCTGCCCGGTTTCCAAACAACCCAATGCTAGTTCACATAAAGTGGCGCACAGCACAACCTCGTTTATAGTGAAATACGGTAAGGCGTATGAACACGGACACAATGGAAGTAGATGCCGCTAAGGCCTGCTATCAGTTTGTTTTATTTTGAACCCTTGTGAACTAAGCTTTCTGTTTTGCTTAGTTTCGTCCATAGACCAGAAATCAGGTGAAACTCTGTTGTTCGGGCTGTTTACTTGCCAAAAGGTGCCCCGCCACGGTGGTCTAGTGGCTAAGGTACTCGGCTGCTGATCCGAGGGTCGTGGGATCGAATCCCGGCCACAGAGGCTGCATTTTGATGGAGGCGAAATATTGAGGCCCGTGTGCTGTGCGATGTCAGTGCACGTTAAAGAACCCAAGGTGGTCGAAATTTCCGGAGCCCTCCACTACGGCGTCTCTCATAATCAGAACTGGTTTTGGGACGTAAAACCCCATAAAACAACAACTTGCTAGAAGGTCTACCTGCAGTCTTGGATTTATCGTTCCACGGAAGGCTCGACATTTCAGTTTTTTAAGAAAGTCGCACTGATAAAAGGCACTTGTTCAAGAAAATCTTCTCGCGAATGTGTTTTCATGTTTTTAGTTCCACTTGTTAGGTTCCCTTTTAGTAGATTCATGTTCCTATGACACCTAGCATTAGCCACATTATTTATAAAGTGAAACTTCTCATATTATGCCGCCATGTATATTTTCATTGTTAAGGACACCCATTTGGCTATTCATATCAATAAGTTACTGGGGTGCCTGCAACAGTTTTCTCGCAGCAGGGTAAATTATTACCTTAAATTGTTCACATTTGCTCTAAACACATAGTACCTTAGTGCTTAAGAATTAAACACGCCTTGTTGTGATATGCTTCACACATGCCTATAAAAAATTAAGAATTTGAGGCTGATTGTTCGGGCTTTTCATAGAGTTCCCTGTCTTTGCAATTTCAATCAGTAGGAGCAGAATGAGATATTTTCTCCCTATGTGCCATTTTGTCAGGTTAATGAGACCACTGGTTAAACGTTAAAGATCTACTTTAATTATAGCAGCTATGTAGACTTAACTTGCCCCAGGCATGATCCACTGCATGTCATATCGTTCAGCTTTCTTGTGGATGAGTGATGTTGGGACTGACAACTTGACATTATCCATTGCAGCTGCCGAGCCAAAACAAACGAGAGAGACGCCCAGTGAGTATGCAGACAAACTTTATATCTTCTTCAAGAAAAGTTATTTTTTTACGGCGGGCTCTACGTGAAACTGAATAGACGAGTTCTCGTCATTAAGTCCAGAAAATACCTGTCTTCAAACCCAACGAAAATTTGTGCTGTGTGTGGCACTTATCATGTGCGGTATTTATTCTCATCCACATCATGTAAGTCAGGGGGCTGTCCGAGGTTCTTCACAGAAAAAAAAAACAATTTTTTGCATGTCTTCACTAGCTAAACAAAGTAATGCTCGCAGGATTTATGCTGTGTTTGTTCACAGCAGATGTCTTTCTGTGTTTTCTTCTGCTTTTTGCCATTTAGATACGCAGAATTTGCCTCACCGCAGCTATCACTTTGTCAGAATACTCGAGCCAGCCTTTCTGTGAGAGTCACGAATGGTTTTCAGTATGAGCTTGGCAAGAGATGACACTTGAGCGAGAGATAAGAAAGCCTTGAAAGACGTCAAGGATGAAAATACCCTAAATAGACTTGCACGTTTCATAGCCATGATACTAGGTTTCACTGTGACAAAATGCGCCTCACTGAGAAAGGTGCAGTGTAAGAATGACCAAGAAAGTGCATTTCAGCATGCCCTCACAACTTGCTAGCGAGGCAAAAAAAGTTTGTAATTTATCTTAGTTTGTTCTGAAATTGCAAAAAATTTTAGGTTTCCCAAGTACACCAAAATCTGTCACATTGCAAAGTTAGTATAGAGCACACGCTGCTAACCTCAGCCTATGAGGTTGTGGCAGCCTCACGGTCGCACAGCAGCAGCCAAGCATCCTTTCCCATCTTTGACTGTCTGTAAAATCTTATCGTGTTGTGTGCAGGAAAGGAAAGTGGTGCAAGTGAGCGCAACTGAGCCGTTGAGGCTGCACGATCACGAAAATCAAGTTTAGTTTGTTTTGTTTGTTCTTCAGGGACGCATCACTCATTTCTGTCTGCTAATTTCTAGCCGCGCTCGCGTCCCGCACCCCTTGTGAAGGTCTCAGCGGCGACCCCTTGTGAAGCTCCTTGCTGGAAAAGGACACAGCAGACTGCAAATGCATGCTATCTGAACACTGGTCCCAAGCATCGGATGAGAAAACGGGGCCATTATCACCGCTCGTTCTTTTCTTTCTACCACAATTTTCCAAAATCTTTTGCAGACGACGGCAATACCCCGATTGTGAAACACACACAACCGCAGACAGCGCCGTGTTTTGTGTGTTCCATTGTCACAATGCTCCTGGGAAAAGCTGTAAACTATCCTGTATGTGCACATGTATACAGCCTATTTCATCAGTTATCGCCCCAGCTTGAGCTATGGCAGGGCCAGCTGCGCAAATAATGCAACGGCCCATATGATAAATACTGTTTCACCATTGGTGCCCTCTAGATAATGCTCCTCGTACGTTGTATCAAAGGGCACACATCCTTCCAATACCGTTTTCTAAAACTGACACTGCAAAGGCTTGGTAGCTAGTCTCATATTAAGGGTGTGAGACAAACATCAGGCAACACGGCTGTGTGAACAGACTGCAACTCTCACCGAGCGCAACTTCACTGGAACTCCCAACGTTCGTCCAGACTTCAACGACTTGATGTTTGGCTTCTATGTCGGTCTTAATTGCAAGTTGCCTTCATGAAGGCATACTGGAACGCGTAATAATTGGCGGAATCCTTGTGCGGTATGCACACTACATGGCACGAAAGAGGTTATCGACCATTTGATTCCCAGTGTCCTCAACTTAGCTCAGGAAGTCAAAATTGTTCTTAAAGCATTGCATCGACTGGACAATCTGCCGCCCTCTGTGCAAGTGCAGCTGGAAGGCCGCCCCATTGCTCGTCGGCAAACAAAGCAGTTAAGACACCCTTGTGTTTCTTGGTCTCGATGACCTCGTGCAAACACATTTGAATAGTGGTGCGCTCTAAGCTGCGTCAGCACCCCTCATTTTCTTCTTCTTCACGTAATTCCACTGGCTTTTCCATTTTCTCAACAGGGTGTTACTAACCAGACACTTTTATGGAAAATATTTCCACGTTCTACCTTCCTGCTACCTTTACTCATCTTAGGAGCACCTTAAGGATGATTGCAACAGTGAACATAAACATCGCAGGCGACATATAGCATGTGTGAACCGAGGGCATTGAGAACTCAACCGCTGATGTTCACAAAATATAGACCCACGCGCAGTGCACTCACCGAGGGCGTGTTTCCGGTTCTACTTCCGTGCACATGTGTATGATGGTGCTTGTAGTGATACACATGTGATAGAATGCGACTTCCACCACATTTATGGCTAAGATGCACTTCCTTAGGTCACCAGTAGCATTGATTACTATATTTAATCGTGTAATTTGTGCACTTTTTTTTGTGATTTTAGAACTCCAAAGAGGGGATGTGCAAAATACGCGGAGATTTCATGAACACGTTCGAAATAACGTGTAATATAATGCAACGAGCGCAGTAACTCTTATGGATACGATCTCACGTAACACCAAAAAACGCTGGTGTAAAAGAATACAGCTGCTCTATGGACACTTCGCAGTCCTTCGCATTGAGAGCGCAGCATGTAGAAGGGTTTATGAGCCGCCCGCTGATGGCTGCCGAGATAGCGCGCACGCCAGCGCTATCGCGGCTGCCATGTGATCGCTTGGCAGCGGAGCAACACTACCCCCCGCTCTCGCGTCTTTTTATGCTCGTTAAAGACGGGCAGGGCGTTTCCTCCCCGCATCGACGGCAGATGTCCCGATCGGGGTTATGTTATCGTATGCGCCCACCGAGCGACGGAGATAGGCCGGGCTCGTTTGATCTCTGCTTCAGCCGTTTTTGTCGCCCCCACTCGCACGGTTTTATTCTAGCGACCATACTTTGGACTCCGGGGGCTTCCGCAGAAAAGAATCGGGAAAAGGGACATCACACTCGCAGCCCCTTTTGCGAATGACTGCTCTCGCCTGCGCATCGAGGGGCACGGCCGCGCGGCTGTCCTAAACGTCTGTCCGTGAGCGCACGCCAGCGAGCTGGCTCGGGCGGGACGGGGAGCGCAAAATATGCGAGGAAGCTTTTTTTTGTAAAGCTGGCTAAATAACAGGGGTGCGCAAATTATGTGAGGGTGCAAATTATGCGAGTAAATACATATTTAGCAAGAAGTTTTATGGTTGCATTTGAACGGTAGTTTATGGTTTACTGCATACACCTTTAAATGAACGCGATGGAGTCCCTGTTCTTCTTAGGGTGCCGGGTTCACAGTTTAACCAAGGCTGTTCACTCACAGCTAGGTGTACATTCGAAGACGGCACGATGTGCGGCTGGAACCCAGGAAGACTGTCCAACAAATGGTCTCTCAACGATCCTGCCAACAAACTGCCAGCCTTTCCACGATTCGACCATACCACCAAGGCTTATAGAGGTAACACTTCTTAGACCATATTTTATACTTTTTCACAACGTATAAAAGATCCTCATTTTTATTAAGATGCAACGAGGACAAATCTTAGCATTATTTGAAGATAGAGGTTGCGGCATAGCGGAAGGTGCCCTGTTTATGACTTTCACCCTGATCGTGTTGACATTTAACGTGCCTTGTCACGATTTATATTATAATGATAAAAGGCTTCCATCACGCCTTTATGTCCAGTTGTTATACTGAGTTGTAAATGTGTGTAGTCGTTGCTCTACCATCTCTTAAATCAGGTGTTGTATCGCTTCCTCCTCCCCTTCAATTTCACGATCTTGATGTAGTCTTCTGCACTTGTAAAATGTCATGTGCTATGCTTCCCTTTTTTTTCTGTTGCCCTTGTCGAGTGCCCCAGAAAGTTCGGGTATCTGGCACGAACTACATGAAAACACAACCTCTCTGTGCTATTTTTGTTTTTGTTGCAGATAAAGTGTTTGAAGTATGTAATGTATTGGTTGTTTTCATCGCCAAGTTTCAAGGCGCAAAATTGAAGCTCGCGTTCTAGGATCACCACCTTCCTGCCTTTCTCTGTCTTTATTGATTTCAAATAGGGAATTTCGCCATGTGCTAATACTACCGGCCAGTTTCTTATCCTACATGTTGTGTTAAAACATAGCGCGAGACATGAGTCATTGTAAGTTCGTAATGTATTTCCTTCAGGGCGCTTCGTATATGCGATCCCATGATGTAGACTACGACTGGGGAACTGCTGTATTCAAGAGTCCTGACTTAGATGTTAACGCTACCGACGGAGCCTGCCTCAGCTTCTGGCTCTTTGCTGTCCACTCGAGTCACGTCAAGTGAGTACTTGTTTTGAGATAGAAATGTAGTGGCAGACTGAAAAGAAAAAATTAACAGGAACTTTCAGACTTCGATGAACATTCGATACACTTTGAGAATAGCATTGAAAAACTTTCAACAAGCAACATGATGGAGGTAGCCACTGAAGTGTAAGTGTGCAAGTCAGGTGTTCAGCTTTTCTTTGCAGAGTAAGCTTGAAACCATTTTGGAATGCATTTACTTACAGACTGTGAGAGCGACCACATTGTGACTTTGTAAAGGGACACGGTAGCATTGGAAGGAGAGCGAGGAAGAAAAGCAGGCTTCGCTAAATAGCTTAGGTATAAGCATAAACTATTTATATTTACGGTTCATACTAAAGATGTTACACTAATCCTATGCAGCTTTTTAATCCTGTAACGGGTGTTTTAGTATACTATTGGCTAGAAAGTACCGCATTTGCATGTAATAGAAAGGCAAAATGAAGGTTGCATCTTTCGCCTCTGAGAATGCAACACAAGTAGTCCAAGCGACATGAATGAAGAGGAAGAAATAACATGCAACTAACAAAATAAAAACGTAACTAGACACACGAGAGAAATTTCATGTGCGCGCATAAGACATAATACTTACATTGCAGTCTCGCCGTGTGGTCAGGGATTGATCGGCTATACATTACCACCTGCCCGATCTAGCCATCGCTGGGAACACGTACTAGTGAACTTCAAGAGGCCCGAAGGAAAATTCCAGGTACGTGTGGAACAGTTTAGAAATGAAACGTTGCTATATGTAATTGTAGCATTTCAGAATAGTTGCTGTTCGGTCGGATCTTGTGGTAACCTGTCTAAAGAAAGGATGGCATCTCGCCTTCTAATGGTGGCATCGATCACTCTGCTGACCTTAGCTTCATTTTGTGCAAAGCTCTTTCTTTTATAATTTGCTTGTCCTATTCTCTAGTTTAAACCAGGCAAAGGATCACATGGCCTTGCATATAAGCTCCTAAATTAACGACGTCACATAACACGTGCTGTGGGACGCTTATTGAAGTATTGAAGTAGTACTGTGTGGCTTCTGACACACTATTGTGGCTTATTTGCTATGGTCTCGTATTGCCAAGTACAGAAGCACGGAACTTTCGTGTACTTTGATGCAGGTCCAAGTGAAATAACCTGTCTCTGTCAAAGCTATCTTGTGTCCCCCAACACTGCCTTTTCCGCAATATGTTATCCTTTTGACGTGTAAGACAACAGTTTTTCTACATAGCCATTTACTCTACACTCAACGTGCAACTCACAGACAGACAGCCAGAGGACTAGATTATGGCGAGTGCTGTGCATTATTCCTTGAAATGGGCTCTCAACAATAAGTGTGGATGGCCAACGTATGAAGAATTGAAAACTCGCCCTTCCGTCTCCTGGTAAATGCTAGACTTAGCAGGGAAAGTTCGCAGTGTATGAATGACAAGAGTGATAGTCGATAACATCACTAAGTTGACATTCTTGTCCGCATTCGTTGGCCAGGGATATGCAGGTATACGCTACATCTGTTGGAATGTTGCCCTTTACAAGTGCCGAAGGTTCTGGGTTCGACAAATGAAGGTGTTTGCTATTGCCTTTGCGTCTGTTTAGGCGATAGCGAAGGCATGATAGGATTGTTTGGAGCGGAAAGGGGGGGGGTTAGTAGACAGCAACCACCCTTCGGGCATCTTTGAGCTTCTCTATGTGTGTCGATAGATATGATAGATGGATGGTGGATGGATGGATAGATAGATAGATAGATAGATAGAGCTTTCAGGTACGTGATGTTTACGCGGATCCCTGAAGGCATAGCACGAGCTAAGATAACGCGCGTATACTATATGGTAAATAGCAAGCGAAACAATTTAAAGATTGCGAAAACCCTGAGCAAATGTTGTGCGCTGTACAGTGCTGTCGTGTATGCGAACTGCACGATTACATTTCGATGAATTAGTTGACATCACAGTGCATCAGCAGTGAGATATTACAAAAATACCTTAACATCGTGGTTAGCCCTAATCTTCATCCCCCTACCCCAAATTATTCCCGATGGCAGTGTGTAGGCGCATGCTCACAAAGAAAAGTAATCCTTTAGATGCCGAAATGATGGAGTCATTCACAATCACTGCAGCGTTGGTATCGGAGGCTTCTCCATCCTAATGCAAATTCTCTGATTACAAGAGTACAGTTTACTTTGCATTTTAAATTGCACCGAATTAACAAATGGATAAGAGTTTTATGCAGCGACAAGACCTTTACAATGCCGATCGGTTTTTAATAGCTACGCTTTCGCTTAAGGAATTGCTTTTAATCGGTGCCTAAGGCTAGTAATATTACTGTTTTCTTAAGAATTGAGATGTCTGGACTAATTTGGAAGATTTAAGCTATTCACCAGTGGTAGAATGGAAAACATGCCTGGGGCCAATGTTTAAGACATTTAGCTAGGAAGGAGACATGTTAGAACGTTAACTTGCAATTTAAACCGTGTACACTGGCCTTGGTGTGTTTTCAAGTTGCCCCTCTAGCTATCACAGTAAAATGTGAGCACTGTTAACCAAAGCTGATTATAAATGTTGCAGTAGATATCGCAACTTGGTAAGGAGACGGCGCGGTTGTGTAGTAACATCACTTTTCACTGCTAAAATTTCAGCTCTTCTTATCATTCTTTATGAAGCAAGCCCTAGTGGCCCTGGATGACATTGAAATAACGAGTGGATATTGCGCACAAAGAGGTGAGTGTGTGTGCGTTATTAACGCTTGAACATCTCTCTAGGGAGTGTTTTGTTGACTTCTTGCTTTGGCATTCCAACCTTCTATTAATATTACTCATTTTCCTCAATCGCTGCGGGAGAGGGGGGAACGTCACGTGAAAGGCACAAACACGTAATTAATAGATGTGACGCATCTTACGAGCGACCCGTCGAAATCGTACCATACCTGTCATAGCGCTTACACATAAACAGGAGGAGCCTCTTGTCTCGTTGTAAGAGACGCCATATTAAATACATGTTCCGACATACAGGAAATTATAGCATTAGGGATCTTCAGCTATACACATTGTATGATATGATTGTGGGCTGTACGAATTTTCAACACATCGTGATTTCGGCTTCACAAGTTCATTCCGAAATGTAGTGCGTGTCTACCTTCCAGGTTGGCATAAATATACGAGAATGTCATCAATGACAGGCTGAGCATCAGTACCAAGTTGCCAGTATGTCAGTTCTTTTCATATAAGAACTTGTAGCTTTGCAAATATACTTCTGGGAAAAAAAAGAGCCAGGCCTGCGCAGAACCGCAGGACAGTGGCAGCGTAAGCTGGAGGACCAATGTTCTTAGAGGCCATTTTAACGCTCCGAAACTAGTGCAACTAGAGGTGGTAGGTATCCCTGCACCATAACTCATCATTTCACCAAGTAGGGAAGTACCCACTACGCCATAATTACTGTGGCATTGTAATGTGCAAATCTGTATAACTGAACATCTTAGAGAGTCTCTTGGCATTGTTTTCCCGAGAACAAACCGAACTCTCGGCCCGGCGTCGACGGCGAGCTGCGGTTTTGGCTTCTCTCTGCACAGCTGTCTGTTGTGCCGACGTTGCCTTGCTGCAGCCGTGTGCATAGCTCTGCGATTCGCTTCTTCAGCAGCGGTCCGCACCTTACGAGGAGGAGCCATCAGGTATATGGAAGACCCAGGTCAAGTTGCTGTCGGGGCTGCGCACGTCGCCTACTGCATGTCGCATGGCATGATACGATACGATAAAGGGCAGCGGGTCGTAATAGTGATGATGGTAAAGCTGAAGAAGATTGTTTCATAATGATGATGTAGATGGTGCCTCTGTAATGGGTGCAGAGCTACGAAGCATGCACCCCTGTGTCCTTTGAAATTATTCCTCGAACTCATATGCAATCCACTTTCCGCGACGTATAGTGGCGTTTATTATTCTGCCACGTAACATTACATTTGTTAATGCAATTCCTCGGCAGACGTTATACCTGTTTAGGTCTTTTAGCGATTTTTTTTCAACCACAGCCGTAGCTCAGTGGTAGAATGCTCGACCGCCATGCAGAGAGTGTGGGTTCGAATCCACACAGAGGACGAGTTGGAATACTCCTTGGCCCTGGTTATTTTTCTAAAATTTGCTGCGATAGGGGTTACGGACACCGGCGGCGGCGGACAACTACGGCGCAAAAACAGCCCGTGTTGTGATCCTCATAACAGCTTATGCTGTAAAACACTCAGTACATATACAGAGTCCACAAAATGTTGCACGCACACCGTGGCGTTTTTGCCCCAAATGACCAACTATCAATGTAGCAAAGCCGTTTCGAGCCACAAGGACAAGATTTGTCCGTTTGAAAAACTGTAGTAAAAGAGCTCAAATTTCAAACCAACGCTCCACACGGTCAGTACTTTTCATACACCTAAAAGAAAGAAAGAAAGAAAGAAAGAAAGAAAGAAGAAAGAAAGAAGGAATGTGCATCAGAGATACACAGATTATTAGCGCCCTGTTTTTTCGTGCTTTCTCTTTATGTTTTTCCATGAACATGCATGAACATGTGGGTCTCACATCTCGAACACTGACCCTTGCAGGTCTATCAATATGCCCGTGGAAAAATGCAGACGCATCAGCGTGCACATGGTCAATATAAGCACCGAATCGTAACATGCAACACGCCTTAAAACAAAGATGCATGCCATGAAAGTAAAGTGGCGCGGTTAACTTCATTAACCACACTGATCTAGCTTGGCGTCCCACACATATGTTCGCGAGATTGAAAATATAAGTGAGAGAGAGAAGTAAGAATTTCGTGAAGTTCCCTATCAAAGGACCGCGTTGGCGGTGCTCGTGAAGCGAGTGTTTTGGTATCATTGCCGAAAGGCGTACACTGAGAATTTTTTGCGCTTCCTGTTGGCTCCTCTTACGTCTTTTTTTTTTTTTTTATTGTAAAGTAACTACGAGCATGTTCTACTGATAGTCACGGCGTGTGTTTCTCTTTTATTCCTCCCCTAGACTTTTGCTCTTGGGAGATAGGCTCTCAGTGCGAAGTGGTTCATGGTCCTGAAGGCAGAGCACGAGCTAATACTGGTGTCACATGGGCGTTTCGAAGGCCTTCGAACCGATAGTCAATTGACTCAAACGTCAAGCTTGAGCTGCTACACGGGCGGTTTCAATGGCCGTCGAGTCAATAGGCTATCGAGTCAACTGAGCAGCCCACAACTCCTTTGAGATTTCGAAGGCCATTGAACGACGGAAGCGGAAGCGGCGGGAACTCCGAGACTTGGCGCACCGGCAGCTCCCGCGCGTGCTAGTTTCTGAGGCCATGGCCCTATTTATGTCGTTGTATCAATAAGTAGAATCTTACACCTGTGAAAAATATTGGAATGTGCCGAGAGGCCAACGCTCTAACAACATTGCATTAATTCTAGATCGAATACGCCGTCACTGGTATAAAAAACAAACGCCATGCAGCTGGTGGGAAACACTACCTGTAGCGCCATCTAGTGCCTATGAATCAAACTACTTTTGAGGCTCACGCTATGGACTTAGGCTTAGCAGTGTCAAAATCGGCACGTTTTCTGAATAACGACTGCAAAATGTCGCGCATATTTTGTCCCTTTTGGTACATGAGATTAAGAGAAGGCTCAATTTAAAGTTTGTTTCTTGCCGTCGGCGTGAATAGCAAGCAAGTAGAATTGAAGCGGGGGCCTTGGTTGCCGCCATGTTGTTGTGAAATCACTGGGCGACTCAACGGCCGTTCAAAACTGCCGTGTAGCAGCGACAGAATGTATTTGGCTCGATAGAGTTGTGGGCTTTTCGAAGGTCATCGACTCGAAGGCCTTCCAATGTGCCCGTGTGACACAGGTATAAGATAATGTGCGTATACTATATGGTAAATAGCAAGCGAAACAATTTAAAGATTGCGAAAACCCTGAGCAAATGTTGTGCGCTGTACAGTGCTGTCGTGTATGCGAACTTCACGATTACATTTCGATGAATTAGTTGACATCACAGTGCATCAGCAGTGAGATATTACAAAAGATCCTTAACATCGTGGTTAGCCCTAATCTCCATCCCCCTACCCCAAATTATTCCCGATGGCAGTGGTGTAGGCGCATGCTCACAAAGAAAAGTAATCCTTAAGATGCCGAAATGATGGAGTTATTCACAATCACTGCAGCGTTGGTATCGGAGGCTTCTCCATCCTAATGCAAATTCTCTGATTACAAGAGTACAGTTTACTTTGCGTTTTAAATTGCACCGAATTAACAAAAGGATAAGAGCTTTATGCAGGCGACAAGACCTTTACAATGCCGATCGGTTTTTAAAAGCTACGCTTTCGTTGACGGTATTGCTTTTAATCTGTGCCGAAGGCTAGTAATATTACTGTTTTCTTAAAAATTGAGACATCTGGACTAATTTGGAAGATTTAAGCGATTCAGCAGTGGTAGAATGGAAAACATGCCTGGGGCCAATGTTTCAGACATTTAGCTAGGAAGGAGACGTGTTAGAACGTGAGCTTGCGATTTAAAGCGTGTCCACTGGCGTTGGCGTGTTTTCAAGCTGCCCCTCTAGCTATCACAGTAAAATGTTAGCACTGTTGACTAAGCTGATTATAAATGTCGCAGTAGATATCGCAACTTGGTAACGAGGTGGCGCGGTTGTGTAGTAACATCACTTTTCACTGCTAAAATTTCAGCTCTTCTTATCATTCTTTATGAAGCAAGCCCTAGTGGCCCTGGATGACATTGAAATAACAAGTGGATATTGCACACAAAGAGGTGAGTGTGTGTGCGTCATTAACGCGCTAATATCTCTCTAAGTGAGTGTTTTGTTGACTTCTTGCTATGGCATTCCAACCTTCTATTAATATTACTCATTCTCCTCAATCGCTGCGGGAGAGGGCAGGGGCACGTGACGTTAAGGGTACAAACACGTAATTAATAGATGTGACGCATCTTGGGAGCGACCTGTCGCATGCGTACCATACCTGTCATTGTGCTTACACATAAGCAGGAGGAGCCTCTTGTCTCGTTGTAAGATACACCATATTAAATACATGTTGCGACATGCAGGAAACTGTGGCATTGGATCCGGATGTTCAGCTATACACATTGCATCATATGATTGTGGGCTGTACGAATTTTCAGGACATCGTGATTTTGGCTTCACAAGTTCATTCCGAAATGTAGTGCATGTCTATCTTCCAGGTTGGCATAAATATACAAGAATGTTATCAATGACAAGCTGAGCGTCAGTACCAAGCCGCCAATCTGTCAGTTCTTTTCATATAAGAACTTGTAGCTTTGTAAATGTACTTCTGGGAAAAAAAAGAGCCAGGCCTGCGCAGAACCGCAGGACAGTGGCAGCGTAAGCTGGAGGACCAATGTTCTTAGAGGCCATTTTAAACGCTCCGGGAAACTAGTGCAACTAGAGGTGGTAGGTATCCCCTGCACCATAACTCATCATTTCACCAAGTAGGGAAGTACCCACTACGCCATAATTACTGTGGCATTGTAATGTGCAAATCTGTATAACTGAACATCTTAGAGAGTCTCTTGGCATTGTTTTCCCGAGAACAAACCGAACTCTCGGCCCGGCGTCGACGGCGAGCTGCGGTTTTGGCTTCTCTCTGCACAGCTGTCTGTTGTGCCCGACGTTGCCTTGCTGCAGCCGTGTGCATAGCTCTGCGATTCGCTTCTTCAGCAGCGGTCCGCACCTTACGAGGAGGAGCCATCAGGTATATGGAAGACCCAGGTCAAGTTGCTGTCGGGGCTGCGCACGTCGCCTACTGCATGTCGCATGGCATGATACGATACGATAAGGGCAGCGGGTCGTAATAGTGATGATGGTAAAGCTGAAGAAGATTGTTTCATAATGATGATGTAGATGGTGCCTCTGTAATGGGTGCAGAGCTACGAAGCATGCACCCCTGTGTCCTTTGAAATTATTCCTCGAACTCATATGCAATCCACTTTCCGCGACGTATAGTGGCGTTTTATTATTCTGCCACGTAACATTACATTTGTTAATGCAATTCCTCGGCAGACGTTATACCTGTTTAGGTCTTTTAGCGATTTTTTTCAACCACAGCCGTAGCTCAGTGGTAGAATGCTCGACCGCCATGCAGAGAGTGTGGGTTCGAATCCACACAGAGGACGAGTTGGAATACTCCTTGGCCCTGGTTATTTTTTCTAAAATTTGCTGCGATAGGGGTTACGGACACCGGCGGCGGCGGACAACTACGGCGCAAAAACAGCCCGTGTTGTGATCTCATAACAGCTTATGCTGTAAAACACTCAGTACATATACAGGAGTCCACAAAATGTTGCACGCACACCGTGGCGTTTTGCCCCAAATGACCAACTATCAATGTAGCAAAGCCGTTTCGAGCCACAAGGACAAGATTTGTCCGTTTGAAAAACTGTAGTAAAAGAGCTCAAATTTCAAACCAACGCTCCACACGGTCAGTACTTTTCATACACCTAAAAGAAAGAAAGAAAGAAAGAAAGAAAGAAAGAAAGAAAGAAAGAAAGGAAATGTGCATCAGAGATACACAGAATTATTAGCGCCCTGTTTTTCGTGCTTTCTCTTTATGTTTTTCCATGAACATGCATGAACATGTGGGTCTCACATCTCGAACACTGACCCTTGCAGGTCTATCAATATGCCCGTGGAAAAATGCAGACGCATCAGCGTGCACATGGTCAATATAAGCACCGAATCGTAACATGCAACACGCCTTAAAACAAAGATGCATGCCATGAAAGTAAAGTGGCGCGGTTAACTTCATTAACCACACTGATCTAGCTTGGCGTCCCACACATATGTTCGCGAGATTGAAAATATAAGTGAGAGAGAGAAAGTAAGAATTTCGTGAAGTTCCCTATCAAAGGACCGCGTTGGCGGTGCTCGTGAAGCGAGTGTTTTGGTATCATTGGCCGAAAGGCGTACACTGAGAATTTTTTGCGCTTCCTGTTGGCTCCTCTTACGTCTTTTTTTTTTTTTTATTGTAAAGTAACTACGAGCATGTTCTACTGATAGTCACGGCGTGTGTTTCTCTTTTATTCCTCCCCTAGACTTTTGCTCTTGGGAGATAGGCTCTCAGTGCGAAGTGGTTCATGGTCCGGACCGATTTGCGACCTGGACTGTCCGCAATGGTTCTGAAATCGGCCTCCCAGATCACACGCTGAAGAACGTGACAGGTACGTAAGTTGCTAGAAGCTTCAACACAATGCGTTGTCGGGCTAGTTGGTGTGAATCCATCGTGCTTATTTAGCGCAAAAAAACAATACACAGGAAGGAAGGACAGGACAAAGCGCTAGAAGCTTGCACGATACGGGCAGGTTAAAAGCAGCAATCTCTTTTAAACAATGCTTCAGACATCGTATGCATCAGTGTGTCCGAGATGCGAAGTCCGCCCTCGCCAGCACGGAATGAATGCAGAAGGCGTATATACATACATGTGCGTATGTGCACGTACCGTTTAAATTAAGGAAGTTGCGGGGGTGATGTTGGTGCAGTCAGCCAAGGACAGGGTTAGTTGGCTGGCTTTATACCCTACGGTAGGCCACCATATATAGAGGTTATGATTATGATTGTGATGATGATCATGATGTTACTAATAATAAGAATAATCAAAGTAGCAGCAGACACAATTATAACCAGAATCTAAAGTCACTGGCTTGCTGACTTTGGTAGTGGCTTAAGAAGCTCAAAAGTGATTATTACTGATGGGGCAGCTATATGAGTAATGTAAGTGAGCTGGCAACAACGGAAAACGTGCGTATGTAGGTTATGAGCAATTTCAAGTGATGTGATACAAGTCTACTCAGAAGCCGCAAGATGTTCTCGTACTTGTACGAGCTGCTGACCGCTGTCGTTCACAGCCGATGGGTGGCTGGGGCTTTGTTGAGCTGTCACTGTACAGGGTTTTCCCCGGTCACCTTTTTCACCATAAATGTTTCGTTTTTTTTAGGAGAAAACAAAGTTATTTGATCACTTGATTGATGATTGATTGGTTGAAAAAAGCGATACACCCTCTTCAGGCGTAAATTATGACTCAGTGTCTACAAACGCATCAATGCTTCACACATCGCTTCTATTCTGTGGCACACCACATTCTTCTACAAGAAAACAAGGTTTCACATGCTTTATACAGTGAACAATTATCACTGGAGTGTAATTAAATATAAATTTGTTCTGAGGTCAGTAATCATTGACATTGTCGTAGAAGGAAGCAGAAGTAAAACTAGAAAGATGGGAGCAGTTTATTGTTGATTGCATTCATTACGAGCCAACAAAGATATTTTTGACATCTCTCCAAGAACGTACATGGACACGCTCGTCAAAGTACGGTGACGCCTTCTGAAAATTAACTGTCTGCAGGAATAAGCCGCACATTGATGGAAACTACAATGACACACATTACAGATATGGAAGCTTTAACTCATCGAAAGATGATTGTGTGTTGCTCTTTCTCGACCACTTGTTGACTGAACTGGCAAAAACAAGGTGCGTAGGGAATGCATGTATATATATATATATATATATATATGGGTCATTCCACGGCATGCCCCAGCTGTGGCGCTCGACAAAAACGAAATTCTTTCGAAAAATTCCAAAAAATTACAGGGAAGTGAGCCTTACTTCTACAGCACTTTCCGGAAATATCTTGAGCAGGAAAATTTTTAAGCTCGTGAGGGTCATTTGAAATTCGCAAGACGGCCGAAAACAAGGCACTAGAAAAAAAATTCCTGA